>VZSZ01006111.1:437731-481000 GCA_013398815.1 Ibidorhyncha struthersii | reverse complement strand
TTAAATAAATTTGGGGGGGGGGGGGGGGGGGGGGGGGCAAAATTACCACAAATGACAGATACTTCCACTTTGCTATTTATACCACAGGCATACGCTCCTCATTTCTCTCCGCCACCAGTTCTCCAAAAAAATAAACCAACCAAACAAACAAACAAAAAAAACCCCAAAAAGTTAAGATCAGCCCTTGTATTTTAAAAAGAAGAAGCGGTAATACAATGGTCACATAGATATCTGGTAGTGTGCGACATCACACACTCAAGGAAGCATCATAAAGGGTATAATAAGGCATAATAAACTTTTTTAGTCTGGTTTAAGTCTTCCACCACCTCCTCCTTTGGTGAGACAGAACTCGAGCTATGTCTAAACTGGTTTCAGAGCTCCCTTTTACGCTGCAGGCTGGTTTGGGGCAGCCTGAGCCTCCCCTTGCTGGTGGCCCTATGGCACAAAGGCAGCGCGGTCTTGCCCTTGCCAGAAGCTTCCCACTGCCCCAAAAAGATTTCGTGACTATTTTGGCTGCCAGACAGCAGCCAGGTAGAAACAACCAGTTTTAAACTACCCAGATACAAAATGCCTCCTTTGTTCGAAGGCCAGCACATCACCGACCCCTCATTTAGGAGAAATGTACATTGAGTCCTCTCCTGCCTCTTTTTCCACCCCCCAGCCCTGTGAAGCTCCTGGCTCAGCATGTGGGGCCGTACCAGTTGATCAGTTTAGTGAGTTCAGACCTCTGGATTTTACATCCTCCCCCAGGATACAGCTCCAAAAGCTTTGCTTTATCTCCGAGGGGTGTAACAAGGATAAACACATCAGAGCCTGCTGATGGTGAGATTGCAGGTGCAGATAGGGGGGAGGAGGGTGGAGGACAGCTGGGGGTTATAGATGCTCCACCTTCCTCTTAATGCTGGTGTGGCACAGGGTACTTCTCACCTGATACACACAGATCTCTGAGCACTTCTCCATAGATAAGGGTTGTAGCCACCTCTGGAGGCTTTGGGACCGTATATTGATTTACCTACAGGAGATGGGTTAGATGTTTGCCACAGAAAATGAAATTCAAATGCCACTTGTCGTATGATTCTTTGTGGAGCTGAGACCTTCATTCTTAATGTGGTAAGCAATTAAAAAGAGATTGGCCAGTGTTCCTTTCTTCCCAAAAGTTTGTAAACCACCGTTACACAGGTTAATCCCTCACCTGAAGGTGGGGAGGACATAAGTGGTTATAGTACACTGCCTTTTCTCTTTTCTGTCTAACTTACTGTCACATTTGCATCTTTTAGAGCTATATTCATGTATTTTCCCGTGTAAACTTCTCACTGAATGTTTCATATTGATGATCAGGCTCAAAGTAAGAAAGGCTTCAAGCTTAGTCAGCAAACAAAAAGATTCAAAATACTCTTTTCTATCATGTCCAGATGGAGATCAGTGACAAGTGGTGTCCCTCAGGGGTCAGTATTGGGACCAGTACTGTCCAGTATCAAAGACATAGACAGTGGGATCAAGTGCTCCCTCAGCAGGTTTGCAGATGACACCAAGCTATGTGGTGCGGTTGACACGCCTGAGGGACGGGATGCCATCTGGAGGGACCTGGACAGGCTCGAGAAGTGGGCCTGTGTGGACCTCATGAGGTTCAACAAGGCCAAGTGCAGGGTCCTGCACCCGGGTCAGGGCAATCCCCAGTATCAGTACAGGCTGGGGGATGTAGGGATTGAGAGCAGCCCTGCCGAGAAGGACCTGGGGGTACTGGTGGATGAAAAACTGGACGTGAGCTGACAGTGCGCACTTGCAGCCCACAAAGCTGACCATATCCTGGGCTGCATCAAAAGCAGTGTGGCCAGCAGGGCGAGGGAGGGGATTCTGCCCCTCTGCTCTGGTGAGACCCCACCTGGAGTATTGCGTCCAGCCCTGGAGCCCTCAGCACAGGAAAGACATGGAGCTGTTGGAGAGGGTCCAGAGGAGGGCCACAAAAGTGATCAGAGGGGTGGAACACCTCTCCTCTAGGGACAGGCTGAGAGATTTGGGGTTGTTCAGCCTGGAGAAGACAAGGCTCTGGGGAGACCTTATTGGGGCCTCATGGGGGTTTATAAGGAAGACGGGGACAGACTTTTTAGTAGAGTCTGTTGCAATAGGACAAAGGGTAATGGTTTTAAGCTAGAAGAGGGTAGATGTAAACTAGATATAAGACAGAAATTTTTTTACTCTGAGGGTGGTGAAACACTGGCCCATGTTGCCCAGAGAGGTGGTAGATGCCCCATCTCTGGAAACATTCAAGGTCAGGTTGGACAGGGCTCTGAGCAACCTGAGCTAGTTGAAGATGCCCTTGCTTATTACAGGGGGGTTGGACTAGATGAACTTTAAAGGTCCTTTCCAACCCAAACTATTCTGTTATTCTGTGTCTCCTTGGCAAGCCCAGTTTGAGTCGTTGTCACATCCTATCCATCTGTTGCACATCAAGGTGAGAAAGAGGCAATAATGCTCTGCCTTTATACTCCACTCAGGGGCCTAAGTGGTTTCAGTTTCTGTGTGGGTCAGGAGTGAAGGGCAGCTACACGTTGAGAGACCTTTACATTAAGGTTGGATGCTTCTGTATCCCTAGACTACAAGGACTAGAACCATGAGGTGGAGGACCACAGTTTCCCTTGGTGTAGGTGGAGAACCCAAGGCCAAGAGAAACAACCCATCCTCCGCTTTAGGTCAGTGCCAAACCAGCCCAGAGCTCCACAGCACCAAGGTGCTGAGCATCTCTTACTCTGTTCATCCAGAAATTCCACAAACTCACAAACTATCTCCATTTCAAGAATTTTATCCCTAACAAGTATATTATATAATTTCCATAGATGCATTTTTCACTGCCTTCCCACAGAAAACACTCCATTATTTCCTCCAACATATCCACATGAAAACTGTACTGTAGAAGTAAAGATTCTTATTCCTTTCCCATTTGAAATCATTTATTGTTATTTCTATTATTTTCACCTTAAATTTTTCATGTCTGGAAAGAAAGCCAGCTCTCCATTTTGCTGGACATGGCTGGCATTTCGCCAGCTTTTCCAATAACACTGAAGAAAGCAACTATAAGCTTTCTAAAAATACAACTAGAAGATTAAGTTTAGCACAGAGAAACTTGCGACAGGCAATGGATTTTCCAAAACAGCCTCATGTATTTCATACAGCATGTAGCTATAGTAGGAGAAAACAAATAAAACAGAAACAGAACGGCACTGTAAAATTATTTTAACTCTTGTGCTTGGATAGCGGCACTCCAGCGCATCTTTTAGCTGAAGTTTTTTTTCTGTTGTGGTTAAGGACTTTGTCTTCAAAACTTTTATTTTTATGCTTTGAGTAAATAGATTTCCTATGATTTTCAGCTTGTTTGTCAAGAAACAGCCAGCACATCTGTGAAATATTACTTAAGCAAATTTCTTACAGTTAGCCAGAAGGCAACAGCCCTGAAAGTTTCCTCTACCTGCTGAAATCCAGCCTATTGTACGACTTGGGTCTCTCATGCCATAACATGTCCCACCAGTGAGAACGTAGCAGTTCTCAGTTAATACGATAAAGAAGTACAAGCTTTCCAAGATTTTGAGTCATGTTAAAGTAAATATATATATACTTTTGAAAGCAGTGTTCCTATATACACATATACACAAAAAGATCTCTAAGCAATGTCATCATCCTTAGTTTAGACAGCTGTGGAGTCAAAAAAGTTCCAGATCTGCCAGCTACAAACATTTGAAGGTCAAGTACAGGACAAAGCATTTAAAAAAGCATAAGCAGTGATGGCTACTGAGCATTAGAAAGAAGGGTTTATGTCATGAGATTTTTTTCCCCCAGCTGTTTCTTTACCAGAAAGCTATTGGACTGAGGACTTCATAGTGTTGGGCAGGAAAATAAACCAAGTATAGTAAGCAGTTTGGGTTGGTTATTTAATCTTCTTTCAAGGGTGTTATCTCATTCAAAATATTTTAGGAGCCAAGGAAGGTCTGCCAAAGCACAACTTTTTAGTCAGGATGCCCAACAGCCTAGTTATCAGGCAATAGTAGGGAAATAAATAACCTTCTAACATCTTCCCAGCACATATTTTCCATCACTCTTTCATACAAAGAAATATGAAGTTATGTGAAAGAAATCCTGGTCTTTTACCAGGAAAACCTCGCTCTCCCTAGGGAGCCTGCTGTTAAACAAAAGCTTATCTATTAAAGAGTGGCCTCCAACTTCAGGGCTGCTGTAGTGGGCTGATAAAGGCTCTTCTGCAGTCTGCGTCACGCTGTCCCTCCCTGCCATCGTTTCCATCTCCCTGCCTCTCCTCCCAGTGCCTAATGCCTCGCCTTTTAAGCAATGGAGTGACTAATTGAAAATGCATTCCAGTGCTTTACAAGCAGCTTTTCCTTTCCTGCTGACCAGCCAAATGTTTTAAAGTTGGCAAGATGCTGTTTTAACTTGGGAACTCGGGCACTTGTTCATGGCCTGGATGTGTGAAAAAAAATCTGGCTGAGTTCAATAATTCTGTTGAAAAAAAAAAAAAAAGAATTAAAAATCTCACCTCTAGAACTGGGATGAGTAAATCCAAGTATTACAAATCTTTAAAGCAAATCCCCTCTCTCTCTGTGAAATATGTAATCTGGGAGACAAGAAATTGTGAATCCTAAGTTTAAGAAATGCACTAAGTCATGCACCAGTGCATGAACACAACCAGAGAAAAAGCAGTTACAAGCAGGCATAAATCCAAATGACAATTACCCTTTGGGAAAGAGTACTGTAACCGAAACACCCCGGAGACGGTCAGTAATCTCTGATTCATGGCCGGTCAATGGCCAACCAGTCTGGGATTCAGCGCATCTTATCACACATAGCAACTTAGAAGTTGGCTTCATCCAGCAGCTGCAGAGATTTAAGGGTTTTGTTTCTTTGCTAAACAGCAGGCCTGATTGTACAAAGCCTGCACTTTAACAGTTAATCATTAATCTTAAATTACATAAATGTGTCTCCTACTTACCGACTTCTCACTTTTACGAAGTCTGTAGAGACAAACTTTCAAGAGATGGTATTTTTTTTATATGGATTGTGATTTTAATGGATTTTCAAGTACTTTCAGGTTTTACTCATGACAACTGCTACAATAAAAAGCCTTATGAACAAAGATGTGTTTTGTGCCTATTCACCTAGCAGAAAATGGCTATTACGGCATACTTTATTTTGGGAGAAATGCTTTCCAGCCTCTCTGAAGAGACAGTCTTCCCCAGACTCCCATCATCCTAATTGTCTTTAAGGTGTTTGTAGTTTACTTTAGCCAGCATATGAACCAAACATTTACGTCCTGTGTTAAATTTCTCTTTATTGGCTAGCAGGAGGGTTTCTTCATTCTGCAATATTGGCAGAGTGAGAACACTTCTGTAGTCCAAGGCAGGGCTTGCCCTTCCTAACTGAAACGAAAGAATGGAAGAAAAGAAAAGCTCCTTGTATTTGCCAGACGTGTTCTAAAAGAGCTACTTGCACACCCCAATCTGTTTCTTTCATTCCATTCGGGAGAGTCATGGGTCAAATTTGGTAGAGAGGAAAATAGCCGTTAACTGTTCCAGCGCTGCGGCAGACTGAAAAGCCAAAGCTGACACTGTCTGTCTTTTCATTTCCATTCTTTTGGTGTCAGGTCATACAGTGAACACCAAGAGGTCCTTATGAATCCTTATGAAAAGGTTATTGTTCAGGCTGCCCCCGTAACATAGTCCAGAAAATAAAAACTTCGGTAATGACCTTAATAAGTGCTTTGTTGTGAAGGCCATGTTTTCACATGGACCACAGCTGCATTTATACAGTCTGAATGCCATTTCCTACAGCGCTGAAGTATAAGATTTATACTTATATATAAGTATAAGATTTATACTTAGATTAAGAGTAATTAAATTATGCTGAATGCATACTGTAAAATGTTTAGGAAATGGTTTCCAAAGAGACAAAGGAAAATTAATGGCTCCGTGCCCATATGTGTCTTTAATAGATTCTTCAAATATTTACCTCTGGTTTTCTATCCATTGCAGAAGTCCAGAGAACAGGATGATTATCAGTAAGGGACTAGATGGAGATACTCAGTTAATTCCTCTTAGTCTTTCTTCTTGACATTGAGAAAAGTTTTTTTTATCTGTGCCCTACTTTCCCATCTGGGAGGGACAGATACCACCCTAGCAATCTACAGAGCAGAACACTAGGAACTTAGTAGAAGACATAAAAATTGGCAGCTTTATGAAATTTCCTCCTTTCCAAGATTGTTTTAAGTCTAAATCAACTGAAATGCTGGTTCGTCATTCAGTGTAAAAGAACAAGATCTGTAGAGACAGATGGCTTCTACCACTTAAAAAATTTAAGAGTTGCTGTAGCAAAGCAAGGAACCCCTGAAGCTTTAAAAAATGGTCACTTATACCATACCCTTTAAAATGAAAATAATTTAAAAGCTCCAAAGTCCTAGAGGGAAATAAGGGGGAAATAGCAAAAGGGAACAATTACGAAATTAAGAAAATGGTGAAATAAATTTTCCATTTCTGAGATTCGTCTTTATCAAGCTACATTCAGGCACATGGTATTGAAAGAACCAACCACAAACACCTGCCTTGTACATGGAGCTTATGTCCTTTAAACAGAGAGAGAGAGACACAAGGTCCCCCGTGACAGCGTGCTTTGCTATTGACCTAAAGATGATGACATACAAGTAGGGAAAGAGAAAATGCTTTAGATGCCAGAGCAATCACATACATATTTCATATAAAGGCACGGAGAAACATCCTTTTAGCCTGTGTATGAACTGCACCAGCACAGGCTGAGTTTATGTCTGACACCGGTCAGGATTCAAGATTTGCTGGACTCACTAGAGATAACACTGTTTCATCCTCCCTTCCTATTGCAAAGGCAGAGGGAGCTGACAAAATGGGAAGACTACTTTTTGTCATAACAGCTGGCAGGAGATTTTTATAGGCACAAAAAACAATTAAGTGTCCTGATTCTGGGCATGTAACTCCCCCGGAGCCTTTGTTTAGAGGTGCTTATCTGCTTGCATAGGCACAGGCATCTACAAATCCAGGTACAGGTGTGTGTACATCTCAACAAAGCACCGCGGAGCACACTGAAATAATCTGTTGCTCTCCTGAGGAAAAAAAAAATGCTATCCCTGTGAAAAAAGTACAAGAGAGAGTTTCATAACAGTATTATTTCATCAATAGAAGGCTGGAATTAAATTCAGTTCTACAATGCAACTTACTGTATAAAAAGTACACTAAAAAGGTCCTTTACCTAATTCAGAGGAAATTAGAGAAACTTTTTTTTTCTTAATTAGTGAGTGCAATTATTTGCCTTTATTCTCGAAAGAAACTTCTTTTATATGTGAAAAAGCAGTACCATGTTTTTTTTCTATTTCTAAAGACTGCTTATTTCAAAAAAAGCATCATGTAAACGTTCGTTCATTCCCGTGTTGACTATTCCATTACTTCCTACATCTCTTCATGAAAGTTTTATATCTTTCAAAACATTAATAGTTACTGTAGCTCAGATTACATTATTTATATACACAGGTCCTATTCACACATGCAGTTTGTTTACATGAGACCTTTCCCTTCCATTCAAAAATATTCAAAATCTCACGTCGCACACTTTCTTCCTTGCTGACCTCATTTAGAAAAGCCCAAGCGCTGTAGTGATTTTTCTCCCAGACAAGGCCTAGGCTGCGATTCCAATAAAGACAAGCACAGGCCCCCATGTTGAAAATAAAACATTTTTATTGCTTTCTAAACCTCAGGCATAAACATTCATTGCTTCATCTGACAAAATCCCACCTATAAAAACTGCACAAAGAGTTAGATTAATAGAACCAACTTTCTAGAACATTACACTGCCCTCTAGACATTGGATGTCTTGAAAATTGCATATTGTATGGTTTGGCCCATAGGGCAGCAAGGAAGAAATCTGTATTTTCTAATTTGGAGGGTCAATTGTTATAGATTCAGCAAATCCGTGCTTCTCTGGAAGCTGCAGGACCTAACACGGGCTGAGTCCCCCAAGCCCGGATTGGGTTAGTTGCTAATAGCTCATGGGGTGTCCTTGTGAAACTTACTTCTTTTCACAGGTTCCTGGTGTGTCTGGAAAGAAGAGTTCAGTAGATCATCCCATATGGCCACCTTAGATTTCACTACTCCCCCTGTCTGACAGAATTTTTAGGGGACTGAATTATTTTTGTTCCTCATCAGCCAGGAAGGAGTTCAGTCTCTGTCAGAGGAAATCAGGAGGGGAAGATACTGCTGCTTTTCACAATAGTTTCCTCAAATAATTTATGTTTCTCTCTTTTAGTCTGCAGCTTGTCTGCAAATGAGAACTTCCAACTGCTGCTAACTATTCCTTACCCAGTAATTTGAGAAAACTTTTTCCTCTTGCAGAGATAAGTGTCCAGTCACTTACCAGGCTGTGTTTAGATACCCCTAAGCCTTCCTTTTTCCTTTTTTTTTTTAGATACCAGCTCCTTGGAAAGTAAATTGAATGTGAACGAATCACAAACAGGCTTAAATTACCTCAGAAAGGATGGGTTTTTAACTCCAATGGAACATTTATATGGCTCCACAAATTAAAAAAAAAAAAACAAAACAAACACCAAAAGAGGTTAAAATCCTCTGGAACAGACTGAAGTCTGTATTGCTAACAAGGCATTTTCCTCAGTACTTGAATCATTTGCTTGTCACAGAATCACAGAATAGTTGAGGCTGGAAGGGACTGACCTCTGGAGGCCATCCATTCCAAACTCCCTTCCTGAGCAGGGTCACCCACAGCCAGTTGCTAAGGACCATGTCCAAATGGCTTTCAAATATCTCCAAGGACTGAGACTCCACAGCCTCCCTGGGTAACCTGTGCTTGGTCACCCTCCCAGTAAAAAAGTGCTTCCTGATGTTCAGGGGGAACCTCCTGTGTTTCAGTTTGTGCCCATTGCCTCTGATCCTGTCCCTGCGCACCCCTGAAAGAGCCTGGCTCCAACCTCCTTGCACCCTCCCTTCAGGTATTTATATACTTGGACAAGATCACCCTGAGCCCTCTCTTCTCCAGGCTGAACAGTTCCAGATCTTTCAGCCTTTCATCATAGAACAGGTGCTCCAGATCCTTAACCAACTTGATGGCACTTTGTTGGATTCTCTGGTATGTCCGTGTCTCTCTTGTACTGACAAGCCCAGAAATGGACCCAGCACTCCAGGTGTGGCCTGACCAGTGTTGAGTACAGGGGAAGGTTCACCTCCTTCGACCTGCTGGCAATACTTTAGCTAATGCAGCCCAGGATACCATTTACCTTCTTTGCTCTGAGGGCACACTGCTAGCTCATGTCCAACTTGGTGTCCACCAGGACCCCAGGGTCATTTCCTGTCAAGCTTCTCTCCAACCGCGCAGCCCCCAGCGTGTACTGGTACATGGCACGATTCCTCCTCAGGTGCCGGATTTTGCACTTCTCCTTGTTGAACTCCATGAGATTTCTGTCAGCCCATTTCTCCAGCCGGTTGAGGTCCCACTGGATGGCAGCATGACCCTCTCATGTATCAGCCACTCTTCCTGGGTTTGTTTCATCTGCAAACTTTCTGAGGGTACGCTCTGCCCCATCATCCCCATCATTAATAAAGATGTTAAACGGGACTGGATCCACTACTGACCCTTGGAGTACACCGCTAATTACTGGCTTCCAACTAGACTTTGCACTGCTGATCAGCACCCCCTCAACACAGCCATTCAGCCAGTTTTCAACCCACCTCACTGCTTGTCCAGCCCACACATCAACAGCTTCTCTATGAGCACCTTGTGGGACACAGTGTCAAAGGCCTTACTGAATGAAGTCCAGGTAGACAATATCCACTTTTGGATATCTAACCCTTATCCTCATCTACCAGGCCAGTCCCATCATCACAGAAGTATATCAAGTTGATCAAGCATGATTTCCCTTTGGTGAATGCAAGCTGACTACTCCTGATGATTTTCTTGTCCTTGACGTGCCTGGAAATGGTTCCCAGGATTAGTTGTTCCACTGTGTTCCCAGGGACTGAGGTAAGGCTGACTGGCCTGTAGTTCCCTGGGTCCTCCTCCTTGCCCTTCTTAAAGAAAGGAGTGACATTTGCTTTATTCCAGTCTGTGGGCAGTTCTCCTAGTCACCATCATCAAGTTTGGCCAGTAGCTCCTATTTCATACAGAGTGGCCTCCTGACATTTTTGCCTGACTTCGTATTTGTTGGGATGGAACTCTCTTGAGCTTGGAGGAGGTGATCCTTGAATATGAACTAGCTTTCTTGGGCCACACTTCCTTCCAGGGCCTTGTCCCATCTTTGAAGATGCCAAAGTCTGTTCTCCTGAAGTCCAGGGTTTTGAGCTAGCTTTTCACCCCGCTCCCTGCCCTCGAGATCCTGCATTGTTGTTCCCAGGCAACCTTCTTTTCAAATTACGGATGCTGCATCTGAAATTCGTGTTCATTTAATGATGTCGATAGCGAGTTCAGGCTTCATGTTGACATCATTGTTGACAAAACTGGGCCTAACGCTTCTCTCAAAACACAATCATCCAGCTAAGGCCTGCTTTGAGATGCTAATTGGCCTTTGTTCAATCCAGTTAACCTGTGTTCTGCTGGTAGTGAATAGCCATAATTTTCCCTAGACTGCCAAGGGGTGCGAAGAGCCTAGGAGTACTAATATTTTTCAATTGTAATATCATAAAGGAATGAAATGGGTATTTTTTACGGAATTCCTGGTTTTCAGTAGTTACATTCCTACTAGTCAAATATTTTTCAGCCAAATGTTTTGTATCTTTTCTGGTATTTTCCCTTTGTTGACAGACTGAGCAGCCCATGGGTATGTGGGGCAGCCCACCTGCCCTTTTTGAACCCACATAACTTTAACATGGCCACGGTATGGGAAAATAAAGTTTCTCTTTCAGTGCAGATTAACCCAGTCTGCACATTTAAAATGATCCAGTCCCAAGAGATATTTCTAGCTGTCTAAATTTGCTGTAAATTTCAAACAGACTTCATTATCCTTAGATGACGTGAGAAAATCATCCTGCTACGTTTCAAATACAAACCCAAAATATTTATCACCCAGGATCTCGAAAAAGCCATTGCCCACCTCTGTCTTTCCTGCAGTGCTATTAACGACTTTATCTCCAGCAAATAATGACCTGTGCCAAGAGTTCATATACAGAAGGTGGTATGAAACTACTGTAAAAAAAAGTGTTTTAAAAGAGTATGCAGCCCAGTACAGAGGAGCGATGCCACTTTTTATCCCCGTCCGTACGTGCTGAAAGTTTGCCAGCTTTTGCTGAAGCAAATTCCTGCTTCCCATCTCCCATCTGGCCGCTCTCCCCCGCTGTCAGAGGTGACAACCATTTTAGCGAAACCACCTGAACTGGTTTGTCTGTCATAGTTCAAACTCATGTCTAAGCAACATAAGTATCATGGAAAGCCGTCTTGACGTGGGCAGCAGGACAGCTTTTGGACACCCAGAATGGAAAAACAACACTTAAACATTAATATACGACAGATTCTTTAATTTCTGCGCCAACTGCTGTAAAGCCTGGCACAAGACTGGAGAAATAGTAGCTGCAACTTCATCAGCCATTGAATTTGGCAGAAAGGAGAGCTTTACCAAGATCAATGAAGTGTTGCGGATCATGATTTATTCTGGAGCTCTGCTCAGGGGAGGAGAGAAGGAAAGGTGCTCTCCCCTCTGCAAGCACTGCTCGTGGATTTATTGAGCGCTATCATCTAAAGCTGAGAGACGAAATTCAGTGTGTATGGATACTCTTTGAAAGACTGCCAAAGGCTTTAGAAATAAGAACATAAATTGAAGGTGAACAAAACTGCAATTGAAACTATCTCCAGCAAATATAATTAAGAAAATAACCCAGTGAATGAAAAATACATTGGATTTTTAGAAATTATGTTGTTTTCAATAATACAAGAAAAGGGTTCCTAAAGGCAGGAATTCCCAAATTAAAGAGTGATATAAGAACCACTTTCAAGTAAATAGCCTGTCCCAGAGCCAAAAACTGTTACTGCCTTACCAACAACAATACCAGTATGTGGCAATAAATGTTCGCAGTCCCCTGAGCTACAGCACTGCTGTGTGCTCCTGGCATACCTTCAGCTTCTCCCTCTTGGTCTTAGTCCTGACAGCCACCCCCCGCTATGCCTTTGGCTTCTCTGTTACCACCTTACATATATCATAACTTTTCATTTACTGCTATTCCCCCCTTTTTTCTCATTTTCTCTTGCTGTATCTCTATATATCTATAATTGCTGTTCATACCACTGAGACGGCATAAGCTTTTAGCCAAAGGTATCCCCTTTTCCTCACTGTGGAATTATGATAATCTAATAAACGATGAATAAAGAACTTTCTATTTTCCAATCAGTTTCATTCAGGATTTTTCTCCCACTTAATCTGTTTATTCACATCAGCAGTCTTTCAACAAGATAACTACACCAGATTTTTCTGTATAAATTCCCAGTTCCTTTGATTTTAGTTCATAGGACCGGCACTCACATGTAAGCAATAAGAAAGGGTATTTATTTCACATTTCTTGCTGCACAGGTTCCATTTTGAGTTTGGACTGCCTGGACCTTCACAGTACCCCGCTAAACAAGCTGGTCTAAAGACCCCTTGGCTGCTCCAGCTGTTATTTGACTGAAGCGTTAGTATTGTGCTGCACGGTTCATCAGCTGAGGGTCAGGCAGTGCTTCGCGTAGCTTTCAGCCAGCCCTGGGCACAGATAGGACCGGCTGTCTGGAGGGGAGTGGGGTGAGACCGATCTCCGGTACGTCTCGGTCAGGTTGTGCCTTCCACAAACCTGGAAAACTGGCCTTTTTCCAACATGGCAAAAGCACTGAAATTTCTACTGTACTGTTGCTGTAGCCAGCCAGAGCCACCCCGACGTGCTTGCCCTGCCTTTCACGCTCCAGCTTGCCTTACAACGTGGAGCTAACAGGGGGGCAACATCTGCTCCCCTGTATCCTTCCAGGGCTCAAGGAGCAAGAGGTGGTGATGAGATTATTTAAAAAAAAAAAAAAAAAAGGCAAGCAATGGCCTAAGGCACGTGTTGGGATCTTCTGAGGATTGCGTAGCAGCTGAGGCCCGAGGATCTGGGGGTGAGTCATCTAAGCCAGACACAAACTTTCCCCACCACCTCCCCACCTTCACATGAAAGGAAAGAGGGTCAGAGCCAGACCATCTGGACAACTCTGTGGGAGCAGAGGCCTGCAGAGAGAGGATTGGGCTGCCCGCAATGCTCAGCAGGAAACAAAGCAAAACAACTTGCTCTGCAGACCTTCCTCGAACAGCTCATCAACAGCTATGGGCTGATCTTATATCAAGGAGCGTTTGCAGTGATTAACTCTTCTTCCCACTCTCCAAATGGGGAAAAAAGATTAAACTAAAGAAGAAGAAATTATGACGGAGATGACACTATGAAGAAGGTGATATTATGAAGAGGATGACATTAAATTAAATCTGTGAGAATGTTTCAGAGCCATTGCTGTTGAAGCTAAAAGATATTTACCACAGAATTCGGAGAGCTGGTTAGAAAGTGCTGTAAAGATTCAGAGTGCTCTATGGTTGTCACTCTACCTTACTATATTCACAAAGGGTTTAGAAGTTAAATTTGAAATGGAAATCCATAGGAGAAGCAACTGAACAAACAGGATAATATGTCACCAGAAAATGTACATTTGCAGAGCTTGTGAATTTGTATGAAAATCCCAAGACAATTTCTTCATTGATCAGATTTCTATTGCTATACAAATCTTCTCTTGCGCAGATTACTGCAAAGCAGTCAAAATTAACATTTTTTCCTTTATTATTAGACCGGAAATTTTCCAACTTCTATAGCTTCCCCAATTATCACTTTCCATTAGCCCCATTACCCAATCTAACTATTTTTTTTCCTAGGACGATTTCAGCATTGTTTCAGTTTTGAATCACCCAGCAATAAAACATAAAGTGGAGAGAAATTGGCA
Organism: Ibidorhyncha struthersii; assembly: GCA_013398815.1. Classification (NCBI taxonomy): domain Eukaryota; kingdom Metazoa; phylum Chordata; class Aves; order Charadriiformes; family Charadriidae; genus Ibidorhyncha; species Ibidorhyncha struthersii. Next base: position 466,996 of record VZSZ01006111.1, on the reverse strand, counting down.
ATTGTTGTATGGAGTTATGCTATTTATTCAGGAAAGTATGAGCCTGTCTCATACCAAATAAATACCAATAAAACCACAAAAATTGGCTTAAAATTTCTGTTAATATTACCANCCCCAGTATTTATTGCCTATGAAGACTGTTAAGGAAAGATTTTTTCTAGTTGACACAGTTAAAATAAAAACTGGCTAAAACTACAAAGTACTCTTTTTCTAAAAGATCAAAGAACGGTTCCACAAAGCTTAATAAATTACAGAATTTCTGATATATGCTTCCCATATTCATTTTTTTCAAGTAGATGCATGTAAGTAAAGGACTGTTGGTTTCAGCAAAATGATGATGTGTACTTAATGAGACCAGCTCTGTTACTTTCACTGTTTGACGTTCCGGATTTATAAAAAGTATATGTATATTTTTTTTGAAATTGCAATGGAATGTGACAACCATCACTGTTTCCTTCTGGATTGCTGCAGAAAGTGGCTGTGTCTACTTATACTGCTGGAGAATGAATAACCCATACAGGTAGCTTTGGAGTCTCTTGAAGTTCAAAAATTAATGGTAGGAAAATTGCTATACAAATAAAAAATATTTTAATTACCTCTGCAATGATTGCTACTAGAAGGATTTTAAGGTACTGAAAAGCTTGGAAGTTATAAAACAAAGAGAATACAGAGGTCAGGAAAATCATCTTTAAATTAAATGAAGGTCATAAGACTATATTTACCAGAGAAAACATTAGGGGCTTCATATATAGGTAGCTTTTCTTCTAACATACATGTTAAATGTGATGTAGAGTGAGTCCTTGCTATTCAATATACCAAGAAATAAAAATTCAGATATGTGTCATGATAGAGGCAAATTTCTGTCGTCTCTAATTTGGCAGCCACATAGAAAATGTGGAAGAGATGTAGATAGAACATAAAAGCCTCACCGTGATGTTGGGCAATGGTACAACTCCAAATCTTAATTAGTTTATTGATTAACTCTATAAAGATGCTGCCCTGTTAACAAAAAGGATATGTTACCCATCCTCTGCCTATTGCAGTGCTGTAGCAATTCCAGCAAGCTTAGTATATAGATTTATATACTTGTCTCTACAGTCCATTTGTATAAACAAGTAGCTCAGAGGATTTAGCTAACCCCCATCTGGTTACTTTAAAAGCAGAAGTACAAAAATATCAAAGCAACAGAAATAAAAATCATTTTAACTGGTCTCCATCTGGCAATTTTAATAATGGAAATGCAAAGTTATAAAACGTGCCAGATATCCGGGTGCATTTCTTTTGTACAAAAAGAAAAATTATGATTAAAAACATTTAAAAAATTCCTTTACAGGACAGGTTAGCTAAGAGTTTAGCTGAGGTTCGTCTAATTTCAGTGTCGCTGGAATCTAGGTCACAGTTTAGCACGGGACAGGAAAAACCCTTTTTCCACCAAATGTTGAGGTTTACAGCAACACATAATTATTACCTTGTAAACTAACCTGGAAACAACAGCCCTAACGAACATTAGGGTGCGTTTCTTCTGGGTTGGAGACTAAGGCTGAACAAGGAGATTTCTGAAGTACTTCCTTCTGCAACTGATGATGTGATATTAATTTAAAATTTTAAAACTCTTTTACATTTTCAGAAATGTTTTCTTTCGGCTAATATCTTTAGTAGCTGAAAGTGTTAAGGTTGCTCAGAAAGGGCCTGATCAAGCGATCATTTGAAAGAATTAAAGAGAAAAAAACCTCACTGTCTACTTTTAGTTGAATTCTACAGGTCAGACTTGCATATTCTATAAGGAAACTTGGATGCTGAGACCATCAGCGTTGCAACATTCAATGCAATATATTTTCTAAGTTAGTCAAAAACCTTTCCACAGCAGGTTTGGAATGATTATGGTTTGCGTTTTTCTTCTTCTGTTTTTTTTTTTTTTTTTTTTTTTTTTTTTTTTTTGTTATTCCCACTTCTCACTTTTGTTTTGTTTCACTTTGAATACTTCACAGTGTTTGTATTTTGAAAGCTGGCCTATTTTCCCTCACAAAGCGGCAGATTCAGTTTGTGGTATAAATGCTAAATCAGCATGTGTCAAACTTGTTAAACCTTTTTTATGCCAAGCCTTGAAGGACCTGATAAAATAAAGCTGTAAAGATATACATTTTAATAAAACATTATTCATGCACTGTTAGTCCACAAAATATTCTCATGTACTATATAGAAATGAAAAGCAACATTTCTCTGGCCTAAAGCTAACTTTTTATGACTCCCTTGGTAATTTTTCCATTCTTTAATACTACTTTATTTATTTATTTTACAATGAGCTTTCAGAAAAGGGATGGCATTTTTCTTGACACATTTGCGTGTGCTTTTTTTTTTTCCCCCTGACCTTTTACATCATCTATAGAAAATTTAATAGGGATATGAAAATCAGACAGGGTAACTGCTGGAAGCAATATGTGCTGATCAAAACCCAGAGACAGCAGCTCTGTTGAGAACGGAACTGTGGTTGTGTCATTCAGACACTGGCCTGGGAGTCGCAAGATCTCAGTTTTCTTCCTTAATCCGCCTGACCCCCCTGAGTGATACTAGCTCTTTGTTTGCTCAATGGGAACGATAATATTTACATTCTCCCATTCTTTTGTCTATTTAAACGATAGGTGGCTTGAGAATCCTACCGTCTCTTACAGTGCTGTGTACGGCGCTGTGTGGTTATTTCAGCTGATCTTTTTAGATATTACCATGAGGTAAAAATACTCATTGGAGACCTAAGTATGCTGCCCTAGCGTGTGACGCTGCCATCCTGCAAGTCCAAGAAACAAAGCCCTGAGACAAGGAGGACAATGTTGGCTTGTAGGCAAAGCTAAGACTTTGGGTGCTTAAATACTGGAGTATGGGGTGTTATATTTCCCAATCTGAGATCCTTTTAGTGCATTGGAATGTCTCAGGTATTCCAATACTGGTTGCATCCCGTAGGCTTTCCGAAGATATTCACTGGTAAGCACATTGCATTCAATGATAGATGTACAGCTATCTCTCACCCTTAATCAGGAAATCTCTTTTATTTGTCTGGCTCTCATCTATTTGGACTCTTTTCACATTTGTGACTCACATCTATCTGTCTGTAAGCCGTCCATTCAGCTGTATCGGAGAACATCAAGAGCATCATGATATTCTCAAGGACATCAGCAGATTTCCAGGCTTTGTGAATGTACAGACCTACAGGACCTCCAGAATAGGTTCTCTGGATGTTTCCTTCAGGGACTGCTTACCATCAGTAAATCAAGCTCCACGGGAGCCAAACTTTTTTCCTCCCCCACACCTATGCGGAAATCAGTAAAAATTCTGTGGGTATTTGTTCCTTCTTGTGCCCTGATGGCCCATGGTGTGGGTCACTACCATTTTCTCTGACAGGGACCCGGGCCCCAGATGTATCACAACCATGCAGGCCTTCCTCAGAGGCTCTCAAGAATGCAAACTAATCAAAGGGTCGACCACAGCTCTCCTTGAATTTGGCTGTGCTGTTGCTGACTGAGTGACCAGCAATCAAGGTCAACATCTGGACTGATGAGGAGTTCTTCAGCAACAAACAAAGAATTTCTGTTTTGAGGCAGTAACAACCAGTTACTGTGCAAATATCAAGGACTATAACTAGGTTAACTACAGAACCATAGAAAACCGCAAGGACTGCGGGAGATAATTATCTTTAATACAGCATGACAAAGTATCATTTTCTCTTATTATGCAAAAAATGAGGTGCATGGAGAAAGAGGCAGAACTGCTGCTGGGGATGTAGTTTAGCTCCTCCACTGTAGGCATTGGTAGCACAAAGCAACTTATTCTTTCTTTTTCTCCCCATGCTTGAGAGTATTTTTTCCTGTCTTGAAGGAGCCCCACTGTTCTTCCCTGCTTTCCACACCTGCTCTCTTCTTTGTCTGCTGAGCTACAAAGTAAAACAATAAACATTCAAGGCACAAAAATTCATGTGGTTTGGTTCCCAATACTCAGAAGCTGATGAACTGAGAAGGAAGGAAAGATTTTTTTCTAATTGAGCTTTGAGTTCCTTCGTCAGCAGACGAGCTGCTCAAATATGAAGGTTAAATCCATATTCTGCCATACTTAAAGGTATGTTGGGCTGAGGATTTCAGTAGGATTCTTGCCAAAAGAGCCGGCATATAGGGAGTGCTGGCTGGTTGTACGAAAGTAGGTAGAAAACTGTCCCAGGGTTTGGGAGTTGGGTTTTGCTGCACTGGCATGCTGGGTGATTAATGCAAGCCACTTAGCATCTCCTTCCTCCCCCTTGCTGTGCCTTAGGTTCAGGAGGAACAATGACATTTTTCTCCTTTGTACTGATTTGAAAGCTACTGATGAAAACTGCTACTTAAGGATTAGTTAGTAATGTAGAGAGGAAATTCTTGGGGGGAAAAGAAAAAGAACAGTAAATATGCCTTTTAGTCCAAATGTATACTACATGTTTTCAGGACAGAAACGAAGCCTTTCTTAGAAAAATGACATTTCCAAATGAAATTTTCATTTTCACAGCAAATTTTTTTTTTTCTACTGAAAGAACATGGATGGAAAATTTCCAGCAAGCTCTGAAAACAAATTAATTCCTTGTTTTGCTAAACATACTTTTATACTATGGTTATATTATTCACAAGCAAAGAGAATCTTGAAAGACCAGTTGATTTCCCATATCCCTGTAAGTGAAGCTGTTATTACCTTTGCTGCTGCTCAGAAAAATCTCAACAGGTCATAATGTTCCATTGCGTGTATTAGACCTGAAGGAGCAAGGGAATTCACATTCATTTAAAGATACTGCAGTACTGCCTCCATAAATCCCCGCAATGGGACAAGATGTAGGCTCAGCTTGATGAGATAAAGATAGTGTTTTATACCAAGTTTTCAAGCTTCATTCTAAATAGTCATTGATTTTGTGGGTATACATCAGAATTTTATGTTCTTCTGGATATCATTGTCTACAATTCCATCCTTTACTTTAAAAAGAGCAGCAATTGACTCTCAACACCCAGAATTCATCCTACAACATCTATCTACTGTGTTTTAGGGTCTTACTGTAATGCAATAAAACATTTTTATTTCATATGAAGAATGATTTATACTGAAGTTAATGTCTTAAGTGTAACACATCCACACTGGGTAATGTTATCATAGCATATATTTCTTCTCTAAGAGTGAGCCTACTATCCAACTTGCTTTTGCAATGAATGTTTGCATAATGTAAAACAGCCACGTTGATACTAATAGAAATAAATGGCTGAAAGAACACACAAAAAAGAGAGCTTTTGCTTACTATTTAAATTCTTTCAAACAGCAGTGCTGTGTGAAATTCTAATACACTCTCTCTGCAACAGTCAGATATTAAAATGGTCCAAAGATTAGAAAATCACTTAAAAATGTAATTAATACAGCAACACAATTCTCTGTGGTCTGTAAGATACGATGCATTTAGTGTAGCAAATAAAACATAACATAGGACAGTCATCCACGTGTATTATATGTCTAATCCACTAAAATATGTACATAGATTTACTGTATTTGCTTTACAAACTTTGTATTTTCTGGCCTACATATTAAAGAATGATGTTTAATTTAATTTTACAGCTTCTTTGCTGTTGTTCTTGGGGTTTTTAATTAATTTCTTCAGAAAATTCCTAGTTATAAACCGACAGTAATAAAACTGGCAATTAAATAGGTAAGGATATATCCTAAAAGAAAAATACTCTTATTCATGATTTATAGGATCATAAGTTGGAAGGGACCATAGGAGGCCATCTAGTTCAACCTCCTGTTCTGTCAAGGTCAGGCTTACTATTCCATGGAAAATGTCTTGTTTTTGATACCTAAATCTTCATATTGATATTTAGTTAAAGGTTCAAAACTAGGAAGATTCTCTTTCTCTTGACAGCCAGCTGCATTTTGAGCAAATTTGTACCTTGGTGCTTTGAAATGATTGTGTGTTTCCTTAGTGATCTCAGTTTCTGAAGCCGTTGTTATGTCGCTGACTGCTTCATGAAAGTTTTGCTATGAGACAGTGTTGTTTTGCTCATTTCAGTGGAACTTCATTTTTAAGGATTTAAAAATTGTGAACACTTTTAAAAGTTTGATAGTTGCCCAAAATTACTTTGCATAAAGACTGAGGTGCTACCACAGTTAATACTCAAAAAATTTAAGGTCAGGGCAACAAATCTTTTGTGAGTGATCTGTAGCCATCTGGAACGTACTATATAATCCTTGGATCTCTGCTTTTCAGTCTTATACATTGATCTTCACATGTTCTTAACATTTTCCAGATCATTATCCCCTATAATCCAGTTTCTGGGTCCAGCAAGAAAGAGAAAAATCAAAATGCTGAAAAGGTGGTTACTACAGCTTTCCTAACTCTTGGGCAAGCGTACTGTTATGAGTCCAAGGAAGACACTATGCCACTAAATTTAAAAATCACCCTGCAGACTTTTGTAATGTCAATAAAGATGAAAACCTCTGTAAACTGTACTGAAACTGAGTCTTGAATCCTTGAAGGTATTTATTCAGGCCAAATAACCTTCCTAAAGAGAAAGCGATGAACAATATGAAGTAGGTAATTGCAAGATTAAGTCTTCACTCAAAAGCCTAATTCCTTTTCATCGGACACTAAGGAGACTTAAAAGGGTAATATTTAAGACAACTGACTAGTAAGCAAAGAAGAAGAAAATTAGTAATGGACAAGAAACTAGAAAATAGATGGTGACTGGAAAACCACAAATAATTACATATTTAGAACACCTTTCTGGAACTTACTATCTCAATGTCATGAGTGTGGTGAGGAATTGATGGGGTGTTAGTAAGGAGTACAATTAGAAGGAAATAGGCACAGCTAGTCAAGTGCTTTGCATGGTAGAGTTAGTACCACACAGGGAAGCAGAGATAGCTGTGGTCCTCAGAGCACTGCAGTGGCCTCAGTGACCAGCAGGAGCAATCCAGCTGAGACGGGGAACATTGTGCTCACACCTCTGCATTGCTTCTGTTACCCAAAGCTATGGAAGCCCTGAGGAGCCTGGTCTGGCCTTGTTGCTGACCCTGCTGTGAGCAGAAGGTTGGACTAGATGAGGTCCTTTCTAGTCTGCATTAACCAATGAGCCTATGATCTTAGGATCCCAAGACAAAACCAGCTTGGACCTCACTGTGTGACACAAGTTTGAAACACAGATAAATGAATTGAAAGTCCACTTAGAGTTGAACCTGAAGGAGGAACCAGGGAGAGGGAGTAAGGTAGACCAAGAGTGGCCTCTTTTCCTCTTTCTAACCATGTGTGTGCTTTCAAGCCTTAATTACAACATGTTCATTGCAACACTAATTCTGTGTGAGTTGCTGTTCAATGGGCGAACAATATTTTCCATTAAGGTATCGGGGTCAATGATATGGATAATTAGCTAGCACTGTGGTTCAATACATTAATTCTCTCTGAAGTAGTAGTAAAACATATGTTGACTCTTCGCAACCTCAGTGTAGATGTTGCAACCTTGTAATGGATGTGGATGCAATAACCTGCTTGAGCTTGTCTACTTGAGATAAGGTGTTTTCTTAAGTGATGATGATGAATTCTGCTCTTCTAGAGAGCCAGAGAGTGTCATTAAACTAGCTAATATTTTGCTGTCCTCCCATGTAAAGCAAGCATTGCTAAAGGGCAGCGGTGCTGTCAAATCCTCATAGGCTGGAGCAGGGAACAAAGCAGAGAGAAAACAGGATGAAAAAAGTAGATAAAAGGGCCTGAGGTGAATTCAGGCCTAATACACAGTACATTGAGTTGTTTTGTTTGCTTGTTTTTTTCCCTTCCTCAGTAAAAGTAGTTCAATAGTTATATTTTTTCAGAAGCAGACCCCTCCCCCCCAACTCTCCCCATACTCCTCAGTCACAGAGTTCATTGTCTATCAATAAAAGCATTTCAGATCTCTCTAGACCTGGAGACACCAGGCAGAGTTATTAGTTCTTCTCCAGCTTATTCTGTAGTGCCCGAGTTCAAAATGAAAACGTACGGATTGCTGGTAGCCATGCCAGAGCCAGAGAACCACACAGATCTATCCCTGCATCAGTCTCTGCATCTATATAAACACAAACAAGCACATCCAAGGATATCAAACTGAGAATAAAGTCCTGTGTGCAAAGCATTTTTGTCTGTGACAGGCCTTAAGAAACTAGAGGGCAAATTCTCTGCTGATGTAATTAGCACAGTGTTGTTAAACTCCATGGACCTGTACCAGTTTAGAGGCACATGAGATTTGACCCCATTACTTTATTTAGTGACACTTATAGTAATTTCAAATTGTCAAGTCTGCATTGCTGTATTCCAACAAGTAACACCTTTAAACTCTGGTAATAACTTTTCCTCCTCTAAATGTTGTGGAAGCAATTGTCTTTCCTTTATGATCAAACCTAAACCATGAAAGTAGATGATTTTTTAGTTATCTGTGTAGCAGTTTATATCCCGAAGAACACCAACACAGTTTAGAGACTCTGAGGCACAATTATCCACTTTGAGAAGACAACTGCAGCTGGGGGAAATACAACAATCATTTTATATTAGTATGAGACCAATATATTTAGGTAGGAAATACAGACAGTGAGGTTTCTTTCCTTGACACTCTAGGTAGGTAGGAAAATCTTGTTTCTTCATCTTAAAGCAGGAAAACCTAGCAGTGTTGTGGTATGTTTTGTGGATTTAGGAGAACAGATTTGTTGTCTAGTGACTTGGATGACAGCATTCCTTATGAGGAATCACTGGCGTATAGGTGCACATAGGTTTTCTTTGGCTTGTCATCATGGTAAAGACTGCAGGTAACATCTTGGTTAATTCAAAAAATATGGTAGACTCACATCCAATGCTATGCATTTCCCTGAGGAGTGGAATGTGCTGCCATTAGGTAAAACCTGCCTATATAAGCATGCTTCAAGAAAGAGTTATTAGTTGCAAAGAAACAAATTAAAATAGATTACAGGTCTGCAAGGGAAGAACGGCCCAGTGTAGACTCTGATGGCTAATAATGGCACACAGTTATTAACGGAGGAGGAAACAAGCATCTATTGTACAGAGATCTGAAGTGATCTTAGGGAGTTCAAAACACACCACGTATTTATGAGTGTTGGTCTGTTGCTGTCCTGATGAATACACTCCTGTCTCGAAGCCAGACTACTCTAAATGGCAGGTAACCTAAAAAATTTCCAGTTAGGGTTATTCTAGGGTTTCATTTCCCTCATCACTTTGAATGGCACAAAGGACGTTGTGTGCTCATGTGATCTTGAATTATAAGATGGAATACACTCTAGTATGTAATTATTTTTGCTGGCTTTTTAATATTCCCCCCTCATTTTCACCCAACCTAGTCATTCATTTCCTCTGTAATAAGGTAACAACACAAATTTGGACTTCTGTACTTCTGATACAGAATGACCCAAATTCATATAATAATCCAGGTTAAAAAAAATAAAATCCTTTGACTTTACAGGACAGCAGTACGAGTGTGGGCTCCTTTCTTTCATGCTCAGTGTCACTGTCAGGGACAGCTGAACAGGCCCTTCATGTGTCTTGTGCACAAAGTCACCTACATCTTCTGGCTTGCTAGCTGGCCTAGCCTGCACTGTGAACAAGTATTTTGAGCTATCTTTGCTGTCATTCTTTGCATTTATTAATGTCAAAAGTTCCTCTGAGTAAACTTTAACTAGAGAAAGTGTTCTGCCATCTGCCAATGTCCTGCTTACCCATTGTGCACATCATTAACAATTACATTCAGCTCCGCAACTCTGAATGGTGAACTTTTGTGCACCACCATGTTAATGTTTTGGAGAAATAAAGAAAGAATGGGTGGGAGGAACATCAAGGGGTCATTCTTTTACCCCAGGCAGGATCAGCTCTCTCTGAACTATTCCTAACGTATGTTATCTAAACTACTCTTAAGGTCTCCAGTGATGGAGACTCACAATGTTCTCAGGCAATATATTTTTGTGCTTAAACATTCTTACCATTAAAAAGTTTTTCCGGTGTCTAACATAAATATCCCTTTCTGCAAATTACAGCACATTATTTCCAACAGGGTAGGTTTAGACTGAACATTAGGAAAGAATTTTTCACAGAAAGGGTGGTTGGGCATTGGAATAGACTGCCCAGGGAGGTCGTTGAGTCACCATCCCTGGATGTGTTTAAGAGACGTTTAGATGTGGTGTTGGCGGATATGGTGTAGGGGAGAACCTGTAGAGTAGGGTAGATGGTTGGACTCGATGATCCCAAGGGTCTCTTCCAACCTAGACAATTCTATGATTCTATGATTCTATGATTCTTGTCACATACAAAATGGATATGTGGGACAATTCAATCTTTTCCTCTTTTCAGCAACATTGTATGTATTTGAAGACTACTGATCCTGCCTTTACTTGGTCTTTTCTCTTGCAGAAGCAACCTCAGCTCTTTGATTTCTAATAGGTCAAGTGTCTACACCCCTAATCACTCTGCTTTGCCTTCAGCTGACCCAAATATTTCTTGAAACATAAACGGCAGAGGGAACACCGTGCTTCAACTACGGCCTCATTCATACCAAATAGAGCAGAAAGATTATTGCATGCATCTTAGAGCAATTATTCCTGCTTGTACATCCCGTAATAGTATTTGGCTTTTCTGCAAAAGTGTCAGTTTGCTGATAATATTCATTTCAGGGATCCTTTCTTATCTTATTCTCCATCATTGTTCTCTTTTTGCAGAGATGCTTATTAGCCAGTTGTTCCCTGAAGTCATCTTAGATGTTTCAGACTGTTTCTACAAATCGTCAAGCTCGCTCTGAATTCTCATCCTCCCATGCAGTTGGGTCTCTTTTAAGTTACTTGGTATCTTCTTCCTAATAATTACATTTTATTTTCCTCTATATGCCTTTAGTACAAGTTTCCAGCCATTTCTCTGTCCATCTTATATAGTTCAATCTAGTCAATGTTTCCCTTCCCTACCATGACAGTGTCAGGTGAAACATTGTCAGAAACCTCACTGAAGTCAAGACATATAGCGTCTACTGCTTCTGCCCTATCTACAAAGCCCGTTACCCTGTCACAGGAAGAAATGAAGTTGGTTTGACAAGATTTGTTTCTGACAAATCCATGTTGGCTGTCACTCATCTTTTTGTTATCTTCTAGGGGCTTACAAATTGTTTGCTTGGTTATTTGCTCCAGGATTTTTCTAGGAATTGAAGTTAAGCTGACAAATCTATCCTCCTTTCCCCCTTTTTTAAAGATATGCTCAATAATTGCACTTTTCCTATATTCTGGACCCCCCCATAAGCTCCCCAAGATAACCAGTGACAGCTCTGAGATTGTTCCTGACAGCTCTTTTTCTCTGATAGTGCTCACCTTGGGGTGGATTTCCTGAGGCTCAGTGACCATGAAAATATATAACTAATATAAGCACTTATCTTACTTAGTCTCAGTTTTTCTCATTTGTTTACGCTTTTAATTGCTTTAGCCCTTTCATCGCATCAATCTCTGGCGAAGGCAGAAGCAAAAGAGGGAGTAGACACTGGGCCTTGTTTGGGTGCTTCTGTCCATAGATTTCCCACTCCATTTGGCAGCAGAACAAGTCTTCTCTTACTCTTCTTGAATTGCCTGATTTTCTAATGGTATACTCTCGTGCTGGATTCTGTCTTTGATCTGGATATTTCTGATATAACCCGTAATTACTTTGTGTTGTTTTTCTAATAACCTCCCATGAGGTTTCTGACAAAAGCTTTTGAAAAAACCAAATGAGTTGTGTTGGTTGTGTTTATAGTAATCTGGTGTGGTGATGTTAAAAACATTCATCTGCCACTTTTAAAAAGTTAAGGCGTTTCATACACGGATATATTTCCTTCTAATATCAAAAGGCATTTCTGATCACACAGATCTTAAACATTTATTTATATTTACATTTAATAAGCACCATAAAACCTGTAATGAGCAGCAATTTAATTGCATCATTGCATTTGATCAGATGAACATCCTGTTCATAATAAAGCCTTCCCTATAAATAAACATAGAAAATACAAATTAAACTTCCATGTTAAAATGCATCCAACTTAATGTCTCAATTCTTTCTTTACATGTTGTGAATTGAATTTTTCTCTGGAATAATGTGTACACTGAAATGTTTCTACGCATATTTGCATACTTGTATAAATTCCGCTAATACATTGTCTAACTTAGAATTTGCTCCCATTTCAGCCATCAGCATAACCACACTGATGTAAATCACAAAAACTGATGAGACAGCTGAAAACTGGAAGAAAACAAATGAAACAGAGTTCAATTTTGCTTCTAAAATGGACATTTTTATTCAGTCCGAGTTTTCCATGAACATCTCAGTCCAAATTTCCAAATTTTAAATTATTGACATTTTTTTCCCCAAAGCACCAAATCATTTTAAGCATTCTGATGCACTAAGCACTTATCAATTGCAACAATTGATATTAAAACCTTTTGCATTTTCTGCTCTCTAAATTGCACGGATTGTGTAGGAAAGTGCAAACAACACAAATCTACAGTTTCCAATAGTTGTTAACGATGTGGAGCAAATACAGGAGTGGGTCGCTAAACTAATCAGTGCTATTGGATGTTGGTGAGTAGCAACCACTATATTAGTGCCTAAACTGTGCAGTGATCCATGTCTCCTAATTCTGGGAGATAGTTATGTTAAATTGATTTGAAAATAAGTGGACAGAATCATTATGCCTACATTTATAGCTGAGCTGATGGAAATCAGATGGATTTTAGTTTTGCAGTGCACCTCATAAATTGATGCTGAAGATCCCAATAGAGCCTTCACTGCCTGCTTTCTGTCCACCCAATAAACTGTGATTATTGGATCCTGATGACATCTGCTCCGAGCCTATATTAAAATGAAATGAAATAAACCTACAGAAAAAGCACGTTGAGGCAACTTAAATATAGAGGAAGCTGTAGAGCTTATCATCATTGACATATGTGGTCCAAGGAAGGACCGTTGTGGTGCTATGGGTATACGCTGAAAAGCAAGGTTTCTCAAAATGCAAACTCAAACCCACATCAGCATTGCCTAGGATTGCTCCGGGAAAATACATTCCTTTTTAAAAAAATCATTTTCAGAACAGAATAAAGCACTGAGAGAGTTCATAACAAAAGCAAGAAAATGGAATACAGTAAGTCATAAAGGTGTGCCCTTGTGGTTAACGCTCTGAGGCTGGTTTATTTCTGAAGCCCTAAAATATCCTCACGTCACCGAGGAACAGAGAAAGTGTTCGGTGAAAGCACAGGGAGTACCTTACTACAAACTGCTAGGCAATGGAATAATGGTTTTATTAGGTGATTTTACCCAAATTCCTTGCCTAAGGAAAAGTCCACATGGTAAAAATAATGAGGATGATAGGTGTAAATAATAAGACATGCTTCATTGCAATGTGTAAGTATTCCGTAACAGTCAGTGCTTTTTACTACTTCTATCAACTTCCAGTTCAGGTGTATGCAATATGCAATATTGAACTCTCACTATTGAAGAGACTGTGATTTGATGAATTTAAGGCATGAGGATCACGATCCACAGAAGCGCTAGGGAGCCTTAAACCCCTGAAATAACAAATATCTTACTAACATCAACGTGACTTAGGAACTCAGTGCCCTTGGGAAAGGGAGTATCTTTAATGGCATTTTTTTTCTCTCTTGAAATTTATTTTTTAGATCTTTGCTCAATGTGTATGGCCAGGAAGGAAGAATTTATTGAATTTTAGAACTTCTAATTTAAGCTTTGATTTCTTTTAAAATAAGCAATAATTAAAAAGAAAGGTTTTTTTTTTGCAAACAGTTTTTCTGTTTCCCCTAGGTGGTCAACAATCAAGACTGAGATTCTCAAAGCAGGAGAGAAATCAGTCTATAGCTCTGATACACGTTAGTATTAGTAGAAGTGTCTGTTAAAACTGTCTATACTTCCTGCCCCTATATCCATCCCCTTCTCCCGGGACCCGTACTACCCATGCTTGATTGAGCAGGTGTGCTTTTCTCCAAATTCCTGCATCTGCTTGGCCTTGGAGCTGGAAATTCTTAGGTCCACGCAAAGAGCAGCTTCTTGGCCCAGACATCCTCCTCCATATCTCCAGAAACTGTTGCTATTCCTGTGACACCATTCATGTTGAAATTAATGGGATTCTGCAATTTTGGTTCCTGTGATATCTAGAGTGATAGTGTTGTGTCATATATGTCAAGTTGTTAGCCTGGCAAGACAATTAATTTACAGCTCTATAGCTGTTGAGTGGCAACAGGGCTTTTCAGCTGTTTACGTTGAGGAGCCACTGAAGTATGGTGTATATCAGAAACTGCACTGGAATGAATCAGCTGTGTTCCAGATTAGCTGAAATGCTGAGCTAATGTGTTCTCTAATCCAATAAAAATACATATTTTCAATAAGAGGACGTGGAAAAACTCTTATTAGTTTAACCACATGCATCAGGCAGCATCTACCTCATTAGCAGTTTGGTGTAACAGATATAAAGTCACTGGAACAGAGCATGTTTACAGGGTAAATATCTCCCACTTTGAAAATAAATATCTTGGCTTTGGCTCAGCATTTATTTAGCAGTGGGAAACTGCTGTCCTGTGACAATGTTCCATTTCATTGACATTATCTCCTAATGATGTTATAAGCGGAGACAAGTTAACTTCAGAAGGTTCAGAGGTTCAATTTTCATTAGGATAAGCATCTAGAAACTCTGAAAGCTTATGAGCTATTATCTCAACTTTGGTCATTATTCTTATTTTCTAATAAGTCCTTGTCTCTTTTGGTGCTAACCTCTGGAAAATTCTCCCCCAGGTAATCTCTCTGTCCCTGTTTTCCACCAGAAAATGCGGCTGGTGTGGCTCTATGGGATACTGAGCAGGTTCCAGCTGCTGAGGGCACTACTTTTTCCCTGAGTTTTTCAGTGCAGATCACCAAAGGACTTTCTCTAAATAACCTTCAGTCCGAGACCACAGTACAGCCGTTTCCTGCAGCACATGTGGTTGGTAACATTCACAGATGGCACAGAGTTGATGCCTTGGTTCCATTTAGCATAAACGACTCGTTTGTGTTCCCTTTGTAACCACCAGGAAGATTCAGCTGATGCTGGAAGGGACCTGAATTTACCTGACCTTGATAGAGTTTGTCTGGAAAGGTTTTCTTTTCAATTAGGTTCGTCTACCCCTTGTGTTCTCCAGGAGAGCCATGTCCTCTCCTGTGAGCCTGTCAAAGTACCCCCCCGCCCCCTTTTTTTTGGTTACAGCCCAGGAAGATGACAGCCCTGAAACTGCATTACTATTTGCCGGTCTGATACCTACAGACGGCGGCTTTCTCCTCCCTTCTCTAGCCTTAGCCTTTGCTCGGTCCCCTGTTGCAGTACCCTTACAGGCTCCTTTGCTTATAAGCAAATTTAAGACTTTTCTTCCCAGCTGCTTTTTTTTCCCTGTGTTACTTAAAATCTTATTCTTTTAAACTGCCCATTTCAAAGCTGTACATGCCTTTTGGCCAGATTCCCACTCACAGTTTGCTCACCATTCTTTTTGTCACAAATTAGAGGTAACAAAATTTAAGCAAGACGGGTGATTTTGAGTGTCTAAATTCTTAGGGTCCCAACTTGGGAAACGTAACAATTGCTGAGTACTTCTCATCCTGAGCAGCAAATCTATCAGACTCTAAAGTTGGATACTGCAGCCAGGGGAAGCATTAAAAATTCACATATCTCTTGGGAAAATTAGTCTATATAGCATCTTCTTACTGTTCACTTATTTATTCTAAAAGTTTTTCTCTCTCACACACATTTCACTCATAGGACCGCATGCATTAATCAAAATAAACAGCTAGTGTATGGGGCACACCAGCATAATAGATCTACTTAACTCCAATTAAACGAAGCAGTGGGCAATGTAACCTCTCGTTGCTGGTGCTGAACGAGCTGCAGCATTGCATACAAATTATGGGAGGCAGGTCTGCTGCTGACCGTTCAGTACAGTCCTTAGTGCCGGGCACTCAGTACAGGTTCAGAGACTAGGATCCTTGGGCTTTACAGTTTGATAGGAAGAAAAAAAAAAAAAAAGAAAAGGGGTTGAAGCTTAATGTAGAGATCCCTAAATAAAAGTGTGTACCTTGAAAGTCAAAGGTAAGTTAAAAAAACCCAAATTCAGGTTGCCTTCTACTAAGCTTTATTATGCATGCCTATAAATTTATAGCAATATTGTGAAGTCCCGTGATTTAATGTAAGTCATATGAAAACAGAAGAAAACTCATCTTTTATGAAAACTATGAATTTTCAGGTCCATAAGACCTTGAAGAAAACCGTTAAAATGTGACTCAAGTGTGCCCTATAGACTCAAAAAACAATGAAAACGTAAATCTTATGCTTTGTCTTTAAGTCTTATGATCAATAAGATGCAGGCAAATGCATAATATTATGTCAGTGTATAATACATATTTATAATATATATGTCCATAAGAAGGAGACATTGTTGGTCTGCTCTGTGATCTGAGCATTGTTAAATACTGTGACCACGCCACAGACCAGTAACGTCCTATTATTTTTTATTTAAACGGTTATTTTTTCTATCACCCCACCTCCACCTCTTGTGTTTACTGTGAAATGTGGTCTCTTTCTGCAATGAAGATTCATATACCTGTGGTTATTTTGTAATTTATATGCAGTTCTATCATCACTTGTTTTAATCTCTGGTTTAGGGGGTGTTCTGCTTACTACACTGCAATGATTTTTGAATTAAGCTCAGCAAAAAGTGTTACTACATCAACTATATCTTTGAATATTTGAATATATTTGTTTGCTTAAACATTGGCTTAGTCAGACAGCACTGAGGATTTGTTTTAAAGTACAGTGCAACTGGCAGATGACTTTTCTCTTGGTGGATTCTAATTACTTGTAACCCAGTGGGAAAATGTTTGCTATTGTATATATCGATTTTTTAAAACTAAGAAAGTAGTATTTTTAAAAATAAAACAAGAATTAATACTTCATAAACCAGTACTCAATCTGCAAACCCAATTGGAAATAATGGAACTATACATTTAAAATGATGCCTGTAAGAAACAGACTCAGAATTGTTTGATGTGGTATAACTCTTACCTGCAATACTTCAGATCCAGTGTTACATATCTAATGAAATGCTTAGTTGTAATGCCCTACAGAACATATTGAGATAGTAATGAAAACAACAAGAACAGTACGAATATTGCAAATATTGTTTTCAATACGTAAAGAATGCCAAATACTTTATTGTGTCTGCAGGTTTCTACTTGTCCCTTTGGTTCCATCTCACTCTATGTCTTATGAGGAGTGCCTGAGGGAACTGGGGTTCTTCAGCCTGGAGAAGAGAAGGCTCAGGGGAGACCTTACCCGTCTCTACAGCTACCTGAAAGGAGGTTGTAGCAAGTGGGGGTGTTGGTCTCTTCTCCTACGTAACAGGTGATAGGACAAGAGGAAACAGCTTCAAGTTGTGCTGGGGGAGGTTTAGATTGGAAATTAGGAAAAATTTCTTCACCAAAAGGATTATGAAGCATTGGAACAGGCTGCCCAGGGAAGTGGTGGAGTCGCCATCCCTGCAGGGGTTTAAAAGACAGGTAGGGTAGATTTGGTGCTTAGAGATGTGGTTTATTGGTGGTTTTGGCAGTGTTAGGTTAATGGTTGGACTTGATGATCTTAAAGGTCTTTTCCAACTTAAAAGATTCTATGATTCTATGGCAAGCCAAATGAACTTTTATAATTGGAGTGTGGTGATTGTGAAGAGCATTGAAATATGATCATTGTACAGGACAAATTACAGTGTGAAAGTAAGGTGGTAAAATGCTTGCAAAGGCATGCAGCTCTTTAGTAAGAAACCTTTGCCATTCCTCATGTTGCTATTGCCTTTACAGTAGTTAACATAACAATATTTGCTTCGATTTTTTGATACACACACTATGTTTTGTATAAATACATATTGATTTTAATGATACTTAAAAATACTGATCTTAATCAAGAGCATGCAACAGAAGGAGTACAAATGGCCCAATAGAAACAAAATAAATAAGACTTCTTGCTCTTTTCTTTCTAAAAATGTACATATGCTTTCCACCCCCAAATTTCAGAAACAAAGAAAACAGATAAAGTTCCAAACAAAAATTTGCATCAAATAACAAGAGAGATCACATTTAGATGCTGTGAGAAGCTGGAGAAAACAAACACTGCTGTCTCTACCTCAAAAACCAACAGCTTGATTTTCCTATAAACACTATTCACATACATATTAGATTATTAAATTGGAAGCAGAGCCTCTCGGAAGAGTTTATCTTAGTCCCACAATTTCTTACTTAAGTGCTTCTTCTGAACCATTCATTTTAGGCTAACCAGAGTCTGAAATCTCAAAGACTCCTGTTTTTTGAGAGCTTTTATAGGGTACTAGGAAGGTATGAAAAAATTACTGAAAGCTCAGTTAGCAGCAAATCTTGGGAGGTATATCACACAGACAAACTGCGTTCTTAATCCCTCTATGTTCTCCATAAAGAAGGGAAAATATTTAGTTTTCTTTCTTTCTTTTTTTTTTTTTTTTAAGTACTGCAGAAAACACATCTGAGATTCCTTACAGGTATTCAAAGAGATGATGTCTGTCATTTCCGTTGGGTTCAGTGCCAGCCTGTAGTTTTTAACAAAGGGATATGGCACCTTTTATAGACCCTGAGTCTGAATAGGAATAAAAAGAAATGTAGTGACTCCGGGACCCATAGCAACCAGTGTTGAACAGAATCCCGCTACATGTCAGCATATATGACACCTTAACCAATTCTAGCCTAACTAATGATGGATGAAGAGACAGGCAGGTGACAATGCCATGCTCTTTCACTTTATCACAGGGGCTAAAAAGCAACTGTCGTGCATAGACAAACCTTCTGACTAATGCTACCATTGCCTATTTGCATTTCACTTCCACACAAGTCAAAATGGTTTTACTGCATGAAAGTTATTCTGATTGTATGTTCTGCTGAAGTGTACGTTCTTGAAACAGCAGCTATTTCATATCTGAAATAATTAAAGGTACAAAGACTTAAAATGGAACTGTCCACTGAATGAATGAAAGCTGAACGTAACAGGAAAAAACTTACTTCCATTTAAATTTATCATGACTGATCATCACTTTCAATTATTGTATTTACCCTGTTTTTATAGGCATGTTTACATTTTATTCAAATGTTTTACCTCATCTTTTAAGGCACTATGCACCGTTAAAATCAATGAGACTGAAGGACATTAGAGGAGGTATTAGCTTCCTGCAGGATTAGCTCTTAGGGCTGAGAAATACTAAAGCAATAATGGTGTTAGCTTCATTGTATTGTTGGCACTGTACAGGAGGTGCAAACAGTCTTATATTCCCACTTAAATGCTGTTTCCTCCTCTACCGGGGGATTTTTTATCTTTATCTGAACCCTACTTAGTGAGAAGCAAGACTCATCCTGGATCAGTATAGTACAAGTCATAATCCACTGTGATTTCTTGAGCAGAACATTTTGCATTTGAAGGTGAGTCATTCCTGCATTATGTTAGCATCCAAAAGTGCTGTCCAAGATGAGAAATCCCTCATGCCAGAGTCCTTACGTTGAAGTTTACAACCGACATGGGAAAGACAGATCAGATCTAGGAGAAAAATGTATACATTCAATATTGCATGAATCCCACTTTGTGCTGATGGCAGATCTTTGGATGAAGATTGCCTTCTTCAGTCCAACAAGGGCATCCCTTGTTCCTTATCTTAATGTGGCTCGAGACAGTTCTGGGCTCCCCAGTTCAAGAAAGACAGGGATCTGCTGGAGAGGGTCCAGCAAAGGGCTACAAAGATGATTAGGGGATTGGAACATCTTTCATATGAGGACAGGCTAGAGGGATTTGGGTCTCTTTAGTCTAGAGAAAAGAAGATTGAGGGGGGATCTTATTAATGCTTTCAAATACTTGAAGGGAGGATGCCAGGGGGATGGGAGCAGTCTTTTTTCAGTGGTGCCCATTGATAGGACGAGGGGTAATGGGCACAAGCTCAAATATAGGAAGTTCCATCTTAACATGAGGAAGAACTTCTTTACTTTGAGGGTGGCAGAGCACTGGAACAGGCTGCCCAGAGAGGTTGTGGAGTCTCCCACTCTGGAGACATTCCAAACCCGCCTGGACACTGTCCTGTGCAACCTGTTGTAGGTGACCCTGCTCTGGTGGGGGGGTTGGACTAGAAGATCTCCAGAGGTCCCTTCCAACCCTGACTATTCTGTGATTCTGTGATTCTGTGAATGTTATCTTAGATAACTAAACTGTATGTAAGAAAAATGTCACACTTGCAAGGACAATTGGACTCTTATTGCATACATATGTGTCCCTGCAATGTTAAGGCAGCTTACAAATCCACACCCAGACTTCTTGAGACCCACAGTCCTGTTTTTCATGTTCTCTTTCTTACATTTTAATGCCAATCTATCCAAAGTCTACAGTATCAAACCAGCTTCACAAGATATCATAAAAGAGACGTATGGCTTACATTTTTGTTCCAGAACAAAACCAGGTCCATTTTAATGTAAAGCTGCCTTTTATTAAATACCTTTGTAAACTTATGGAAAACAGAGTTGCTAAATCTCCCAGTCTATTTTTAAAATCGCGGTGCCAGATGCATCACCTTAAAAAAACCCCAGCAACAACAGCTTTTAGAATTTTTTTCCATTTTCAATTCACCTTTTAGAAATTAAAAGCTTCTACCCTTTGATACAGCTCATGAAAAGGTGTTTAAAGGCAGTCGTTAAAGAAGACTTCTAGTTTGACCTGAACAAAGGCACTGGGATTTAGACAGTGCAACTGATAGGATGAGTACTTCTCTTTAGCTATCCATGTTAAGACAATTAAAAGAGGAAATAGTAAAAATAGAGTAAAGGAGAAGATCCAGGCAATAACCTCTTAGGCTTAGCTATAAAATGTATAACAGTTTTTCTGCTATATGCTTTTCTAGCCAAATCTTTTCAGAACAAAAGGCTAGACATAACCAACAGACAGTGAAGTAATTTGTGTCCTAAACTGTTACACATCACAGGGAAAGTGCAAATGGCATGCTTAGGGTGCAAGAAGTGGCTGCAGGTAATAGGCGGGCAAAATTAAATAAGAGAGTCTTGCTGACTGGAAGGTGAGATCTGTTAGAGTCTCAAGAGCTTCCTCAGGGAGCTGGTGGGAGCGCTGTAGCTTTGGTCATTTAAATCAGACTGAACGGTTTAACAGAGAATATACTTCAGGGAGCCATCAGTGATATTTAAGACATCATTTGCAATATGTCTAATACACCAAGATTCTGTAAAGCTAATATAAAGCAGTGTGTGAGAGAAACTAAGAAAAAAACACCTGGAAACAAGCTTATACAGGTCCCAATTCAGCAAAACACTGGCAAATCATGCCCCCTCCTCCTTCCAATAAATGAGCAAGGCTGTCCTGTGGCTGTAACACCACTTTAGCCCTTGGGGACCTGCCTGCATGTCCTTATGCTGTCCCAGGCCACATCTGTGAAGGGATGAGGGGCCCTGATACAGCAGCAATGAAGCTTGTGTGTACTGCAGCGGAGATATGAACAACAATTCACATATTTAATTAGGAAGGCTGGTCATGAGGTAATACGGAGAGTTGTAAACCTCATAATTTATTTTGCGTTTTGCTCCTCATTGTGGTAAAAGCATTTCCCGAAATGTGTTATTTGCCTTACAGCTCTGGAGAGGCTCTGATATTTCTTTGGGATGAAGGTGGACCAAAATTGTGAAGCTAACCAAAGCTGATGGACCCTGGTGATGCCTGGACAGATCACATTCAGAGTCCACAGGGAATATTTTACACTAAAACTTGGACTTCTGCTGTAAAGCTTTATTTTTTTCACACTGATAGTCCTCTCAAAAGAGTACAAGAGAAGTTCAAAAGCCTGGGAAGCACATCACAGAGGTAAATTTATATATAGTTTAATGTATTTTAAAAATAACCCAATTAGGCATATTTCATGTACTGAACTTCACATGTTAGGAATAGTCCTACTGAAGTCAGTGGCACAGCTCGCAGCATCTTGTACCATTGCTGACTTCTGTAGGAAAGGGACTGGTAATAGGATTTCTGTTTCCTTGGAGACTTTGGAACTGCTTTGGAATTGCTCAAGCAGTATCACAATCTTCTGCCTGTAATACCTTAATCATTTCCATAGAAAACACTTTATATATTAAGATATCACAAGAAGGATGAAGTCTTTAGATAACCAATAAATAACAGGGAATTAATAACTCCTAACATTCTGGTTTCATGGGGCTAAGGCTGAAGGAGAGAAAAACGGACCAAGAAGCTATTATCAGATTTTGCATTTTTTATGCTTGAAAACCTTTTAATTTCAGATTTCAAAATAGTGTAGCATTTACAAATATAATCAGCAGAATATGCAGAAGATAGTCTGTTCAAAAGAAGAAATAAAAATGCATGTAAAATAAGTTTCCTTCGAGAAACATTTCATTATGGCTCTGAAGGCAAATTAATTTTATTAATGTCAGAGGAGAGGAAGTGTACGATCTCTTGGTTTTCTTTGGGCACAGTCATATTATTAAACACCATAGAGAAATCTCCAGTGAACCCCTGTCTGAAGGAAGCTTATTTTGGCTTTCCAGATTCACATCCCTGACAGAAGTTAGGTGACTCAAAGAGCCTAATCAATCAGTCTAAGTTTTCTCATGGTTCACATGGTTGTGGTATATGGGAATCATAGTGGAGTTTAAGTACCTCCAATTCATGAGAATTCAGACTCAGATATGGCTACAAACTTAACAGCTGCCCAAGGACTGTCTGCAAAATTCAAACGCCCTCCCTCAAAAAGCAACAGATGTAATTGGAGCCCAGTGTGAACAGGGTGACTTATTCACCGCCGCCTTT
Organism: Ibidorhyncha struthersii; assembly: GCA_013398815.1. Lineage (NCBI taxonomy): Eukaryota > Metazoa > Chordata > Aves > Charadriiformes > Charadriidae > Ibidorhyncha > Ibidorhyncha struthersii. The sequence goes on along the minus strand of VZSZ01006111.1, from coordinate 444,059 downwards.
TGTCTGCAGTTTTTAGATTCAAAGGCATGACCAAGGAAGATGTCCCACTGAGGCCAGCTGTCTGGATTCCTGCCAACAAGTTACATTTGCTCATATTGCTTATGGGACAAAGGGCTGATACAACCTGTTATGCAAAATATGTATTATAAAGAGAGCTAGTAAAAAAAAAAAATATTTTGCCTTGATAGAAAAAAATCACAGATATTATTATTATTAATAAATATTTTTTAAAGTTTTCTATATTTTCCAGATTATGACTGCAAAACTAAAAATTCATTGTCTGATTTTCTTCCCCCCAGCCCAAACCTGCAAATTTTATAAATAGGGACTTTCCATTTCACTGAAAACAGCTTTCAATCAAAAAAAAAGTTTCAAAAAGTTTTAACTGCTCCAGTTAAACTCCACCAGGAATTATTCTAAAAAGTATGTCTTATAGCAGCAGAAAACAATGTTAATGAACACTCAGATGCTGTAGGCCTTCTCAAACACCCTTATATACCCTCAGTGAAATAAGAGGAAGTTTATATCCTGTCATTTGTGTCTACAAAACTCATTCCCTGACAGTGAAAAAATGTCATGGAAATACCATTAGAAATCGGTGCTAGCTGCTGGCTTTCTTTGACCAGATGTTAAAAACATTCTGGCTCCAACTAAAGGTCAGCTCGGTCTCCAGCACCCAGTGGCCAGTGCCCAGAGGTGAAAATGGGAGATGATACAATGCCAGAACACCACCCACACTCCAGCATTTAGTGTTCCTATGAGCCGGATGTGATGTCTTGATTTTGTATGTAGCTTGAAAAATGTATTTTATCTCTAATCAGGTAGTTTTCAAGGCATGATGGTAGATATCGTAGAATTGCAGAACAACAGAATAGTTGCGATTGGAAGGGACCTCTGGAGGTCACCTGGTACAGCCCCCTGCTCAAGCTGGGCTGCCTAGGGCTGGTGCATATGCCTCAGTTTTGTGTTTGAGTTTGGCCAGGATGTCCTTGTTCATCCATACAGGCCTCCTGGCATTTTTGCCTGACTTCGTATTTGCTGGAATGGAACTCTCTTGAGCTTGGAGGAGGTGATCCTTGAACAAGAACCAAGTTTCTTGGGGCCTCCTCCCCTCCAGCGCCTTTTCTCACATAACTCTTCTGAATAGATCTGTGAAGATTCCAAAACCTGTTCTTCTGAAGTCCAGGATTGTGAGCTTGCTTTTCACCCTCCTTCCTGCCCTCAGGATCCTGAACTCTGCCATCTTATGGCCACTGCAGCCACAGCTGCCTTTGACTTTCATAACTCCAAGAAGTCCTTCATTGTTGGTGTATATGAGGTCCAGTGAACACCTCTCCTCATTGGCTCCTCTATCACTTGGAGGAGGAAGTTATCAACTCACACCAGGAACCTCCTGGGTTGCTTGTACCCTACCGTGTTGTCCCTCCAATATATAATCTCTCTGCTTATTTTTTCTCTATATTAGGACTATCAGACTGTCAATTTTGGGGGTATTTGTCTTCTAGGCATAATCTTTCTGTAGGAGATTGGTCAAAATGGAGGTCAGCTCTTAGAGAAGAATCTTGTCTCAGTTTGGTGATGTAGTGCCCTGACTGTTTGGGAAAGGGAACAGTAGAACTAACCCCAATTAGAAGGTACAAAAAATAGTCCAAACTGGGTAACACAGGAGGGATGCTATTTTCGATCTGTTCAGTAGACAAGGTAATTTTGCCTTCGTCCAAAGAAATGTAGATAATTTTCAGTTTGTTCAGAGAAATAGAGCGATTGGAAAATTCAATATGAATACCCAGAAGCTTTCTCCTTTTTGAGGCATCTTAGAGACAAAGTGAACATCTTTCTAATCATTGCCAGAGAAGAATAAAACCTATTAAATATAACTCCAGCATGAATTCTGGGAATAAAATTATGTCAAGCTCACAAATAGCCCCACTAGCAGTGAGCAGGGGATCTTAGCAGGCCCCTAGGCAAGTCCAGGTTACATCAGCACATGGTCCAGATTCAGTCAACTTGCCACCTCTAGTGCAACTCTCTAGCGGTACAAAGAAAGTAGTTAGGGAGGGGAAAAAAGACTAATAATTTTCAGAAAGCACGTATTTCTCAGCAGTCCTGATTTCCAGCCTGTTGGACTTGCACATGGAAAACAAGACATTCAATCAAGCACTGTTATATAAGTGCAGCTCATTGAGAGCACTCCATATACAGTATAAATTCTACAGGCAGAGTGTTTTAAGCATTTGGAAACTGCAAAAGATGGATATAGACTCTTTCTAAATCCATATAGCTTCGAAAACAGGAATAAAAAGAAGTATCAGCATAAGAAACATTAAAAAGTGAGAGGCAAGGTTTATGGGGAGAAGGAATACCTTTTATTAGAATAACTGACAGTGTTGGAAAAAAACAATCTTTCCAGGACAAAAGCCCGTTAAAGCTTCTCTGTTTCTTTTCACTTCTATCAGTTTGTCTCAGAAAAGACATTACTTCTTCCTACAAGTCTCATCTCTCTTCTATGCTCAGACAATCATTTAAAAGAAGGTATTTCACGTCATTTAAGTGCTTTTGAATAACAAAAGCTGTGTTCCCTGCTTGCCCAGAGTAAGGGTTTACACTTAGAGCAGTCAGTACACCAAGGGTAGTCATTTCAATAGGACTGGGACCTGCCCTTTAAAAGGGCAATGGGGAAAAAAGAAGGGTCAAAATGAATTTACATTTACATTACACTTACTCATTTTTTTAGGACTAGTTTATCTGCCTTCGGGCAAACAATAATTTTCACATACTTTCACTCATCTTTTGAAGGTACTGCTCCTCATGAGAGAAAGCCAGAGAAATGAACCCTGAGTATCTTTCACCCAGTGAAACTCAAAGCATTTTGTAAAGATTAATTAAGCAAGTTCTGATGTCCCTAGCAGGCTTACAAGTGTTTTGCAAGTGACACCATGGTAACAGAAGTGCTGAAACCCATATTTCAAAGAACATTACACAAGAGCAACAGAGTACACAAGAGTATATTCCTCTACTCATATGGCTGGGTTCATTTTCCTAAATTATGGGGAATATCAAATCAAGCTTCTCATAAGAAACAGGAAACTTTTCATGTTGGTATTTTTCATGCATTTATTTTCTTTAACTTTCTAACTGGCTGTAATGCTTCCTAAGTGGGGTTACAGTATCAAGGCAGGCTGAAAGGCTACCAGTTGTTGGTGACTGCGGTTGGCACACATTTCATTTGCCTTTTCATATTTGTCCAGCAGATGTCCATGTCTGAGCTAGTCACCATAGGCTCTCTTCAGAGTTAATGGTGAGGAACAGGCATTTTTAGGCTGTAGCTAAAATGACTCTATTTTAAAGATTTATTTTCAGAAGAGTTACATTGTGCCTGAGAAGCATCTTTTTCTTCGCTGTCTATAAGGGTGGTAAAGAGTGGGGAGAATAGCTGAGATGCTTTCTATACACTGTAGATGCCTACATTGATCAGATGAAACCCATCTTCTACTGCCAAGCTACATCAGCCCATCAAGGAATGATTTCTTATTTACAACTCAATCCCTTTTCATCTGCTCTGTCTGTGGTATTCAAATGTTTTATGCACACTATGTCATCCCTCTGAAAATCTCATGAATGTTATCTTTTATTTATGCCCTCAGAATTGCTGCTGATTATATTACGGCAATGTCTTGAAGGCTTAAACAAGATCTGGGCCATCTCTGCTAGTCACTGTCCAAGCAGAATGGCTGCATCAAGGGCAGGGATCCAGTAATTCTGAGTTCCATATACGTCCCCATTTCACACTCTGGTAAGATCCAAATGAAACCCCTTCCCCACATCTGCTGCCCTGGTTTCCATAGGAAGGAGAGTTTGGTGCCTGTGTCAGAGAGGAGCTGTAACATGGCCCAGCCAGGACCCCAAGATACGTGATTGCAGATCACAACGTTGGTCTGCCACAGCACGGTTGGGCACAGCAGCTCTGATGTGGTTAGGAATGCCCAAGAGAGAAAATGAGCTAAAAGATGAGATTATGTCGCCCTACTGTTTGTGGATAGGAAAAGATGAGGCACAAAGAGACTGATCACCCTGCAAAGTTGATACAAGAGTCTGAAGCAGAAGTTATCTCTTAACTTGCAAGACATTCTTCTTTGAATGTACAGACGTTTTATTGTTTAGTCTTAAACACCTTGCCCACAACCATATAGCAGCTGCGAGACAAAGCTATAACCCAGGAATTATGACACAGAGTTTTAGCTGAGACTCGAGAGCTATAAAATCTGCAAACCTGTGGAAAAGGATCTAAAACATATCAAGTGCATTCATTTCCTACATTTGCTTTGAGAACTGAAAGTTGGAACAGAAAAAAGGACTTCAGTAAGTTTCTTAAAAAATAATACAACCCGCCTAGTCCTTTAAAACCTGTGCTGGTATATTAAAATGTGGAGTTCAGAACTGTAGCATGATCTATTGTGCACAGACATGAATGACTCCTGATATTTGATTGTTTTATTACTTCCATCTGAGCTAACCTTCGTTACTTGGATTTTACAAATTTAAGGACTTGCCAGTGTGCTTGCCAGTTAAATAAAGGGCACAGCTAAGGTCTCCGAACATCTGGTCCAAATACTTAATCATCTTGTTGCATGAAGGCTGGTATTTTTATCTCGTACCCTGATTGGGTCTGCATAATTTTTTTTTACAAATTGGTATTTAAACCTCAAAACCTTTAGCTAACTACATCTGTCATTGATATTTTATTGTTTAATTTCTTTTTATAGAGCCAAATTACATCTCTCCCACATACAGCCTGCACTTTACATGTCTAATTTGTCGACATGTTCTATAATGATAATTTCATTGATTTAGAAAGTGACATTATGAGCAACATATGTTCAGTTTAGCAGTAAACCTTGTTAAAGCAATAATGTCCCATTCTTCCCTCCACCCTCCCCAAATTCAAATATAACCCACATTAGGAGGCAGCTGAGTCATTTAACTGCTTTGATTCTTGTAAATATAGAAACCTGCTAGCTGTTTAGCTTTACACTTTGGCTGCATATATTTCCTACTTTGGGTTGCTGGGAAAGGACAGAGATGAATTACGCTACAGTACTTTGTCTAAAAGCATGATATGTGTTAATTTCCTTTGGAAAAGACACTTGGAAGACAAAATTGCTCCCCTAAAAAAAAGAAAAAAAAATACAGGACATTCACATAAAAAGGATATAACGGAGGAACATCCATTCATAGACAATAATGAGAAGATGCCCTATTACTTTCTCCCAATTATCCTTAATATAATCATCAAGAAACAGACCTATTTTCATATTACTTGTGAAACAGCTGAGTAATAAAACGGAATCATTTTTATAGACTCCAGAGCCAGTTGAATGCTTTGCCATCTGTACTAGTGTAGGGCCTTTCCCCAAAGTGTTTAAAAACTGACTATAATTTGATCCATTAAAACAGAGTTTAGTGATTTCAGGATTAGTCTGAAACTTTACACTGGAACCTCAGCTCAGATTTTGCAAAGACAGTTTACAAACACTTTACAAATCACTACAAAACCCACTAAAGCCTATAATGCAATTTACTAAAAAAGGCACAGATCTCTTCTGAAGAATGTAAAGAAAGGGGATAATAATAAACAAGAAGTTAAATCTTGTTTCAATTTTGAAAAGGGTATCCACATTAGAAATAACTAGAGAAAACAGTTATTGCAGTGTAGTGGTCTGAGGAGAAGTCTGAGTCAGGAGACTCATCAACAGAGATGTTATCTCCATGTTGTGAACACGCTTGAGCTCTGCAGATCACTTTTATCCACAGGTCAAGTGTCAATAGCGGATGATTAAGAGTCCTATTCCTCTCTTGACCGTCCCACTCACTCTGTCACAGGTACAAAAAAAATACAGCAACAAAAAAAATCTCTGTTGATTTTCTACATACAAATTCCCTTCAAGGGATTTTTGAAGGATCGATTTTGGAATAAACTTTAAAGGTGAAAATATTTTCATATATTTATGAAAGCTTTTGCTGTGTGGCTATATTTTTCACTTTAAGTGGGTTGTTATTAAGTGGAATAGACGTGACTATGCTTCATTCACCATCTGGAGTAGCATCATAAGTTTTCTTCTAAGATTTTCAGTTTTTTTCACATTGCATTTAATGGACTAATAGGGCATATATAGGGGGGAATACTTCTCCAGATACAGGTTTTGAAACTTTATTCCTGCTAATGAATTTTCAAATACATCAGATCATTGCACTTTGAAACTTTCTTTTTTTTCTTTCTCTATTCTTTTCATTCACTATCTTTCTGTGTTTCTGTCTTTCTACCCATTTG
>VZSZ01006111.1:258657-436587 GCA_013398815.1 Ibidorhyncha struthersii | reverse complement strand
GTCAAGTTGCACCAGGGGAGGTTTAGGTTAGACATTAGGAAAAACTTCTACATGCGTTATCAAATACTGGAACAGGCTGTCCAGGGAAATGGTTGAATCACCAACCTTGGATGGATTTAAAAGCCGTCTAGATATGGTGCTGAGGGACAGGATTTAGAAGTGGGCCTGGTAGAATTAGATAACAGTTGGACTTGATGATCTTAAAGGTCTTTTCCAGCCACAAGGATTCTATGATTCTATGATCTGGGTAAAGAATCTCTCTTTTTCCTTAGTAAAAGTGAGGCCTTTGAGAGCAGAATGTTTTTCTCTCAGTATACTTAATTCCAGAAAGAAGAAAAAAATTACTTATTTGAAGGAAAAAACTGTTTCTGTCTGTCCCCATTTCTGTATGTTTTAAATATTAGCCACCAATAATCAGGGTTAAGTCTTTCCCCGCGGCATGGGATGTTGCAGTATTAGCAACACATTGACATCGGTAATGCTTGTAGCTTTTCAGTGGCATTGCTCTTATTTATCAGTGCTCTTGGCGTTTTTCTCAAACCCGGCCATACAAAAGGCTGAACTCACATTGGCTTCTTTATATTTGCATACATACCGTCCCATTAACATAGAACCGATAATTCTTTATTAATAACGTGCTAAAATATAACTTTCTACCTGGTAAAAACTGATTATTTAATTACTTGGATGTATCTGAAGGGTCAAAGTTAAGCACGAGGAAAATGAATTTTTATTCATTATCAAATATGATGATGGATATAATGGATGACACTGTGATTTAATGGATAACACTCTACAGTGATGCAGAAAACCAACGCTATGGGATCATGGTAGGCAAATTGCTTAAATTTCTTCATTTCGAATGTTAAAGGGTACCATTTTGCAATGCTTTGGGATTTGTGGGCATTCTTCTGCAGGACTCTGTTTAATTGGTGCTCTAGCAAGTCTCCTACCTAATCTCACAAGCTGGATCCTCCTGCTTGTATAAGACAAATGAAAAGTCCTTTCTCCTTGTTTCAGCTAGAAGAGCAACGAAACTATGAAAGCACGTTATTTTAAGAGCATGAAAGCATGTCATTTTTTGAAGGCATTGTGTCAAGCACTGTAATCCGTCTGTGGTGCACGAAAGTCTCTTGGAAAATCCCTGATTTGTACAGCAGACCAAACACTGCAGTGGGAGACAGATTAACATTTGCCGTAGCAAAGCCTTTTACCCTGAGACAACCGATTAAAAACTTGGCTTGATAATGAACAGGATGCATTTCCACCTGAAACCTGTCAATGAGTTTCGTGTAGAATAAGTTGAATGCACTCAATATGAGTTTTAGCAGTTTTCCCCATTTCAAAAATATCACAATTTGCAACCTAAATAGAGAAGCAAATGGATCGAGAGGCTGGGTTGTTTTTCACACAAACATGTGATCTGTTAGTTCAGGCTTGGAGAAAACAGACTGGGGAAAGGAAGTCCAGCATCCAACTCTAAAAGAGTGTGGGCATTTCTGTGAATGACCAGTTACTTTTTTCAGCCGTGAGAAACTGGAGGCATAAATAAGGCAAGGCATGTGGGAAAAGGCAGTCTTTGTTTTGGTCAACTGATATGTTTCTGCTCATCTTTGGCTTTAACAACTCCCCATAGTAATCTTACAATTGTAAACATACTGAATCTCTTCACAGATTTATATTTTGTCAAGCATAAGGGCAGCTATATCCATAAATGTTCACATTTAAATAAAACAGCTGAAGGCCTCCTGTAGTACAATCCTTTTTTCATTGGGTGTACTGAACACTCAGCTTTTCCCAGAATATTATGGTCACTGATTCTCTTATATGCAGGAGATAATATCATTACTCTTCTTCAAGTGCTAGATGTCAAAGTCACAAGCTCTGTTGACAGTCAGTGGAATCCCTTGTTTAAACTCTTTCACAATACATAGAAAAAATATTTAACGGGCTTACTGTTTATTTGCTGAAGTTGTCTAAACAGGATATCTATTCATTATCCTTTGAAGAGTATGGCTCCAAGTCTCCACCACAGATCTTCAAAGCTTTCGTATGATGGAGTGCTAGAGGGGGCTCTTGGGAGCCCCAGTTTAAGAAATCCTCCTCCACCTCAAGAGTAGGTGTGATTTTTTCTGTCTCTGATGGAGTCCACCCCCTCTTTGTCTACAGCTCAGTCTTTGCCAGAGAAGACTTATCCTTGGGGTTCTGAAAAATACTTCTGAAGAGCAAATTTTTTTTGCCTTTGGAATAGCCACACCACAAAGAAGGATTTAACTTCCCACCTTCTTTTCAAAGCGCGTAAGTGAATTAAGCAACATGTTTTACTGACTTGCAAAATAGTCATAGTTGAAGTGCATGGATTTCATTTGCTTGGCAAGTGGTGTATTTGTACTGTAGGTCTATCTCAGTTATGAGATACTCCGTGTATGCGTGTGCACGTGTTCATGTAGAAGCCCTGTAGAAACATTGGCAGGACAGTAGCAATAAATCGGTACCACCTTTCACTGTTCAAAATTTTTCTGTGATAGAACTATAATTCTAGTTCAAAGATTCTTCCAGATCCAAGAACTTTGCCAATTTTTCATATGGTGTATAATGGGAATACTAAAGGCTAATATCTGTACAGATAACTTTCATCCAAAGGCTTTGTGGCATATAAGTTGCACTGTCAGCAAAATGTGTATTGGTTGGAATTTTTAAAAGAAACTGAGCCTCCATGAAACATTTCAGACAAACCATGTTTTCATTAAAAAAGGTAACTAAACAAATAGAACGTTTTCCTTGAGATTTTAGCCAAATTCTTGTGTAATGGTTAGTTCCAGTCATCCAATCTGAATACTTTTAACTGGAAATCTGCAGTCAGATCAATTTGAGCTTTGATTTACCAAGACTTCCCAGCTGAATTCATTTGAGACCAGATCATATTTAGATAAGAGGCTACTAAGAAAAATGAAGTAAATGAAAAAAAGATGTAGATGTTTGAGTATTTGATATTATTACTTTTTATCCCTTACCCCGTCTTGGCTGGTGTGAAGAAGTGCAATACAAGATGAGGATGTCTGATTTAGTCCTTCTATTGCAGGACTGAGTCTTGCATTTGCATATGGAATTTTTCCAGTGGTCACTGGAAGCTACAAAAGGAGTTTCAGCATCCAACTGACATTTCAGCATCAGGACTAGATTCAGTGCCTGGTCCTGTCTGTGGTTAGGGGACTGTATAAAATTGCAAGGTCTTACAAAGAAACTTTTATTTAAATATCCATAAAGATCATTTGATGCAAAGCATCTGCTTGCTTTCCAGCAGTTTATAGCTCCAAAGAAGGACACAAAAATAGCTTTTCACTAGCCAAGTCCTTTGGCCTCTTCATCCTCTGGTGTTAATTGGAGCAGTTTCTCTGCTGCTCTAACCTGTGTCTGACTGCAATAGGACTCGCAGTAGCAACAGACTTCCACTAATTTACCTGCATATCCCATTTCCATCTAATCTTTCATCTTCCTAAGATGGTAGAATTCCTTTCTTGGCCATCAAAAAGCCTTGAAAGGCATCAAGAAGTTATCCAATATCTATGTTTAAAAGGAGAAGAACAATCATTTTGGGGTACTGCTTTAATTTCAAAACTTTGGCACAAAAACATTAATCAAAGTCTGCAAATAGCATGTCTGAGATATATTTATATGTATATATACAAAAATACCTGTGTATTTTTTTATATATATATATACACACATATATTTTTCCCTAAACAGTTTCTTGTGTATAGATGACTTTTAACTTCCAAGTTATCTTGATGTAAATTAACACAAATAAATTATATTAACTACAAGCAAACACATAATTAATATTTTAATAGTTGCGAACATTTGAGACTGGCCTAGGCCTGCCTCAGTCCTCTGAATGGAAGCTTTATTTTACAGCATTTCCAAGTGAAGTATGTCAGTTTTCAAATTAAGTGATTTTTTTTTTCAGTTTTTTTCCTTGTGCTCTCTGAGATGCTACAAAACACTTCAAATTTAGACCTAACAGGGGTGTCCTTGACAGATCAGATTAATGTTCTAGCTATTCAACTGCCCCATTTCCAACAATAACAGTAGCTTAATTCAGTAAAGACCAGATGGGACCTCATTTGTTTGTCTTGCATTAATTGGTGCATTATGTGCACCTAAATTCAGTTTCTAGGAAAACAGTCCTTTTAGAAGATATGCCTCAATTCCTTATGCAGCCAGGACAGAAATAGCACCTTTGCATGTCTCTTCCTCATGTGGTGAGAGGCTGTTTCACCCTGGAGCTGTGGCTTTGTGAGATGTTCTCTGTAGTCTCAGCTTCGGCCCCACTCTGGGTGGAGCACAGTTCTGCAGCAAGGACGGCTTTATTTTCCCAGCTAGTGAAGAAATAGTGATGAGTCTGCTGGTTCTTATGGGAGGGAAACTTTGTCAGCAGATGAACCACAGTCAAAGGAACTGCAGAAATCAACACTCAGATGAAAAGAAAGTTGACTGCGTCAGCATCTTGACAGTCTATAGGTACTTTGCTAACGGGCAGCGCAGAGCATGATGCATGCAGCAGAATGTGAGCAGAAACCAAAACATATATCCACACCTACAGCATGCAGAGAAAAACCTCCTTGTATTTCTCTCCTTCCAGCTGCAATAAGAGCTACAATGACAGTGGTGAAACACTGGAACAGATTGCCCAGAGAGGTGGTAGAGGATCCAGAGAGGATCCCCATCCCTGGAAACGTTCAAAGCCAGGTTGGACGGGGCTCTGAGCAACCTAAGATAGTTGAAGATGTCCCTGCTCATTGAAGGCGGGGGGGTGGACTGGATGACCTTTGAATGTCCCTTCCAACCCAAACTATTATATGATTCTATCAGTATCCCTCAGGGAAGAGTGGGCCATGAGAAGACAAAGATCCTTCTGCAAAGCGGGGAAACTGTGTATGGGTTGTGTATGGGTTGCGTATTGGTTCCCCCCGATATGCCTGCAAAGCCATCCTGCTGGAAGTTAATAACATTATATGTAGCCTTCAATTCCCATAAAGATTACTGTCAAATTTGGAAGAGGATCTTGCTGTGCAGAGAGCATCTCCTGAGCTGGGCATGCCTTCCCTGAGCCATCCAGCTCCCTCCTAGGCTGAATCCACGTGGAAGGGGTGAGGACATGGTGGATGTGAGATGAGTGCCCTGCTCCTATCAGCTTTTACTTCAATGCTACCCTATGCTTTTTCAACTTGTTTTCCTCCTGTTTAGTATCCATTGAAACACACAGTGAATTTGTGCTCTACAAATAAAGATGCTCATTTATTAAACTTAATTAACTGCCCTAATTTTGAAGTAAACTGAAAAAATATCTTGAACATCAAGATGGATTTATACTTGTAGGGCATGCTAAGGAAAGCTAGTGTTATTCCTTGTAATACAGAAATCCCTGTAGATGTCAGGTCCTCCTGCTCAAAATATGGATGTACTTCTATTCCTCATGCATATTGTATATATCTGCAGTTATCTAAATCCTTGGATGTCTCTTGAATTAAACAGTCATTTTGCATTATAATTCATGTACATTATACTTCATATTTGCTGTGCAAAGTAAACTCTCAAAACAATGTGAGGCTACTGCATACCGGGATATCAATGTTTTCTACAAATCCCAGTGGAATATGCTGCAAAATATTCCACTGTCTTCCAAATGAATAGGAAGAAACACATGATAAATGATATATTTACCTGCATATCCATAAGGTAGAGAGACACCATAGCATGAATTTTATCTGTGGGTGACCTACAGCCTGTAATGAAAATTAGTTATGTGCCTGCTGATACGGGACAAAGACTTAAAAGTGATTTGCTCCACAAATTTATTCATGTCTGAGACACTCTTTAGTCAGACTAGTCAGATTCATTCTTACTCTCTTCCATCTTCCTAAATCTATCAGTCGGTCCTCTAATAATTCCTGCTGCTTTTATGAAGAGCTTCCCAGCATCTTTCTGGTATCGTGCAGCCCAGGAGGGAAGGCACTCTCCACACTGCAGTGTTTTGCACAGCGTGCTCAGGGCTATCCAGTGTTGTTCATACATTCAACATGAAGTTTAGCACGTAAACAGTCTGAAATATGGTGGCAAGACTATATGCAGATCACTCAGGATCCTGCAAATACTCTGACATGTGGAAGCTTTGAAGTTTCACTTTGATCAGCACTTTAATACTAGTGCTCATAAAAGAAATACTTCTAGCATCTGGATTAAGTAACTTCATGCATCGGAGGAGGGAGTGGTTACAGCATTTACAGATTGCGCTCTATGAAGCTAATGTAGATATTAAGAAGTATTTATGGATTTTATTTTCCTAGATGGTAGATATTATTGAGTTATGACTTGGCAAGCACAGCCTGATTTTGACATTTTTATTTTCTGTACAGCAATTTACATTTGCGGAGTGTCTAGGGTCTGAGACTGGGTCCTTAATAAATCAGGAAAAAATCAATGTGAAATGAATGGAAGCCATAAAAAGTAATATAAGAACAAGATAGATCATTAGTAATATAAAATCCTGTATAAGTAGCAAAAGATAACTTCAAAGCACTGCACAAACATGTTTTGAAAGGCAATGTTTTGAAAGTGTGGCTAAAATTTTTGGTAGTGATGTTCTTCTGAGAAGTTTCCTGACCACAACTTGATTATATATCACTCCCCTTCTGTCCCTCCAGCATGTATAAAGAGAGACTGCGTTTTTCATCCATCAAACTTAGTGGCATTGTAACATCCAGAGCGGTACAGCAGCATGTTATGCTATTTGCAACAGTCAGTTACCACAGTCCAGACTACAGAGAATTTCTTTTCAGGGGAGTGAAGTGTGCACTTTATCAGTGTACACTTCTGAATATTTTAGGATAAGAATAAATAAATACAAAAGATTTCATCACTTTTAAGATGTAGGGCAAAGAATGTTTGTCTGAATCTTGTATTTGTGCTTACATTTCTATATACATCTTGCATACAAGTTCAAAACCGTGCACGCCATGAGAACAACATTGTTTAGGGTGTGATTTGCCATTTATCTAGAAATGCTGAAGGTTGCAAGTGGGGACAGTCCATCCCTTCTCCCCATGGCCAACCCAACTGGAGTGTTCCCACTGCTGACCTGGCATTAGGTGAGCAAGGTCAGTGAGCAGATTTAAAAAAAAATTAACCTTGAAAAGAAAGTTTTGCATTGAGTCACGTCTCCAAACCAGCTGTAGTCGAGGAAGAGGGAGGTAATGCATGTGAAGGACTAGGAATGGGAAAAGAGGAATGGTCTCTTTTGGCGACAGCCCTGGCTTAGCTATTATATCAAGTCACACCAAAAGTTAGCCGTGGCAAAATACCTTGATTGCCTCTTAGCTCTGTAACACAGCAGTTGTATCTAAGATACAGAAAATACAGTCATAGACACATTTTCCAGGGATACGCATGAACCAAGGAGGGACACAATTTCCACTACTGTTAATTTCAGAATATGAACCAAGGCATAGTTTTCAATTTTGTCTCTGCTGCTAGATTCACAGTCATGGTATCCTGTTAAAAAATGAAAACAGTCCTTTCGTTTCCCCTAGGTCAGCCACATAAACAAAAGAGAAGGCTGAGGAATTGGTCTCGTCATTTTAGCTGTTAAAATATTTGGTGTTTCTTTTGAGGTAATTGCCTAGGCTTCCCCTGTAGTCAGTGGAGAGAGATAAACAACTTCAGAAGAAAATAATTCCATCTATATCAGACATGTATCCTAGCAAGGGATCAGCTGTCCCTGCAGAAAGCTTAGATTGCTCGTTTACTCCACACACTAACTTCTAGATGGTTGAAGTTACATTAAACGAATCCTAACCGAGTGACTATACAGGGGAGTTAATGAAGGTGTGTAAGCACAAAATTCTGACAAATGCTCAAAGAAATACTGAAAGATTAAAGAGACAGGTTTAAAAAATACATTAATGCTTCAGTTATGGGAGTCTTAGGTGTTATGCGTAGCAAAAGCTGTGAGAAATATAAGAGAGAAATTGATGTTTTATGAAGTCGGTGGTGCATTTTAACAAGCTGATATCATCTGCAAATCATCAGTGTTGACAATGTTACTAAAAAGTATTTTCAGCTCTGTATTTGTTTTTTGCACTAAACATTTTTTTTTTTTAAACTATAAAAAACTAAGCAGGAAAATATCTTGTAAAGAATCAAAATCCCTGCTGTTTTCATTAAGACAGTTCAATCAGTAACTAAGGTAAAGGGAATTGTACTGGAAATAGGATACTTAAATTTGGTCAAGCTTCTTATAAACTTCATGTTTTCTTCATCTTTATCTTCTGACAGACAGAAACACCATTATCCTTTAAGGGCTGATTCAGAACAGGAATTCTGTTGTGTACTATATTTAAGCAAAGAAATATAATTATTTGGAGTACTTTTAGACCTAGAGCACCAATAACATACATGTTATCTTAACTAGATTTTTTAAAACCAGTTTTTCATTTCTGTTAGCAAGAATTACTCATTTTAAGAATCACTAGACAGTCCCGTGAAAATAAGACTGGTTATCTCACCGATTTAGATGATGCCAGGAAAAGGAAACATCGTGCTACAAAGCATAAATTTTGAGAAAGTTTCAGCAGTTTCAGTGAAATGAGGACTGTCATGAGATGCAAGACTGAGGCTGAGAAAATGCTCTTCCTTGCATAGGAAGTAAATGTTCTGCCTGCAATTACGAGGCAGCACAAAGGTGTTTGGTATCCACTCTAATATGCTCAGTTAGTTGGGAAGTGATCAAAGGTATGCCAATAACTGGATCAACCGCAGTGACTAACTAATGAACTATGCTGGTATAGAGGCCAAAATATCCTGAGGGAAAAAAAGCCAACATTTAATTATAAATTAATATATCATGCTGGTTGGATGTGTTGTGATCCACAGTTAAGCTTCTGATGCTCAAATTTCTCTTCTCATTTACACTCAACGGTGTCCTACCACCCACGGCCACTCATTCTCAAGAGTTATCTTCTCACATCTTCCAGGCTTAGCGGGATATATAGGGTATATAGCTTGGTGAATCTGTGCATGGAAGTCTTCTCTGTAAGACAACGCACCAGAATGGCTGAATTTAGTAGGCAGGCTGTTACTCTGTGTCAAGCCTGAGGTAATGTCTATGTTATTAGGAGACAAGAGGCTGCTGAATATGTCTTTAATAAGGAAGTGGAATGGAAAGCTGGCCACATGTGGTTCTTAAAAATCTGTATCACTTAGTATGGAATACTATATCTATATTAGATCCAGGATCTTGGCTCACTTCCAAAAGGATAATTAGATTCCTACTACTGAGACAGCAGTTGCCTTTACTTCCCGTCCTAAATGTTGTGGTTTGAGCAGCTCCCACAGCTTACTCTGGGTCAGGGGATGAAGAATATTCCTTAAATATGTAACCCTTTCTGGCACACGGCTCTGTGAGGATGCCTCACAGTTTCTTGATCCTATGTAGTTTTAAGGCACCGATGGTTATCACGGTGTCATATAGGTATGAAAATACTACCTGCATATGTCCCTGGATCTACCTACACATAAACATGCATGCAGATAATTATAGCTAATGCTTTGGCACTGGAGTTCTGCAACCAAATGTCCATTAATAATGGTGACAAATATTTTGGTGAGTGCAGCATTTAGTAAGGCAAATGATTCAGAAAGAAAAGCTGTTAAGGTCTAAGAAACCAACGAATACATGGCAATTATAGACGATCAATGAAATGGATTTCACTTACTATGCCAGCGATGGGCTCCTCCAGACATATCTGCATTAGTATAACCATGGCCTGAGCAAAACTTCATCAAAACTAGACAAGTGAACAATTTTTTAAGCTTAGTTCCGATCAGATTAGACAAAAAGCAAAAGTAATAAAAGGGTGCTAGGACCTTCTTGTCAGACATATCACTTAGAATACAGGAACAGTCATGGGGACAAGTGGAGGGGGCCCTATTCAGAAATTTGAAAGAACAAATTGAGGAATACTAACTTTGTAAAAGCACATGGACCAACTGACTTTGTTCCTGTTGCAAAGCTCAGAACAGTACTCTGGTGCTCACCCTACAAACAGAGGGCAAGACTTGCCCCAGGAAGGGTGATTCCCTGTCTTGCAACAGTCAGTGAGATCCATAGAAGATATTTCTTCTTTGCCATGTCTAGCTATTGCACCAAACATGGATCAGCAGAGATGGCCCCACATGGAGTCACCTGGAGAAGCAGCAGAGAAGGAAGCTCCTATCAGGTTCTGTAGTGATTTTGGCTTTGCTAGGCTCTTTTCTAGGTTTTTTCATAGATAGCTACTACTTACTGCCTGTCACCTCCTGACCGTGCCTCAGGCAGGGCAGCTGGCAAAGGTGTGCTTATGTCAATGATTTCTTTGGGGGTGTTTTTTGACTCCAGAGCGAAGTACAATAGCCCTATACCTCTCTCATCAGCACAGTCTTCTCTTTTAACCTGGGACAGACCACTCTAGGCTGTGATGCAGGAAGGCACTGAGGTTTACTAGCCATGGATATGAAGCAGACTACCCAGCATCCCTGAAGTTTGTGGCTTGCTGAGTCAGACCCTCATCTTTGCATTTCTTTCTCTAAAATGAGGATAATTTAAGTTCTCTTATTCACCACTACTGGCTTTTCCTAGCTATGCCATAAATTCTCTATGGAAAGAATGAATTTTCATGTGTCAATATAGTACTCGATATCATATGTACCTCCAGGTTTGCAGTACCACCAATGTTGGTATTATGTTTATTGACTTAATAATCCAGCGTTGTCTGAGGTAATGAAATAAATGCGTTGTGTCGTTTTCCAGGTAGATTCATTCCGAGTTCTAAAATAACAAGTAGTGATAAGAAAAGTTTGTTCAAAGCTCTACCCTACAACTCCACTGACCTTCAACAAAAGACAGATCCAGAGGAGGGAAAGCATTCTTCCTAAGATATCTGTCCAAATACTTAGGCTGCCTGTGGCAGTCCCATTGCATCTGATGGGCCACATTTTTCTACACTGAAAGGTCATTGATAATTACAGAGCACAGCCCTGTAATTTTTCATCCAGGAATTAAATAACAATAATTGCTAAATATCACTTGGGAGAAAAAAGGGGTAGATTGACTACATGAAGCCCATACTCAAGAGTCAGAGCATATCTATTAAGTGAAATAATTCTGCAAAGTTATAAATGGATACAAAGACTTAAAGTGAAATATTAAATGCTAGGTCTGACATTCATCTGTTTCCATTGTAAATGTAGAAGAAAGAAAACTAAACAAATGCCATGAAACGTCCTACTCTCTGTTAAAGACAATTTTTAAGACCTGGGTTTAAGAGATAGCATTTTAACAACCCCAACATGAGTCCTTGAAGAGCTGGGGTCTCAGTGGGAGTCAAAGGTACCTGAGCATCTGTAATCACCTCTGATGTTCATCTTCAGACAATTTATAGATGCCCTCTGAATTCTTGAATTCCCCATATGTGCATTATAGTCATGCTAGAGACTAATTTTCGGGCTCAGGTTTCACTTTCACTCAGGTTTATAGGTTGATTTTCAACATTTATCACATGTAGGGTTTATTTCCTGCCAACATGGCTAGATCTTTTATTAGTATCTCTGTTTCTGTGATACCTTTTTTTTTTTTTTTTTTGTCATTTGCAAATTTAACTTGCCTGCGTCCACTTGGAATGCCACTGCAAACATCACCTTCTAATTTTTTCATTTTGATACTAATTTGTTCTCCTTGCTTGTTGCATTACCACGCACCAAATGTGAACCGTTTCCTTTCATTTCATGGCTCCTTACCACCTTCAGCCTTGCCTGTCTCTCATCTCTCTCTCTCTCATGTGGTGGACTTTTGTCTCTGGTTAAATAATGATTACACCTTCAACTTCACCTCTCACCGCTTCTGCCCTTCCACTTTCACTACCATACAAGCTTTAAAGCAGATTCACATAAATACAGTTACCTCATTTTCCTCCACAAAAGTCTCCTTTAACATATTTACAAATAGCTTGTCATGTGCTGACATGGCTATTCAGCATGCTGACCAATACTGCCTCATTATTTGTTTATATTCCACTATCTAACTGTTGACTCTTTTCTTATTTTTAAATTGCATATTTTCTCGGGGCATCAAGTGTCTTTTTTGCTCTCTTTGTGATTTGCTATGTACAGCAAGCAGCCTGCTTTGAATGTCCTGTTCATTTTCATTTTCTGATGCTTTTTACCTTCAAGTTCACATAAAATACATCAGAAAAGTAAATTATTAATTCTGTTTTAAGGCCATCAGGGAGGACTCCTACATTTGTATCACTATCCACTCAAAAAGGACACCCATGAGTAAAGAGTTAGATATAATGTGGTGGAATCAATCTGATCAAAATATCTACTTATAAAATGGGAAACAGTCCACTGGGCCACTGAATCCAATCTGCTCATCACAGGCACCCACACCATATAATCCCCTTCAAAACCTATTTAATACCTCTTCCTAAAACCAACTAGATTCCCCATTTCCTTTATTATTCTTACTGGAAGACTGTCTCAGAACCTTACCCACCAGAGGATTAGAAAACTTTATCTAATTTCCAGCCTAAATTTATTCATGGACAATTTATAGCTATTTGTTCTTGGACCAACATTGCTCTTTAGTTTAAGCAGTTCTTCTCTCTGGTGTTTACCCACCTGATAAGTTTATAGAGAACAATCACATCCTGTCTTCATCTATGTTTTGCAAGGCTAAACAAGCCAAACTGTCTCTGTGTCCTTCGGCGAGGGAAACACTCTCTTTCTGTGCTCATCCTAGCAGCCTCTCCTTGTGTCTATGTTTGCAAGTGTGTTTCTCATATAGGAGTGGTCAGCACTGCACCCTATTTTCCCAGCGAAGTCTTAAAAGTATGGCCAGAATAGCAAGAATAGCATAAATACTTCTCACACCCTTTTTCACAGTTGCATCCTACCGCTTCAGTAATCCTGTGATCCATCTGTGACCTCTTTCCAATCCCCTTGTTCTTTCATTGTATTATGTCCTTTGTTTCTTTTTAGCTGACCATCCTTACAGTTTCAGTATTAATTCGTGCTTTTTCCAATAGGAGTAATGATTTTCCGTATGTTACCAGAGGAAATAATTTAGCAAATTCCAAACTTCTCTTAACTAGATAATCAGTTCTCTTGCCACTGATAATACTGTATTTGTATAATATTTTTTCATTTTTTTCTCCTTTGGAGATGTTTATTGTTTTCTAAAAAATAGCTTCTGAAGTATTATATAATTTCAAATTTATAGTTTTCCAAGGTCCATTTCTTAATTAAAGGATTAATATAGTTAGATTAATATACCTACATCACACTTACCTGGCTTAGCAAGTTTCTCATGCATGATTGTACATGTTGGTACTATTAGAGTTGCGTGTTAGTAATTATAACCAAATGGTTCCCCAGCTGAGGATTTGTTTCTCACCTCCTTTAGCTGCAACTACTAGTTTTCAGATCCTTATTTCCATTAGCAAGCCTTTCTTTGCCCCTATATTCAGCCTCAAGATGTCACTGGACAACGGTCTGAGCAACCTGGTCTGATCCTGTGGCTAATCCTACTCTGAGTGGGAAGATGGACCAGAGAGAGACCCTCTGAGATCCCTACCCATCAGAATTATTCTAGGATACTATCAAGGTAAAGTATACATCTTTTTTTTTTTTTTTTTTTTGGTCCTGTGTGTTATGACCATCAGCTTTTTCATAACCCTGGGGGGATGAACTACAAATTGGAGCTCCCAACAGATGGGAACATAAGGAAAGGCATTGCTTAAACTCCTGGAGAGTAGAGAATACGTGAAGACCATCACAAACATTAGTCTCAATGCCCAGAGAGCTGGACTGCAAAGTTTTTGACATTACATTTGGAGAAGATGCCGAAAAACCCAAGCTCTGCTCAGCTTGTTTGAGCCATTCAGCTGAAACCCACCAACCTGCAGGATGTCCAGTGGGTGGGATTTAATAGTCCCTAAATCACTTCTGAAATCCCAAACCACTTCTTTTATGCTTATGTGAGACTGTTAAACTGCCTCCGGGAAAAGTGAGAAACAAACATCAAGTTACCATGAATCCTTCCACCTGAAGGTAGGTTAGCCCCCAGATACTGGAGAGAAGTTAAAAAAAGATGACCCCAATGACACAGTTGAGTGTAAAGGTGATGAGAGATGGTTAAAGGCCAGTGTTCACATACTTCCCTATGTCTGGGATTCAAACAGATCTCAAGGTCCTGGGTAGTTTGTCCTAAGAGCTTTTATAAAGAGTTTTGCCAGATTTGTTTGGTAACTGTTCAGGCTGGTCACTGTTGTTCAAATATAGCACATAATCTCAAATAATCTTTTCCCTTTTTAACCTTGACAATGGATGGTGTCGAAATAATTTTGACAAATGTTTCAGCTGATTCAGTCATAGACAGTGTACCTGGCACAGTCAGGATCAAGGAAAGACCCACAGATGATAAAAAAAAAAAAAGCAAAAATCTGTCTGCTTTTTATTTATTTTATAACTCTGCATTACTAAATCAATACAAGAGGGACCTAATTTCTCCACTAACCCTGTCTAATGAAGATTGAAATTTAATAAACATGTAAGAAAGCTGCATCACCATGAACTAAGAGACTTCAAAATATGACATTTAGTTCATTATTTATTAACCTATCCCCCAGGAACATGACAGAGGGAATGCAGACTATCCATATTAGAAGCTGTTTCATCTTTAAGAGATAATGGAGACCCTATTTCCTTTGCACAAGATTTATATTCTAAAGAGGAAATGAGATCTAAGATGCAAAATTTATACCACTCATTATTTCTTTTTTCCCATGGAAGGCAGAAAGAACATTCCCTTACAGACTGAATGTGCCTAGCATCACGTGCTTTAAAAGTACATGTTTATAAAAATCAGAATTTCCCATCCAGGAAAAAATTAACAACTGCCCATGTGGTGAACAAAAGAAAAGAGCAATGCCCCTCTAGACATTGAAAAGCCATGCAAAATCCACAGTTAAATGGATGGAGACTGGACACCTAAGTATGCCAAAACAACTATTTACCAAAAATGAGAGAATAACAACTATAAAAATCTCCAACCAGTCAGAGAAATTACATATCAGATGCAGCATGGCTACTCCTATTTCTCTTCAATGTGTTTAACTTTCATCTCCTGGTTTAAAAGAAATGCAAGACCCACACTGATGAGAATCACAGTTATGGACCGTAACCATAAAGCAGAAAAATTTCGACTCATTCTGGGATGACTCCCCATTTAAGTAGTGTGACTGGGGTCAGAATCTGGCACACCCAATTAACTTCCATATCTGTAACGCTCTTTTCCAAATTAATGGCTCTGTCCCACAAACTGAGCCCAACGGCAACCTTTATACCTACTGGGAGCACCCCTGAAACCTGCAGAGTTTCAGCAAGGAGGAGAAAAGTGTTTGCTGACGTGCATTAGCCCGCAGATAGCAGCCTTGACCTTTTAATGTTTTTGGAAGTGGTTCTGTGATCTTGGCTAAGTAAACCTGGAATCTCAAATAATTTTTGATTCATTAAAACACAGCTTCTAATACGTGACCTTGAGTCATTAGGAATAAGTTCGTAAGTACGTATGTGCTAGACTTCATTCTTCTTACAGGGAATGATCAACAAAATAAAAAGTCATTCCAATAAACTGCTTTAATGGCATGGTCCATAAATGTACTTGACTTACTTTTTCTCATTGACAATGAAAATGAGACAGCAAATTAAAGGTACAATTGTAAGAAAAAGTTACAATGGCAGGACATGAATTATTTTAATACCTTACCAACTGAGCCACTGGTACTTCACAATTCATGAACAAATTTTCTATTACTAGAGAGTCATGCTTTTATTGACTGGTATAAAAACACCATTTGTATCTTTTTTCATCCTGCTGTGTTTCTATTTTATTGGAAGTGTCCTGTAACAGGTATAACATCAGCTCAGATTACCAAGAAATCTATAAAATAGCTTCCTGCTACTACCTTTGGTGCAGATTGAAAGAATACATTATGATCCCACTGAGTAAATGATAAAAGCTGTTATTCACAGGCAAACATGATTTATCCTCACCTGTTCAAAATTCTGAATGTACCCACTTTATTATTAAATTATGAAAACATTTCACTCACATTGATTAGGAACACAGATACATTATTAAAGAGAGGCTATTAGGAAGCATGTGTTCTAAATTTAAGTTCTGAGGTTTGTGACTCATGGTAGGACCACGAATATTTCATGCAAATAGGAGTGGACAGATGCAGCTTCATATGTGTTCCATTGCGGCACCAGAAATACTTTTAAAATTTTTCTATTATTGAATAAAAATTGGAAAACGACCTTGCCTGGTTCAACTTAAGTTTTCACTCACTGCTGCTTGTACATTAAATGCAGATAAAATTGCAAAAGAAAATCAGATATTAAAAAATTATGATTTCTATTTCTTTAATACGGAAGAGGCTTTTTCCCCCCTTTGATAGACCCTAGGATTACAAGACATCCTTTTTAAAGGGTACAGTTTCGCTATTTTCCAGTTCTAAGCCAGGCTATATTAAGTCTGGTTACCAACTCCAGAACTAATTTCTCTGTAATGTATACATGTGTTCAGCATCTAAGATAATTATTAAAAAACATAAAAGATATGAACACAAGTGGGATCTACTTCTCTTAGTACAACATATGATGGCTAAAATGATGAAAAGTACTTAATGTTAGGCAAATTTTGTTCTTAATAAAATCAACAGGTCAAAACTTGAGAGGTTTGAAAACCTCACCATGGGTACCTATTACCCATAGCCAGATTTAGCATAATTTTCTGTCCCTCTAGTCACCAAATACAAAAGATAGTCTGTTTACAATAATGCCATTGTGCAGAGAATTGGACCAAGCAGTTGGATTATGTCTGTGTGATATTGCTTTCAGAGATGCTTAAACTTGAAGGGTTCATAGAAAGTGCCTGAATGTGTGGGTGCGTCGATGTGTGCGCACATTTATTTTTTATATTAAAAATGGAAGCATGTGGAAAAATGGTCTCCCTGTATGCTGAATAATTTATGTCTTCCCTGTCTTCTCCTGGTTCCCTTCACACTAATGACTGGTTTAACGCTGATGTACATCAATTTACAATGTTACAATGTAGCTTTGGATTGCTTTCAAGTCCAGACTGCTTTAAAAAGCAATAAGAATACATGGAGGCATAAGAGCTTTGCAACTGGCAGTGACAGGATTCATACCAGGGCTTGGACAAACTGTACATTATTTCTGGTTTTATTGAACACATCTTTTTAATATTGCATTGATTTTGAAGGATAAAATGCAAAAAATATTTTTAGTATTTTCTTTTACATAAGAACTGCTCAGAAGTTGGCTGTTGTATTCACCTTAACTCCTTGCCTCCTACCTGGTTGGTATCTATAGCATCAACATTTTTGTGTCCCTTCTTCTAAATGCCAACTACTAAAATTCTTACTGGGTGCTGAATGTAGTTAAAATTATGATGTTTCTAATGCCCAGTGCTAAAGCTTTACTGACACCCAAGCTACCTCTCTGTCACCCTTACAAAATTCACCCGATGAACTCTGTTGACCATCTGCCTCATTTGTTTTTCTGATGTGAAGGCTTCTAAATCCATTTGATGAGATCCTTGGAAGTTATGTTTCAATTGTCTTTTCATGAATGCGAGATAAAAACCTTCTCTAGTTCAACTAATAAAAGACAGAAATATTACTCATCATTTAAAGGCTCACCTTTGTTATATAAAATCCTAACTGAGTTCATTTATATCAACTGAGATGTATTACATTTACAATGATTTTATGGACCGTAGTAACTTACTTAATTTATTGTGCCGTTGGTACTGTACAAAGAGAACAGTAAAAGTCATACTTAATGCTTGGAGCTAACCTTAATCTCTGAAAATGGCTGGAACTGTAATCTTGTTCATTTCAATGATTATAGGGTAAAGTATATAGTTTATTGCTTTCAGGCTCATTTAATTCACCTGGCTTTCAGTAAGGAGGTCTGGCAAGGTGTCACCACTACTACACCACCACCGTAAAAGGCGTGTGCTACTTTCGGTTTGGTAGTGCGAAAGCCACAGTAATCCTGCACGAGACCACTATGAAACAAGTAGTGTAACAGAGGCAAGTCTCTGCATCTTTAGCAGAGTAACATTTTGACCCCGTTTAACCTATTTTTCTTTTCAGTTATAAAGTCGACTATCAGATTGCAAACCTGCTACTGAAAGAAAAAATTCTACAGGCCCAGACGAGTCACTATATGTGTTGGTTTAAAAAGTGTTCAATACATTAAGCGCCTCCTAGAGCTAAAAAGAAGAAGAAATCCATCCCCCCTTTCTGCCCTTGCCATTGTGGTTGTGTGATGCACATTTTAGTTCATCACACCCCCTCCGCGTCCCCTGAGAACCCAGGGTAACAGTCATTAATGTCACTTGAGATACTGTGACGCTCTGCTTACTATGCTCAGGACTGGTGGATGGCACAGGGAATCTGGATAGTTTCATGTAAAGAGAGGTTAAGTGGAAGAGAAGACATGTAACTGTCTCCTTATAGTAGCGAACTGGCAATTCGTAGCTAAGGTCAATACTAAGCAGGGTGCTGAACTATTTATTGCCCTGTTGTCGTTCAGATATTTTTATATGACAGGAAAATTACACTTTCTAAGCTGGGGCAGTACAGAAGAAAATCAAGTTATCATTACCAGTCTCAAGTTTTTGTATTATCTTTGGCCTGTTATGGGAGAGCAAGGATGCTCTTTCAGTGGGCTGAAAATTATTTAGCATGTTACCATTCTTTCAGTCATTTTTTCCCCCTCATGCTAGAGCAGTGACTTTTCTGTAATAACGTTGTATTGCTTAAAAAGGAGTTAACATGTTCTTTCTCTTCTGTAATACTCTCTTGGCGAAGAAAATTCTCGTCTCGGTTCTACCTAAAAGCTTATGGCACGGGTGCAATGTTCCACATTCCACAGGGATGACAATAAGAAGTTCACCAACTGCAAAAGGAAGCTTTTGGAGCCAAATATTCAGCCAATGCAGGTCTGGCATGATACACTTCACTGAAACATGGCAGTTTATACTAGATGAGGATCTTGCCTTTCTCAAAAGTGAATCTTTTCAGGGTTATATAACTTGGTTGTGTTTATTGCCAATGACAAAACTGAAGTATCTCTACATTACTGTATCTAAAGATCTGAACAGAAAAGGGTGAGTAACCACAGATTTGCATACCTGAAGGAGACAGAAATCAGAAGAAATGAAGCATAAGTGGAAAAGAAAAAAACAAAACAAAAGCATTGCTAAAATGAAAACATAAGTGCACCTTGAGTGTTGTTGTATTTAAGTAGCGACAACTTTCGTCATTTTTATTGTTATTGCAAATTAGCAGTGCTCCAAAGGCATGGCTGAATCTTGACTTTAATGTCAGCTAGCGGAAAGCTTTTTTTCCATGTATAGGTATATGTAAAGTTGGGTAAATTGATAAAATAAATGGATTCAAGAATAACTTAAAATTTTCAGTGCCAGACTTGAAACAGACAAAGGAGCACAGAGTTTTTGAAAATACTAAGTCTGCTAAACACACATGTTAAAATGAATATGTAAGAACGCTGGTATAATTGAAGTTTAAGATCTAAACAGTGTGTTTGGTGAAGATGGATTACAGTTTTCTTCTAATCTGATGAGTAAAACATTTTGGAAGCAGAAGTTCCTGGCTACCATGACTCCAAGATGTAACCCAAGCAGCAAGCACAGGCTACAGGAGTGCATTGGGAGATCTGAGGAAAGCTGTCATGAAGCCTCACAATGGTATTCCTAGAAGTACATCAGCTCAAAAGGAAGACTGGGGAAAATGCAGGCCGGCTGCTGAATGCTGCAGGGTGCCTGATGACAAAGGAGAGGGAAAAAGCGGAGATACTCAATGCCTTCTTTGCTTTGGTCTTTACTGGTAAGACCAGTCTTCAGGAATTCTAGGTCCCTGAGACCACAGGGAAGGTCTGGAGGAAGGAAGGCTTACCCTCAGTGGGAGATAATCAGGTTAGCGAATATTTAAACAAAATAGACACACACAGGTCTGTGGGACCTGATGGGATGTACCCATGAATGCTGAGGAAACAGGCCAATATTGTTACAAGGCAAATACCTCACTTATTTTTGAAAGGTCATGGTGATTGGGAAAGGTTCTTGAGGACAAATGAAAGCAAATGCAATTCCTATCTTCAAGGTGGATGAGAAGGAGGATCCATGGAAATACAGGCTGGTTAGCCTCGCCTCAGTCCCTTGGAAGGTGATGGGGTAAATAATTTTGGAACCTTTATTGAAACAAGTGAAGGACAAAAAGGTGTTTAGGAGTACTCAGTATGGAATTGCAAAAGGGAAATCATGCTTAACTAACCAGAAAGCCTTCTACAGCGAAATGACTAGCCCAGTGGGTGAGGAGAGAGCAGTGGATGTTGTTTATCTCAACTTCAGTAAGGCAGTGTATCCCATAACATCCTCATAAACAAGGTGATGAAGTACAGGCTAGATAAGTGGACAATGAGGTGGACTGCCGACTAGCTGAACTGTCAGGCTCAAAAGGTTATGATCAGGAACACAAAGTTCAGTTTATGGAGCACCCGAGGGGTTAATAGTGGGGCCAGTAATGTGTAACAGCTTAATTAATGACCTGGGTAATGGGACAGAGTGCACCCTCAACAAGTTTGCCGGTGATACAGAACTGGTAGGAGTGATGGATATGCCAGATAGTTGTGCTGCCATTGAGAGTAACCTCACGAGGCTGGAGAAATGGTCCAACATGGACCTTATGAAGGTAATGAAGGGAAATGCAAAATCCTGCACATGGGGAGGAACAATTCCACATATCAGTACATTCTGGGGGCCGAATGGTTGGAAAGCAGCTTGGAAAAGGACCTGGAGGTTCTGTGAGACTCCAAGTTGACTGCGAGCCAGTAATGCACCCTTGTGGCAACCAAGGCCAATGGCATCCTCGGCTGCGTTAGGCAGAACGTGTCCAGCAGGTCGAGGGAAGTGGTCCTTCACCTCTGCTCAGCACTGGGAGACACTTCTGGAGTGCTATGCACAGCTCTGTATTTCCCAGTACAAGACGGGCATGGACATACTGAAGCAAGTCCAGCAAAGGGCCATGAAGATGCTGAGGGAATTGTAGCACCTGTTAAATGGGTAAGGGCTGAGAGAGTTGGGGTTGTTTAGCCTGGAGAGTAGAAGGCTCAGGGGGAGGTCATCAGTGTGTGCAAATAACCAATGGGGAGGAGCCAAACTCTTCTCGGTGGTGCCCAGTGACAGAACAAGAGGTCATGGGCCCAGATTCAAATACAGGGAATTCCATTTAAACTCTTTCACTGTGGGGGTCATCAAACACTGGAACAGGTTGCCCAGAAAGGTTGTGGGGTCTCCATCCTTGGAGAAAGTAAAAACATGTCTGGACATAATCTTGGGCAACCTACACCAGTTGACTCTGCTTTGAGCAGGGGATTTGAACTAGATGATCTCCAGAGCTCTCTTCCAACTTCAACTATCCAGTGATCCTGTGATACAAAATATTTCAGTGTGAGGGAGAGAAGATTTATTTTTATCACCTCCAGTTTATTTCTTTCTTGCTAATGTTTTATTGTCTCAAAGATTTTTGTATTACAGAATGTCCAATGTAAAATCTGTGTGACTAATTCAAGGTTTCAAAACTCCAGATGCTGAAATATAGCAACATTCCTCTTTAAAAGGATAGAAAACACACAGACCAGCCAACTTCTCTGACAGACAACATCAATGAAAATTTTAACAAGTTAATGAAGTTTAGGGTGACAATATGAGTTCACATGTAATTACAAACTGTAGAAAGCAAAAGACTTGATACAAGTTTAATTTGTTAGAACATGTTTTGCAGCCATAGCAAATTTACCAGATGTATAGTCAAATCTGGTTGAAGTTAAATTAGGCATACATCTTGATTCTCGGTTAAAATTCTTCAGCTTCATCCTCCTAAACTGGTATAAGTAATAATAATAAAAAAGTCAGTACAAGATGAAGCCTGAAGCTTATATCCCATTATAAATTACACTTCAGATTTTCTAAATTAATTGTTAAATTTAGACCTAGCAATTAGCACTGCTCAACATTTACCAACAGAATTAACTGTATCACTTGCTATCAAGATGACATTTCAAGCTCAATTACATTTTCATATGTCCCAGACTGGTAGCTCCGATGCATTCTAAGAAAATAAAACCTAGAAACGGGCCAACTGCAAATTGTCGTGACAAGATTCACAATAGGAAATGGTCTTTTTTCCTGTTTCTGTTTTGGGTAAAAATGCAATCTTATTGGATATAAATGCAATCCTATCTGAACAGTGTGAAATTTATCTCAGGTTGGTGGAAATAAAATGCATATAGTTACTTTATGGAGTTCCACCATTTGAGAACTGCATCTAGCAATTTTACAGTTTCCCAGAGTCCTTATTAGCAAGTACATTGCAGTCCTTATTAGCAAGCACATGAACATTGCCAGGAGATGCTACCTGGTGTTGCTTTTTAGTGTGATAGAGTAGGAATTGGAGAACTTCAAAAGATATTTTCAACAAACAGCCAAACCTACAGAGAAACTCACAGCTGGGTTTCATGTTGTGTTTACTTAGTACAGCCAACCCTTAGGAAGTTTTTGCTCTGCAACCGTATGAAGGCTAAAATTCAAAGCTGCTTACTCCTGATAACCCATTCAGAATCACAGAGCTGAACTAAATTCACTTGCTTTCAAGACATA
Organism: Ibidorhyncha struthersii; assembly: GCA_013398815.1. Lineage (NCBI taxonomy): Eukaryota > Metazoa > Chordata > Aves > Charadriiformes > Charadriidae > Ibidorhyncha > Ibidorhyncha struthersii. The sequence goes on along the minus strand of VZSZ01006111.1, from coordinate 413,717 downwards.
AGTAGTGAAAGATCTTAAAGTTGCAATAAGACGAGCCAGTCATACTTTGATGCAATTGCTTGTGTAATATGTTCACAATGGAAAAGAGCCCTCTGTGGCTGCTGTTGAGATATAGACCCCAACACTGATCATACATGTGACACGACTCTCACCTGTACCCCTTTAAGCTGAATTTTGGAACAAAGTAGAACGTAGAGGGAAGCATTTGATGTCAGTCTGGAAAAAGAGCAGAACTGTAGTTTAAACAAAGAATGGGTATAAAATTCCATTTTTCTTTTGGTGAGAGGCATTTGAGATTATCATCCACTCTAACCCCTTTCATGGTAAAGGACAATGAGTAATAATGTTTGTCCTAGGACTTGTTTATGTTTCTTTTTTGTCCTCTAGCATCCTTCTCTTTCTCTTGGTTGTATCAGGATAGTCGCAATGCCTGTGGCTCTAAACCTAACACCCTTCAATAGCTTTCCCCAACTCTAACTCCCTATTGAAAAAGAAATCTGTGCCTTGAAAGCTTTGACATTCTCTCCCAAATCCTTTGCTGACTTAAAAAAACTATTCTCTCACAATGAAAAGAAGCTGTTTGACCTCATGGATAACGTCATTTCCCTTTCTCCTCATCTATTTGTTATTATACCTATGACCCAGGACTTTTCCAGGATATGAACCTTGGAAGCACATTTTCAGCAAGAGGGATGGTTCCTAACATTCAGTCACTTAAATGTCAACTGAGTACCCAAATGCCACGTGTGCACTACAAAGCATAATCAGCATGTTCTAGTTCTGAACACCAGAAATACTGATGACACTTTACATATGATGTGTTATTTTCGTATTAAAGGTTTATTCAGGAGAAATGTTCTGTACAGTGTGTTCAAAATTCATTTCCATTTTTTTGCCATTGTGTAACACAAGATTTTTCTCCTGTATTAAAACAGTAAACGAATGATGCATGCAATACAATAAAAAACCTCATATACTGCTATTCCGAGATGTCTTCTGAAATTTTATTGAGTTACATCTGGTTCTGTTCAACCCTTGTTAATTTGACCAAATGAAGAAGCTTGGCATGATGACTTTTGGAAGGTTCATCTGACATAACTTCAGACATTTACAGTGCCACTATCTAAACTCTAACTAATTTCCTTAGAATTAGAATAGAATAGAATAGAATAGAATAGAATAGAATAGAATAGAATAGAATAGAATAGGAGTAGGACCAGACTATTTCATTTGGAAGGGACCTACAATGGTCATATAGTCCAACCGCCTGACCAATTAATTCAGGGCTGACCAAAATTTAAAACATGCTGTTAAGGGCATTGTCCAAATGCCTCGTGCACAGTGACAGGCAGGAGGCATTGACCACCTCTCTAGGAAGCCTGTTCCAGTGTTTGACCACTGTCTTGCTAAAGAAATGCTTCCTAATGTTGCTAATGTCAACTCTGAAGCTCCCCTTTGACACATTCCCACTGGATACCAGGGAGAAGAGCTCAGCACCTCCCTCTCCATGCCCCCTCCTCAGGAAGCTGTAGAGAGGAATGAGGTCACCCCTCAGCTTCCTTTTATCGAAACTAGACCTTTATCCAAAGTCCTTAGCCACTCCTCATAGGACATTCCTTCCAGCCCTTTCACCAACTTTGTTGCCTTCCTCTGGACTTTGTGGTTATAGGGAAAAATAGGCATAGTTAGAATGCAATTCATATGTAGCAGTACATTATAGGAGATGAATCATGCTGTACAAACAACTCTTTTTTTTTTTTTTTGGCTATAAAGAGAATTGAGGATGATTGTCGCAAGAGGCCTACAACTAGTTTGACAAATCCCTCCAAAATTTTATAAAAGAATCGCCTTTCCTAAGAGGAATGTGGGTTTAAAGAGGGAAAGGGAAGCTCTGTCAGGTGCTGTGGCCAGACTGCACTCACAGGTATTTAGGGAGCAAAATGCAAATGGCAAAATGTAATTTTTGAAGGTCATCAGAGGTCTGCTATAAAGTGTTTTCCTGAAAACTAAGTAGTTACCTAAATTAGGGGTTTAAACTCAGAATCGTTACACAGTTAAAGAAGAGAAACAGGCTGTTTCAGAAGTTGATTTGGGCCCAGGACTTTGATATAAAACCTAAACTTAGGAAGGACTTCTCTCTGGAAGCCCTTCTCTGTTGACTGTGTGAAGAATATTTTGGCATGAGAACTGGTTCAAATTAGAAGTATCATCTTCTGACCTGAAACCCACTCCTAAAGTGTATGGTGTAGACACCCCAGTAGGCATGAATAGAGGCTATTATTACTAAGGGCTTTCCATCTAGGAATCAAATACACATTCATAGTCTAATTTTAATCCATCTCTTGGAGTACAAATCATGCCTTGTCAAATTCAGGCTGATTTGAAGGTATCTGTGTCTGTCGGTACTGCACAATACTACAGTTACCTGCACATTCTAGGATATTCATCCTATTAAATGTTGTTATTATTGCTCCTGTATCATCTGCACCCTACAGGGATGCAAACCAGAACTTCAACAGAGGCCTTGCACACAAATCAGAAGAGTGCAGCCCTCCATATGGAAGATGTAATGAAGATAACCGAGTGAATTGACAGTATTCTGATGCAAACGGAGGCAAAATCCAGCAAGGATTGTTTTAAAACTACCTGCTTGCTCTTCTACACACTACACATCAGGAATTTCAGCCTGGCATGGCAACCAGGCAGTAAATTTTATTTGAATATTGTGATTTTGCCAGAAGACTTAAGACTTCAAAACCGCAAGCAGCAGAGAATCTAACACATCTGTAAGGAACTTATGATGGTTAATTACACTCTGAGTATCTTATTTCCACCTCTGAATTTGTCAAGCTTCATCTTCCATTCCCTGGATCTTGTTATATCTTTTTCTGCTAAATTAAAGAGTCAATGATTATCAGAAATTCTTACCTCTGCAAGTACCACACTCTGATCAAGTCAGTTAACTTCTCTTTATTAAGTTAAATAGCTTGAGATTCTCTCTCTTTAATTAATGTACAAACTCATTATATGCACTAAGCACCCGTTACAGCAAATCAAATCACACCCCACCCCCCCCGCAATGATATAAACTTGCGTACTATCAAATTAGGATAAGAGGAAATCTTTCCTAACAGTCCATCTTCTCTTTTCTGAATAGCAGAAAAGGAAATATATGTCATAAAATAACAATCTCAATGGTGACAATAAATGACACTGGAAAGTTTATGGTGTACACAAACTGAGGAAAGGAAACTGAAAGTTACAGGAAAAAAACACAGAAAAAACAAAATGGTTTTCTATTCATCAGTATTCTCTTCCAATTTAGGACACAGTTGTACACCAATATCCCTGAGAACTGTATATTTCTTAGAAGTAAAGTCACAAGATATTAGTGTGCAAAACAAAAATTACAATGTTGAGAGAAATTTTAATAAAAGATTTTTTTTCCAATCTGATGTCTAACATACACTTAAAAAAAAGCTGAAAATGAAGGAATAATTTAGTGAAACACAAGTTTGGCATGCCTTCAAGATCTTCCGATGGATAGATTGATGAAGCTTAGGTCTACAAACCTAAAATTAGTGCTATAACAGGAATAGAATATAATAAAATATATCCCTGAGTTATTCAAGCTAGAACAGATAAACAGATGGGAATATGTAGCTCCAATGTCCTGGTATCATTAACTATATTTTTCACAGCTTTGGTTTACAGGGCAACAATGTATTTTCTTAAAATCCTAAAATCAGACCAGATAGTTTTTATTTACAAGCCAAACCTTGCTGTGGCATGAAGATTTGAGTTACATGTTTTAATTTGAGTTTTATGAGTGCTTTTTTTCAATTTGTGCCCATTGTCACTGGAATGAATCAAGGAGAGTGCCTGTGTTACTAAGAGATACTGCAAATCAGAGACAAGCAATTATATCTGAAGAGCACATCAGCACAAGGTGAGAACATGGGCTGGAATCTCAGCAGGGTGATAGATGTCGAGTGCAGGTTTTCCAATGGCTGCATCAAGAACCCACAGAAATCAGTAGGGTTCTTTGATAAGTAGTGGTTGGGGGTCTGGCTATAGGAAATGGCAATGCAAAAGCATGGGGAAAAAAAACCCCAAACGCAAACATCTGGATTCATGTATTGTCTCAAATCTTATAAACCAGAATTTACAACATGGTGAGTTAGGACACAGCAAACAGCTTGAAATCCATCAAAATTCTGAGCCAATCGAGTTTTTTGCATTCATGAGCAGCATAGCTCTCCTTGATAAAGTTTTCCAGTGGCCTAGTGTATGTTTGGATCAATAGCAAAACTAGATTTTAACCCGGATAACACAATGTTGTTATGGTAATAACAAGCCTCTATGAGCGTCTGGGCAGTGATTTGGCTCATGGAGAAGGAAGGTTGGTAGTGAGCAGCCTCAAATGGCTGACCTCATTTTGACATGCACGTTGCAAGTCATCATCAAATTTGATTGTAACTAAGTGCCAGGCCTTCCAACAAGCTGTTCTGAGGCTGTTCGTTTGGAGTCCAAAATGAATAACTTCAGTATGGCTAATTCCTACAGTTTCACATCTTGTCCAGCAACTAACGTGATTTGTAGGAAATTTAAAACTGTACACAGTTGATCACACACACTGGACTTCCTCCATGACGTCAAGCAGAGTGATTCATCTAGAGAGAAAATGTGAGACAAGGTTTGCAAGGAAGCTGCTGGTGGTCAGAAAGTAGACTTAGAGAGTTTCACAGGTTCATTCTGTTTCAGTCTTTGATTTAAGCTCTTGTCTACATCAAGCACTGATCATCAAAAATTGTAACATCTGTATTTCATTGCTAAGAATAATTTCAATATTATTGATCTTTTTTTTTTTTTTACCATCCCTGAGACTCTTTGGTACTGTCCCTGGGTGGGAAGAACAGCAATATTAACCTGTAACACGACACTTGATATTTCTGTTGAAAGAGAATAAGAATCTAGATAATGCGCCTGGAAGCTCTTTCTAGACATTTTGTGACTGGAGAGAAAACACACAGATATGTGATTTTCCTTCTACAGAAAACCAACAGTGTGTGTTTACAGAAACTTTTAAAAAGATTGGAGGAAATCTGAAGCACAATAAACTGGTTTAAAAAACATCAGTATTCACGGTACTATATTACATGTAGCAATGCAAGCCAAATTGTGTTCAGTTTAAACTTCGTGAAGCTGCTTCTCCATTTTGAATTGGGATAGGAAAAACTATTTCCAGTGGCTGGTGTAAGAAGGTGGTGTTAATTCTTTTATTCCATGAGAACATGACACTAAGCTTCTCAAATTGCACGAGACATGAATGTATGGGCAAATGAATCAAACTCAAAGGGTCATATTCGGCTCCAGATTGACTTTTAATGTTCAAAATATGGAAGTAATTGGTGCATTAGGTGTGTAAATTCCCACAACAGCCAGGGGAGAGCAATCAGTAGAGTCAGTGAATCTAATGTGGGTACAATAGCTTTTTAGATACAACTGGATGAAAAGTATATGCCTAAAAGCAGAGTCTTAATCTCACATTGAATCCTAATCAAAAATTTCCCACAAAACAGATTGCGTCATTTGCCTTAGTCTTCTCACTGTGCACAGACAGGAATAAAAATAATAATAAAATTGTCATGCATGTTGTTAAACTGGGGAACAAAGGATGTGTCTGACATGTAAAATTCATTTGTAGTCTGTAGCAAACCACTGGATGGAAACAGTTATCAAATAAGTTTAGCCTTGACACAGAGCTAAGTTCGGCTTTTCTGTTCTGTCGTGTTTCCATTGTGATTATTATATTAAACCCAAAGTACCCAGATACTAGGCCTATCTTTGCTGCTACTTTTATAGTGTTTCTCAGGTTTGGGTCTGTCCTACATCTTTGTCTTATGCCTACCATGACCCTATGACCTACCTATGTCCATGACCCTGAGTTCACAAAGACCTGCAGAGGTTAACATTAAGAGATATTTTGGTCAAAAGCTGTGTTGCACTGGTGTCCAAAGTCTGGGCTTCTGAAAAGAATAAAATTCCTATCTAATAAGCTATATTAACAACACAAAGAAATTTATCAAGTGAACATCTCGTTCATAGCTCATGGCTGAACTATGGTAATGTAGAGTTGAGAAAATACTGTCTAGTCTGCTTAAAAATCTGGCCGTGCTGCTGTGCACTTGCAAGTATCTCAAGCCGGAAATGATGGAAAGCTCCGCTGATCTCAAATGACTCAATTGTTTTTCCTTTTCTAATCAAATATCTTCATAGCGAGGAACCAGAAAGGCATCATTCAGCAGGCAGTGTTGTTGCGCAAGCATGAAATATGGCACTTCACTGTTAATGTAACATTAAAGATTAAAAATGTTTATTACCTGTTATTCTTCTGTTAATTGTTTTGTGTAGAGAAAAATAGAAGCTGCTGCCTTAATGCGTAAAAAAAATCACAATGTGCATTCATAGTTGAGAGCAAAGGGTTGGGGCTATGAAAATTATGTAAATGATGAATTCCAGTGAAAGAACTTTCAAACCCTTAGGGTCTTCAAACAGCATTAATTCAAGAAATTAGATACAAAATTTAACTTTTTCATGCTAATAATGATTTCATAAGGAAAAACTCGTTAGTAAAGGTGACAAATATGAAGTTCTATTGAACATTTAAATTCAGGAATCTTAGTATGCGCCCCTGGGATATATTTACACAGCCAATGACTCTCTGATGTTATTAAGTAATTTATTTGAGAAAGTCTCCATTCATGAGTTTACATAAGAACAATATCAGGTTTACAAAGGCTTGTGTTGTCAGTTTAGCAAATACCTAATTCACAGTGACTTTTGCTTAAGATTTTCATTAGGTTGTTCAATATTGTTTGATCATTTAATGTCAGCTTCATAAGATCATAATTTCCCCCTATATGAAAAGAGGAAATTAAAAGGAGAAATAAATTAAAAAGAGTGAACTAAACTTAAATTTAAATCAGCTTTGCCACAAAAGAGAGGAGAGCAGTGTCACCAGTTGTGATTATACTTTGCTTGCGTACAAACTATCCACATTTGGCAACCTGAGGTTTTGCTGTAGTATATTCCTATGCCAGCAACACCAAAAATAATGTGGAACATTGCATATGGTTCACTTAGTTGAGGCTGATTTGTGATGTGGCAGTATCAGTTTCTGGCAACGTTAGTTAGAGAGCCCATCAATTAGATAAGCACAGAAATGAAAACATCTTAGGTCTCTTGATTTCTATGCCTATTTGCGCTGTAGTCTACTGACTCCATCCAGGGTTGCAGGCTATGTGCACATATAACTAAAGATGACAATTCCTGCATCAAGGACCAGAGTGGGTATGACAGAGAGAAGTAGCACGAGAACCCTTGATACTGAAAACAGAGCTGGTCAAAACTGTCAACAGAATGTTTGCCTTCTTACAGAAAACGCTGGTTCATCAATACAGAACTTTTTCCCAGGAAATGTGCTGATTTTGCTCAACTTTCTAATGAAATACAGGCAAGCCTTGAAATCTTCATTGTCTCCTGGCTAGATCATTCACCATCATTCCTCAGAGACCTCCCTCGTCCCCACGTTCCATCACATGGCTATGCTGGAGGAGGTTTGATTCAGTAAGTGTTTGATATCACAGCTGGTTCCTGTTACAACCTGACTCTGGCACTTTTTCTCCTCCTCAGGATGGTTCTTGCTCTCCCATCACCATGTTTCCTGGACTCAGATGTCCTTCCACCCTCATCTCTCCTACTCATTCAGGCTAAAACTGCAACACATCACCCTTTCTGTTTCCATGGGAGGGATCCAATCTGTGCTCCAAGGCTTGTCTCTGTTCCTTCCCATATACTTCATTGCGTGTGTTCTAAGACAGCTGAAACTTAAAGGACAATCTGTTTATGTGTTAAATCTTTTGCTCTGTGGCAGCATGAAACCCTGTCCTACATGTAACCTTAAGCCAAAAAAAAAAAAAAAATCAAATCAAAGCCAATATTACAGCAACTACTAAATTACATCACATTTGACTGGAGTATTAGCTGCCTGGAGGATCTGATTCAGACATGAGGAAGCAAGTCTTTTTCCTGGCAACATCTCCTGAGAGAAATGAAAATACAAATAAAACGTGCAGGATTAGGCAATGACTTTCTTGACCGAAACCTATCTTTCCCCAAATGTAGATGACTATTTAATCTTTCACTTTTGTTTTTTACCGAGTATATCTCTATATAATAAGAGTGAAGGGAATAGGCAGGCAAGATGGGAGTCAGTCATACTTACTAACACATGGTGCACTCAACTGTAACTGCGTTTGTGTTGGTTCTCTGACAGAGTGGTTCTTTGATGTTTTAGGACTTCTGAAATGCAGAAGGACTCTAATCTATATAAAAATATGCTCCATTAGTAAGTAGGATAGTCATGGGATAGGAGTGGGTACTCTAAGAGAAATCACAAGGACAGAAAGGTAATAATCCTGGAAACAACTTTCTTGTAAGTAAGGAGCTCTCAAGAGGAAATCACAAGGTCCTTAAAGGAAAGCTGAGAATAGAGGAGATGAGAAATTATACAAAATTAGACAAGGGTTCATAAGCAAAGAATGGTGGGGCTATTCAAAAATACCAAAAAATCTCAGCATCACACATATTACAAACTCAATCTCATGCCCTATGCTGAGGTACTAGAGGTTTGTGTTCTTGTCTTGGCTCTACCTCCCAGCATAGCCTTGCACGTCTTGTACTCTTCTGGCAGCATATATCCAGAATGCCGTGACAAAAGGGAAGCTGATGTAGTAGAGGAAGGAACAAGCAGAAAAACAGGAGTGGCCATAGAAAAATGAGAGTGGCTAGACATGCAGTATAGAATGAGTAATAGACATCTGGAAGCACTGGATTTGGTGATTGAAGAAGGACACAAAAAAACAGAGAAAGAGATTTCAGATGTTGAAACTATGACGCTGTTTGACTGGATCTGTATTAAGGTGCAATTCGGCTAAGTAAGGGAGAGAAGACAGAGATGATTTCTAGATACAGACAGGAAACATAAGAGAGATTTGTTGGTATAATCTTCAAAAGGATGTGAGTAAGAGGAAGATTCTGGAAGTAAATAAAAAAGTTTTAGTATAGGTAATGCTTGGAAACAGGTTACCAATCACTGAGAAAAATTAAAAATAAAATAAATCCGTTGAAGTTTTTCATATTAAAGCATTGGCTAAAACTGAAATTTGCAGCACAGACAGCAATAAAAGGACAGGTTTCACACAATTCATAAGAACACTGAAGAGTTTGTTCTGAATACTGTCACAGCATGTGGGCCCCCCCAGGGATTGCAGTCCTGGGTTTGAAAAAATTGTATCTGCAATATTTGTTAGAAAGGGATAAAGACCAATGATTGCCTTCCCTTCTTCAAGACTAAAGGTTGGCTGTTTATGGTACTGGTGGTATTTGCTACCTTCCTACTGATGTCTCTAAAAATCAGCAGACACTTAAAATGAAGTCTTTTTGATGACACACCCTCAAACTTGAGCTGGATACTATGCTAGTGGGGGAATATGATTATGGATATTTATAAGAGATCACATGCTATTCCAACTGTACTGTAAGGAGCTACTCCTCAGACTTGAGATGGTAGGATTGATTTGAGTGGAGGACACTGAGGCATAGTGCCTGTGACATCTCTGTCCAGAACAGCTCTTCTACAGAGGACCCTCATTGTAACAAAGAACCTGGCTCCTCAAAACCAAGACTGGCTACATGAAGGAGGACTCTGTTTCCATTTTTCCTTGTTTCATGGAAGAGAAAAAGACCCATAAAGGTGCCAAGAGCACTGAATCCTCCCTGTGAAACTGCTGAAAGTGTTTTATAGTGTTGTTTTTCCACATGACACCGAGACATTCACAGATCACAAGACAGAAGAAGCAGCACAATTCCTGCTAATGAGAGAAAGCCAGAGAAAGAGGAAGATGGAGCAATTAGGCAGTAAACATTGGCCTGGGACCATAGGTAGCCTGGAGGACAGTATCCTTCACTATTCATGGTGCCTGGGTCTGCACCTGAAGTCCTGCATTAACTCCTTGGTGTCATTTGTTCCCAAAATCATATGGAAAAGTTCCCCACTTGGGTCCTCATGTTCCCAGAGAAAGTGAAGTATTTCCTACACCCTTCGCAGTTGCGGGTTGCTGAGGAAATGCATCTTGACTCCCTATAACCTTGTCCAGTTCTTTTTCAAACCACCGTGTATCATCTGCTTGCTCCAATGACCTGCTAGTACATTGGCATTTGCTGAAGAAATAGTATTATAACTGGATCTTTCACAGCAGTAAATTCTGCTGTTTGATACAAAATTCAATGATACAGTACACAGAGAATTATGTCAAACTCCTATTTCTTAATAGTTGCACATTGTGTTTCTCTACTATTTGAAAGCAGTCTTGAAAATTGCCCAGGAAATACTACTGCTATGGGAAGATAAAGAAAATGTATTTGTATTTCTTAAAGGTGAGACAAACAGGTCCTACATAAAATTTCTCCAGCTTCAGATACAACAAAACCCATCAGACACACAGTACAGAGGTATACAACTACATGTTCTCTTTCATAACTAAATTGCCAATTGCTTAATTGCTGAATAAAAAGACACAGTCAGGATCATATAACTGTACTAAAAAACTTGAAATTCCATTTTCATTATATTGTACACATTTTTAGAATCCTAAAACTCATATTGTTTACCCTTGACCTCTGGAGTTTGACAAAGTTTGGCCTTGCAAGATTTTTTTCGTTGGAGGGGACAAGTCGTTAATATGGGCTAAGGATATTTTTAATAATAACTTGATTCTTTGTTTAGAAATACATACACATCTGCTTATTTCCTGAGCATAAAAGAATAAGAGTAATAGGCATATTTTTTTTCTCAAAAGTCTACCACTCCAGCTTTTTACTCAAAAAAAAAAAAAAATCCTTGTTTATGCTTCTTCTTAGAAACAGAACTTCACTATATGCAGCAAACAGACAATACAGGAAAAATATCTCTCAGACCACCTGAGTCTGATACGGTTTTTCCAGCAGTCCAATAAAGAGTGCTACTTCAGTGCAAGACTTTTGAAACAGAATCAAGCACAGCAAGTAAGGGCCTGAAGTCTGTAATTTAGTCATTTGGAAACCCAATGTAAAAGAAATCATGTTGTTGTGGTTTAACCCCAGGCAATGGGGAGAGAATCAGAAGAATGAAAGTGAGGAAAAATTTGTGGGTTGACATAAAGACAGTTTAATAAGTAAAGCAAAAGCCACGCACGCAAGCAAAGCAAACCAAGGAATTCCTTCACTGGTTCCCATGGGCGGGCAGGTGTTCAGCCATCTCTAGGAAAGCAGGGCTCCATCACTCATAACAGTTTCTTGGGAAGACAAATGCCATCACTCCAAATGTCTCCCCCTTCCTTCTTCTTCCCCCAGCTTTATATACTGAGCATGACGTCACAAGGTATGGAATAGCCCTTTGGTCAGTTGGGGTCAGCTGTCCTGGCTGTGTCCCCTCCCAACTTCTTGTGCACCCCCAGCCTGCTCGCTGGTGGGGTGGTGTGAGGAGCAGAAAAGGCCTTGACTGCCTCGCAACAACTAAAACCACCAGTGCTCCATCAAAAGTATTTCTCATCCCAAATCCAAAACAGAGCACTATACCAGCTGCTTAGTAAGAAAGTTAACTCTATCCCAACTGAAACCATAACGCATGTTTATCCACGGGATGAAGTTACCACGTGTTTTCCTGCAATATCCATCCTGAATGTTGTTAGACCACTTTCCCTTACTGGATCGCACAATCTATCTGTATGTCTATCTGTCTACGATACACACACACATCTATACACCCACCCACCGTCCCACAAAGGGCGCTGGGGTTTCCATGCACAGCAGGAGACAAGGAGAATTACTGTGGCATGTGTTTACAGAAATGTCATGTTTTTAACGAGGTGGTTACAGTACATTATTTAAGTAAATTAACTATGATTTATAGCAGAAAATAAAAAAGACAAAGCTTGTTTAACATGTCTCAGCGTTAAGTATCTCCCGCATTAATTGTCTCCAAAGTCTGTTTCATTTGTTATCTAACAAGGTACGCTCCATTATTATTTTTATCCAGTTCATTGCTTGATTCTATCTGTCCTTTCAAAATTAGCTTGTTTAATCAGAAACCACTTTTGCTGGTAGTTCATTTCACATAAAAAGGAGGAATTCTTGTTTACTAAGAAAGTAATTGGATTACGATTTTGAAAAGAAAGAAATATGAATTGTAATAAATTATTTCTTAAAAAATACATGGGAGCGTGAAAACCAACAAACCCCAAAGAAATTAAAAACTCTAAGGAATGAAAAGGCTATAAATAGAATACGAAACTGGAAAGAATAATTTATCATTGTAACTTAACTACTTCTTGTTATTCTGTTGAAAAGAGCTGAATATCTAAGGAAAGAAGAAAAGATTTATGTATTTACTAAATGATGGTCAAGTAAATATTTATATTAGCCGTAATTTTTCTTCTAGCTTTTCAGCCCTTGTAAACAGTAATTAAACCTTAATTTTAGAAAGAAGAAGTATAATTTAACCACAGGTTGGGAGTCCACAATTCCATTTCCCGTTATTGATTAAATTGTATTGATAAAGTTTGCATGATCATAAGTAGACTATACTAAAGTTGCACACATTACTTTGTTGCATGTGTCTGTATTTTTAAGTGTATATTTAAGTGAAGGAAAGAGAATGCAGAAATTGTATTCAAAACTCTGGGCAATATACTTTGGATGTTTATACAGTTGATCTATCCCATACATTCTACTGCTTCCCAACATTTCAATTCACATCAAACTGTAGGACATTTTTTCTTCTTTTTACAAATTAACTCATATTTTATCGATAAACCTGGATTTTCTTTAGCTAACACAATGAAAACAAGTATTAAACGTATGAGAAATAACTGAAAGGAGCTATGATAATTGCCTAAAACCAAACTAAAACACATAAAAAAGAATGTGCAAAATTGATGTAAATAAGATTATAGAAATTGGAAACAGGATCTGATAACTAAATTATGATCTTATATTATAAATTTATTATAATCTTCTATTATAGACAGTAGAAAAAATAGAATAATTAATCTGAAATTCTGAAGTCCTAGGGAAGACTTGGCTCTTACCTGTTCAGCTGCTTAACACCTTGAGCTCTTTCTATTTGTAGACCTAAAAAAGAAAAACACAGAATGAAATTAAATACACTAAACGATGTGACAGAAATGGTTATAGATTCACATTGATTTAGCCTGATTTTAGTTATCTGAAAATCATTCAGGTTTTCCTTGTTATTATTTATATTTTTTATAATAAAATATATTTATATTTTATTATCGTAAATTGCATTTATGATAACAATTCGGGCTTTGATCCTTAAATTACATATTTGGGGCCTGAAGTAATTACAATTTGGGATTAAAAGGATCCAGTTCTTATCTACATACCAAACAGGTTGTTTATAGTGCAGTTTATTCAGTGAGTATACTCAAATTTATGCAGGGAGATTGATAGAGGTGATCACTAAACACCGCATCTTAGAATAGAGATGAAAGCAAAATGCACCTGACTCAGCAAGGATAGGAGTTAAATGCCAGATTATCCACATACTGTGTCAATAAGAGGAATTTCATGCATGCCAGATGCTAGAATGGGCATTAAAAATGGACAGGACAAAAATCATTAACAGTTCCATAAAGCACATTGCTAAAGCATATGTATAGTGTCATATGAAATTCCCCCAAACAACTACAAAAGGTCTATTTGCTCAAAATCAGGCTTACACGTGAACAAGACAAAAACGTCAGGCAGTTTCTAAATGACATTTAGTACTCAATGTGTCTACTCTAAATTTAAGAAGCAAAAGTTTAACATGCTATCAATACCATGTGGCTTAAAAAGGCATTATAAAATGATGGGACTGAATACTGCTTCTTTTGGTCACTAGTGTCTACGTAGCTACTGAGGACCGTTGCTGTAACCCACGTACTAAGCAGACTTTGCCCATCCAACCTGCATGAAAGAAAATTATTGATGTACTGAGTGGTATGTATTGTTGCCATCCCTATGGGGACTGGGTCGGTGTCTCATCGCAGAAAACGGTATTATCCCACCTGAGAAATGGCGTTCTGATTAAACCTAATCCAATGACTATTGAGGAGGATTATTACCTTCATAAAGCAGGGAATGAATATATTTGAGTATTTGGGTAGGAGCAACACAGAAAATCTCTTGTTCTGTTAAAACAAAATATTTAAGACAGATTATTTCCTTTTGTTAACTTAAATACAAAGTAGTGTTGCACCCACTCTCCAGCTTCATATCAGATGACAAAGGAGTTTGATAATGATGTAGAGTCTCTTAAGCTGCCCCAGTCAAAAGCTCTGGGTTTCTGATTCAGGACACTTGGGAGAGCATAATCCTACTTGAATACGGAGCCAGTGACAATCTTCAGCTAAGCCATGGTGATAGGAAGCCCCAAGAATAAGACAAGGTAAACTGTGACCTGTCTCACAAATGTTTGGAGTTTTGCTGTTTGTGTTGAAGTGACATAACCTGAAACTCCTAAAAACAAGGGTGGAAGTGCGATGGATTTTCTTATGAGATTTCTAGTACTCTATACCTCTTTTTGGAATACAAATAACATGAGATTGGCCTAAGACTGTTATTTCTACTGCTTCCATTTGCAGCCTGAATCCAAAAGGAAAAGGCCATATAAGCACTCAAAGTAGTTTTGCACTCATTTGAAACCTAACACTTGAGATAAAAATACAGAATCGGTAATATTAACCTCAAAATTATTGGCATATAATTTTTCTTACAGTGGTGGTTTTGAGTTGGTTTGGGTTTTTTCTGTGTCTGGGTACACATTGTTGTGGCTTGAAAGGCTCACAAAATGAAATCAAATATGTCCTCAAGTTTTTAAGCAGCTTATGCCCTTTTATTTTTAGTGGTATGATTTGTATCCAGGGTCATGACCTTGTAACAATTTAATTCTGTCAAGTTAACTCTCTACCAGTGTTTCATCTTCTACCCCTACTGTTCAAGTTCCATTCAGGTTTGGTCCAGAGACCACTTGCGTACAATACATCTAGCCGTTACAGTAAGTATTTAGGTAAAAGATGTGTTATGAATGAAGGCAATTCTTACCCATCCCGCATAAGCTACTAAGAAGTGAGACGGTAAACTACTTCTGGTGTGACGCCTTTGAGTTTTTTCCCCCTTTATCAATTAAGTGAGCCACGAACCAAAAGAAGTCCTTTTTCCGCTCCCACTGGCTGTTCACTGCTTATATATCTATTTCTGACCTTTCCTCCTTGCCACCTCTCTGTCTCGCTTGTCCTGTCACCTGATGCAAGATCCACCCACTTCACTGCCTGCCTACACAGAACCAGACTGTCAAATGGGGTCTTCAATACCAACATAGCAGAGGTTAAACCAAGCTAAATAAAAACCCTACAAAACAAATACGAACTGATTCCTTGGGTGAAGTCCAAGTCCTTGACAGACTTACGTATTAATCTGATGAGAGCATAATTTACGTTATTAAAAATTATTAAATTAAATTTTTTTTTTTTAAACCTGGACAATACGGGCTTCAAAGGTTCCTTGAACAACAGCTCTACTACAAATTGTCCTGCCTGCCTACGCCATTCAAGAAATTGATTTTTGTTTCCTGAATGGAGACTTCTCTTTGACAAGAATGAATTTGATTTGTGACTCACACTGCGAGCATTCTGGATGTGATTCTAAAGTTTTAGAATCTTTTAAGTCAATAATAAAACCGTTTTAATTTGGCTTAACTTTGTAGAACATGTGTATTTGTAGTTCTCAATGAACATGAGATAAGGTAGTATTACAAGTCCGGGACTCAGTCCTCTGAGTCATCTGGCTTCCCAGTTTGCCTGCTTTGGGTTTCCCAGTCTGTCTGTGATGGGAAAATTCCTGGGTTTGGATCAGCCTTCATAGCTCAGACAGATAAGAGTCAGGCTTTTGCTCAGAACTGGATGAGGCCACCAGACTATGAAGAAAAAGCATCATGTTATTAGAAAATAGATCTTGTCAAACAACAAATCAGAAGCTTTAAACCTATAAAGCCTGGGGCTATAACTTACCTCCGTATAGCCTCTACATCACCAGTCAGTTTTCTAATATTCCCATTCCCACATCTCCTTCCTCAACAATTTATTCTTGCTCCAGGGAAGATTTAAGAGACTCTTTGGCAGCACTAAAAGCTACATGCAGCGCAGGGACATGACTGGCTAGCTGGTCTGGGCTTCAGATATGCCAATATAAACCTTTTGTGGTGTCACCTTATTCATTAGTGATTGAAATCCCTTTCCTTTCAAATAAGAGTTCCTTCATGTAAGACACATCATAACATCAGCATAGTGATGATTACTCCAACCAAGATGTTCTGATTACTTTTCTTGGCTACCAGAGTTCACTGTTTGCAAATCTTTGATGCAACTTAGTGACTAAATTATGTAATTCATAGAATCCCTGAGAAAAAATTAGGGTGGAAGGGACCTCTGGAAATCATCTAGTCCAGTGCTCACGTGTTGTTGGTCACAGTAAATGATGGTTCTTTGAGAAATTTCTACAGAATTTGACTCTAAGTGTGTTTGTCACCTCTTGCAAATGCAAATTAAAATGTGTTAAACTGCCCAATGGTGATTTAAGACTATTTGCCTTGTTTTACAAATGGGATAAGAGCAGAGCATGCAGAAGGTCAGATAACACAGGTCAGCTGGCAAGAAGTATGTCAGCCGAGTGCAGCTGCTCAGGCACTGGCAGTCCAAGACCTAGGGAGTTCGAAGGTGAGTTCTCAGGCTATACACAAGCAACTTCATACTGTTTATAATTCCTAGCTGTTAAAAGTTAAATGACTGGAGTTATGGTGATACAGTCCTTTATACTTAACTAATTGAATTTGGTTAATTAACAATTTCAACACCTTGAGAGAAATATAAAAGGTATTATGCTCTTCAGCATTTTGCTTGCACTGGAAATGGCTTATACATCCTCTGCTCCATATTAAATGAAGTATATTTTGGACACCATTGCTGTTAACAATTATATAGGGTTTTTTTGAGAACTCTCTTTTCTGGACTGACACTTCAGTAAATTTTCTTTGCTTACACACAACTGAAAATATATGAAATCCATAAAATTAAGTAAGATTAAAATGTTTTTATTACTGATTTAAAACTGTGTTTCTCTGTGCATAGCGTAAATTGTCACCCGATGCAAAAGCGAGAGACAGACACATGCAAGCCTATTTCACATTCGAAGCATACACACTGGAGTCACAAACCAGATTGTTTTGCCCATAACTAGAAGGCTGAAGAGCAAAATCTCATTAAGACTGGTATATGGAAGTAGGTTTACAAGCCATGCATATCCATGAATAGGTTAGTTTAGATGTCTGAGAAATAGATGGCTTTTCAAATATCTGGCTGACAGTCTTGGGTTCGGAAATACAAACTAAGATAAACTCAAAACTTGATACTCAGAAATCTGTCTGGAAAATGGTGTTATGAAGAAATGAATCCACATTCTAGAAAGACCGCTTTTTAAAAACTGTTCTGATCTTCCCGTGACTCGGCAACACACGTTTATCCCTGGCATTCTGCTGGATTTGGATCTAATGCATGTGTTCTCACATGGCACCTCTGAAAATCTGATCTGCATGAAATGATGCTTGCATAAGATGTTTAAAAGATTTGTCAACAGGAGGAACATTACTGCTGAAGGAATATTCAAAAGGCTTAGACTTCCATGCAGTGTATTCTGTAAAATCAGACGTATGTGCTCATAAAACTAAAGCACGTCTTTCCAGTGTTTATTTGCAATAGCAACTAGTTGGTACTATTTTCTAATTTTGTATGGTTATGTATCTATAATGGCATGCTATATGCATTATCTGCCCCTGTTGGTTTCTCAGCTTTTTCAATGCTATGTAACTGCATACATGCAGAGTAAAGGAGGGACATAGCAATTACCCTTGATGTTTGCTGCCAACCTTTAGGCTTCTCCTTAAACCTAGGAGGAAAAAAACCCCAAGACTGTTTTCTAATGACTTTGGTTTTATATTTTGGACTGGTATCTCATAGGTGTTTATTTGATAATTCATCTGAAAGATAAAGAAGTGCCTTGTTGAATGAAGGTCTAAGCAGTGAATCGTTGGCGTGTACCCTATTATAAGACCCCATTGGCCTTGACTGGATACTGAAAACAGCATAGATGTAAGAATTCATTTATGTATTTATTAATTCAAGGTTAGAGCACTAATACAAAAGTCAACACAGGCTATTACTATGAAGATATGAAGCAATCAAGATATGCTGGTTTTACACTGAATCAGTTGCTAATACGTAGCACAGACAAAATACAGGAGGACAAAAGGCAAAATCATTGCAGGTTAAAGTCTATTTTTCATTAACTTTGTCACATGTGAACTCAGGTAAGTTTGAACTTTTCAATAATTGTAGTGCATTCAAAAAATAATAATGCAAAAAATTTCCATGACTTCAATAGAGTCCCTGTTGTATTAGTAAGTGAGCTCTCCAGTGGTCAAAATAATATCTGTAAATTCCAATGAATTTTAACCCAAAACGTGGCAGTCTCGCATGATTAAAAGCCTTAAATTCTCAAAGAGCAACATGATTAAAGCAGGACTGTAGTCTTGCGTGGCACCTCACTGGTTTCATTTGCCAGTATTGTTATTTTCCAAGGTAATATTTGATTTACAAGAAAAATGCTTTTTAGTCACACAGTAAGTCCTACAATGTATCCACAAGTATAAAATCCTCAAATTGCCTTCATTTATCAAATGCTAAAGTCCTACCT
The DNA here is from genome assembly GCA_013398815.1 of Ibidorhyncha struthersii. Lineage (NCBI taxonomy): Eukaryota > Metazoa > Chordata > Aves > Charadriiformes > Charadriidae > Ibidorhyncha > Ibidorhyncha struthersii. The sequence goes on along the minus strand of VZSZ01006111.1, from coordinate 394,805 downwards.
GAGATTATTCAGTGGCAGAGTAGGAATCTAATGATGGCAGTAGGAAAGAGGGAGGTTAGATTTATAGAGGTTATAGAGGCTATACCTCTTGTGTCTCCTTCCTTGTCCCCCTCCTGACTCCCTTTAATTCAGTACTTTGACCACAGTAATGCAGTTAAGCTTCAGTATATGGCACAGATGTCTCATAAGTCCAGTCACCATGATTTTATTGAAAGCTCTCTCGTGTTAGTAATTTGAATTGATTTTGAATTTCAAATTATTAGTGAAGATGATGAAACTGAGCTTCAATGTTAACCCAGCTTTCCCCTTATGCTACACTTTCCCTCTCAAATTGTAATGTTTTTTCCCTTGTTTATACTATAGTTTCCTCCTTTTTTTTTTTTTACTGCGTATAGCTAAGGTTCAAACACAGAGAATGAAAGCATTTTTTGGGCAGAAATAATAAAGTATGCAGCCTGGATTAGAAATAAATGCGAACAACACTTTATGGGTAGGTGATTACCCAAAATAAAGACTTCTATTTTTGCTTACCTAATATAAATGCAAGTTATCAAATATTATCAGTGAAAAAATCTTAGGTGGTCACACATAGATTACGAGAATGAAACTATTATAGTGCGTGTCAGACTACCATTTAAGTCAGTATGGACAAAAGCTATGGACTGCTAGGTGCAAAGATCTGATTGTCCTAGATAAGCCAAGTATTGTTTTTAATAGTTAGCTTCATTTTGCAAAGAATCTAGCTCAAGTACAGTCAAGGTTTTGTCTACCATTTGTTTCAATAATCTGGATCAGATCCTTAAATCAGAGCCAAATGTGAATAAAAGCAGTAAATTTTTGGGCAATAAATCCTCAGCGATCCACATTACTCAAAGATGGGACCTGCTGGAACATCTTCATAACATTCTTTTTCCTTCCTTCTCCTCTTGTGCAACATATTGCAGTAATCAATTAACATGATGGAATATTCCTGCGCTGAGACCTTCTTGTAACTCCCATATGGTCAGAATTTAATCTTAATAGCTCTTTTTTTTTTTTTTTTTTTAAGAAACTGAACTCATCCTGTGCATTAGTGATGATGGAAAAATAAATCTAAGCTTTCAGAGGGGATTAGTGGTTAAACCCAAACCCTTGGTATTGGGTTTAAATATTTTGGAGAAGTCTGTTACTCAGAGAGGACTGAGCATCCTTTACCTGCATTTAAACCACCAATCTATACAAGAAAAACTGGAGGTGCCCAGTTTCATCACTTGCACTTAAAAACATAGGCCTTTTTGGAACAAATATATCGGCAAAGCAGTTGATATCCTGATTTTGTTTAAATAATCTATCCCTGTCCATCCCATCACACCCATTATTTGCCTTTATAACTCAAAAGACTTCACCTGATTCAGCTATACCAAATCATGAAATTCTGGCTTATAACCTGAGTAATACCAAGTAAACGTTGGTTCATAAAGAAAGACTAGTAGCTGAACTTGTGTCTCTTTCTCTTTTTAGTTGTTCTCTAGCAGGGTTTAGAAGTATTGCAAAAAGTCATAACTGGAAGCTTGTTAAGTCCTTTCATAATGCTTGTAAGATTTGGAGTACCCAAGGAATTCCTAGAGGTCCACAGCCGTGCAATCAATAACACCAAAGCTCCCTGAACAAACTCTACGAGAATTCTCCTTGCCATTACTTCCTTTGGAGGAGTTGTAGGAACTGAATTTTATGTACTTAGTGCACATTAATCTTGTAATAAAATTTATTACAAACAGATTCAAAAACTCCCATTTTCTTCCTTTTTTTAAAAAGCATGATATGAAATTAACCTTCCACATTCCTTATTTTTTCCCTATATCTGACAAGAAAATATGACGCAATTCATACTGTTCTTTCTAAATAGATGCGGGGAGGTGGAGAAATTGCTTGGTCCATGTATATTCCAGCAGAGGGTGGCAGTACACTGCCACACTCCCTCAATAAAGGAAAAGTTGCACAGTAATGTTTGTGGCTTGTGTCTTCAAGGGAAGAATGCACTATGGAAATGAATATGTTTTGGGATGAGGTGGGAATTGGGCTGGTAATGTAATCCCTAGATAACTTCAATGACCTTGCTCAATCCACTCAATCTCCATCTCTCTTTCATCTGAAATATTTTTCATCCATAATTACCATCAGCTGATGACTACAAACCATTATAATACTCCCGAGGATAATCATCTATGAGAATGAGTACTAGGAAATCTGAAAATGGGAATCTCTACTGATTAACTAATAATACCAGAACCATTAACTGCACCAATAACAGCAGCACGTTCACGTGTTAGGCGGGTTGAACTCTACAGGAGGAAAAGAGCCAGGCTGTGGCAGGGTGCGTTACATTTGCATGTTCATGGCACTGTGAACATGCTAAATGTCTCCTCCCTTTCCTCAGTCCAGTTTTGCTACTTTGGTAGCAGAGTATTCTTCAAAATTTGAAATTCCTTGTTGTCTCATCAGAAGAATGTGGATTTCTCTGATACCTTTTGAGACTTCCCTTATTCTTACACTGTTGATTTATTTTTTTCTTCCTTCCTTCTTTTTTTAAAACAGAAAGCAGTTAGGAAATTGTACACATGCCAGCAAAAAAGGCAGGGTGTGTTTTTTCCCCTTTGCAAATCTTTCGTAATCTTCTGGTTGACAGAAAAAGTAGCAATTGGTACAGCCTGTTTTAAATTACTGCTGTGAAGGTATTTTAACACATTGTCAGACTTTAGACCTTTGTGATTCAAGGCTATATATTTTTCTGGATGTGAAGAAATATTTCAGTGAAGAAGAAAGCAATGCATAATAAGAATACTACATCGTTATGTGAATAATGAAAAATTATTTGTATACAGAGCATGATTTCTTTAATGAGCTTTTATTTTCCCTCAAGAATTTAAACCAAAGGATTATGCAGGTCAAGAAGAACTTGAAGAACAAAAGCCATTCATGATGAAGCTCTCAATATGGACTTACATTAGTAAAAACATTTGAATAACATTTTTATAATAATAATCTAAGTAGCTTATGTTAACTTCTCTAGTAACCAAAGCCAAGCATAATTTTCATGCATTCTTTCAGAAGACGATCATTATTTAAAATACGTAAAATATGGAAGCAGTGTTCTGGAACATCTTTCCATTAAGAGGAAAGAAGTTGGAAATGATGCCAGGAATTTTGGGTGAGGAATGACATACCCCTTCTCAAATACAAAAGATTTTTTCAAAGAATTAAGGGAATTAAATATTTTCACTCAAAACTCTTGTCAGTAATAATTCCTTACTCCTACCCTAGTAAATTTCAAACTGTTTGAGATTCTTAACAGAATCCTATCAAGTTATAAGGAGATCTAGACTAGGATCTAGACTAGACTAACTCATTGTGGAATCAGTACATGCTAAGTACCTAACTATATTTGAGGAAATAGAACTTGTGCCCATTGACCTGTCAAGCAATTGTCAGAGCCAAGAATTGAGTTCAATTCTTCCATGTCACTTTATATTAACCAGTGCCCTCTCAAAAGTTTCTGGAAACCTTCCACAATACTGAACCATAAAATATCCAGAAGGTACTGCTAAGTTCAACAGGGAGATTGTGTGTGAGGGTGGACAGGACATAAATAATATCAGCCTAAAAACGTCAGTGCTTCCAGTCAACTCTCCTGATTTATTTTTGTTTTGTAATAAGTTCTCCAGTTATCTGGTGAGCAAGCATTCCAAAATCTGAGAAAATTTCAGATGTGTTTTCTCACCTGTAAGTAGCTTCCTCTATAACTTCTCGTAACATATTCTCCTCAACTATTCCTACAGGAGATGACATACTTCCCAGCAGTGTTCTTAACTAGCAATTAACTAGCATAAAGTGATGAAATACAGGAAATAAAATGGCCAGGGTGGTCAGAATCTCCAAAGCATTGCTTAGTTATCGTTAGAATTATTTTATGTATCAGTATAGAGGGAATATATCTCCCACAGCTAGAGAAACAGTTGTCCTTAAAAGTTCCTCCCACTTTTTGGCTAGTGTTGTAGGGACCATGGACTAAAATGCATTAATCACTGAGCTTTCTTCTAGCAAAGAGAGCTGATTTCCCCTATGGGAGTGGAAAGCTGCCATAGATGGATGAGCCATAGTCCATGCTCCTTCATCGCTCAGCTGTTTGTATGAGACTGCAGCAAGCCCTGGTAGATAGGCAACATTCATGGAGTTCACTGGGAAAAATGCCTTCTGGCTATTGGCATCCTTCAAGCATCTGACAGCACAAGGTCCAAACCTCAAAACTATATTTAGGCAAGCATGTTAGACAAACTAGAAACATATTTGCTCTCCATAGTCATTTCGCCCCACTGGACCCATAGGTTTTATTAGGCCAATGCACCATTCACATTAAATCATGGAGTGAATGCCCCGGAGGATGATCTGCAGATGGTCCACCTGCTTCTCATCAGGTGGTATCTCCTAGGAAGATGAATGTCACAGGCTGCCTCTACAAATGTAGTAAGTCCACTGACAGATGAGCACATCTTAGATCCTTTCCAGGATTCCTGGTTTTGGGAGTAGTAGCAGAGAGGAGCCAAAGGTAACATCTACACGAGAGGTTTTGCAGGAGGCAAGTGAAACAGGGGGAATAACATTTGCAAGATGCAGTAGTAGCAGGAGGATATTTTTATATCTATATGTGGTGTAAGAAAGGTATAGGGGGGAACAGGATATGCAGATATGCTGGAGTCCTGAATGGCCCAACTGTGTTTCTGAATCCTTTCTGGTTAATAGAAAACCTTATAGTAAAATGTTATTCAAGAATAAACTGGGCTATAAGAAAAAAAGGAACTGTTTAGAACATTTGTTTTAATGAAATAAAATAACTGGGAAAGATGGAGATTTTCTCGAGGAGGACCAGCTTCTTTCAAAGTAGAATAGATTTAAAATCTGTTTCACTGATGTAACTCTGAAAATCCATGATTGAAAACTCTAGCCTTGAGAAGTTACAATACATCATAAGAAAAAGGTGAGTCAACATGTAATGTTTCAATTATAGGGTTCTCAAGAGTACACAGGTGGTGTAATAAGTAAGGTCACGGTCTTTCTATCAGCAGTACCCCTGCGATTGCTGCAGTTGCTATGAATGGGAAGCAATAATACTTATGATTGTGAAAAGACCAAAGTTCAGAGCAGATCGATCTAATGTTCTGAAAGGTAAATAGATAAGGATTTGTTATGTAACGAGTGCCTATGGTAGTTATATTGGCTGGTCTATCTCTGTGTGGTGGTGATCCAGATCATCCATGGGGATGATCAATATATACAATAGCGGGTAGCAATGACATTTAAAATATCCTCACTCCCTCCAAGGACATTATTGCATTATTATTTCAAACAAGCGTCTTTTAAACCCAGATTTTTATTTTTTTTTTCATTCTAGATTGGCTTGTGAAAGATCAACAAATTGGATAAGTTCCCAGTATGGCCACCCACCAAACCTTCTAGGTTATGCCCTGAACTGGGAGTCTGTGGAGCTGATTCTGTTTCCAGCTTTGTCATCATCTAGCTGTGCTCTGTGCTCGTTAGGCTATTCCCCTCATCTGCCCACATCTGTATTCCATTTTCTCAGATTTTTCCCCCACTTTTCTTTGTCTGTTCAGACTAAGCTCTTACAGACTTGCGCTAGCTCTTGTCTTTTTCTGCTGTCGTGGCTTTGGCCTGAGCACTAGTGTGAGTGATAGTGAGTCCTGATAGGCTATCTCCGTTAGAAACTAAAAATGGTTGTAAGTTCAGATTCTTCTTTGATTTCTTCAGCTCATATGCATCCATCGCTAATGACATGCTGACCTACACAATGTAGTAACCAATGTGATATGTATTAGTGATGTGACACAGTTTTTTTCTGGCACAAAACTTATTCGAGAGTGGCATGATTGTGCTCCAATAGAAAAGGAATGGGACTTTCAAGGGCTCTAATATAAAAGGAGCTCCTAGAGGAAACATCTGTATAATTAAAAAGGTGCTAGGGAATCTTCATTTTCCATTCTTCTCTCCTTTTTTTCCTAAACACTGAAGAAATTCAGAAAATCACGGATAACAGGGGATTAACAAAATTGACATTAAAGGAACACAAGTTCACTTGTTGCACATAAGCAACTCAACAAGGAACACTGCACTGGTGGTTTAATCAATGAGTCTGCAGCTACTTTGCCTACAGTTTCATTCAAGGCAAGACAGACTCAGTGTCAATGACCATCCATCCACCATCGTGATCTGGTTTATCTTATTTCTCTGAACTCTTTCTGCATCTGTTAACTCTAACACCGAACTTGCAAATTCTTTGATGTGCAGGCTGTTCCTGTGCTTTCTTGACGGCACTTTCATAGTGAGCTTCTGGAACATGACTGCTCCGTCTCTTTAGTGGACCCGACACAGGGAGAAACTACACCCAGAAGGTTTGCAGTAGGGCATGCAACAACTTCAAGGAAAACCCCGCGCTGTCATTTCTATTCTTTCATATTCAAAACTGCAAATACAAGACAAATACGAATTTCAAACTCTGGGTACCTAATCTGTTCCTAGTGAATGTGGCTGGCCCATTATTTTGGGGATATTTTCAACATATTCAGATACAACATTTATCACTCAGGGTACTTGTTGAAAACACACATCTGATACGGATTACTACTAAAACAGCCTTAGCTTTTTCATTTCCTGATCTTGTACCTTAAAATTCCTAACCTTAATGTTGTATTAATGCAATTTTTTTTTGCATTTTAATATTTTATCTTAGCTTAAAATGCAGTGAAATAAGTGACTGTGATTTATACAGTAAGCTAATAGTATTTTTAGATCCATTCCATGTCCTCTTACCTCTAAGGCTCTTTTCTAGTGAGTTATCAAATGAGAGGGTACTTTTAATCACCTATTTAAAGCTAGCAGTGTATTCTGAGAGTTAATTACTATTCTATCATAATTCAGAACAAATAAAAAGAGCAATAATATTTCGTAATCATTAATCTTCTATATCCCCCAAATGCAAAACATTCTTAATTATGCAGAAAGCTAGACATGGCTAATACAACTGTTTGGCACTATCAGATTTTGCAGCTACTTTTCCCCTGCCTTGCCTGCTGCACACGGCAAGCAGGCTCTTTCGTTCTGTGAAAAATACCCATCAAAACTCAAAGAAAGCCAATAGATGTGGCGTTGTCCAACTCTATCTACCTGTCATTAATATTTTTGAAAAGAGACAAAAATGTTGCGTTTCCTTTGACATATTCTAAATCATTACTGATTTGTTGACACTCACATGGTTGCTTTGGTGGCAACAGAGGGAAATTTTCAAAGTGGTTGTCAGACAAGAGTAAGATGTATTTGTGAGAGGAAGAAACAAAGGGGAAAATAGATTTCCAGAAAGTTGCTTTCATTTTTTTCCCCTTGGTGTGTGTTTGTTTATTAGAGAAATGCCACATGTATTAAAGAAATGCATGAGGCAAATACAAGCAATCTGCTCATAAAATTCCCTTTCTATATTTCTGTTCCAGGGACACCTTCCTTGTCACAGGAGTGTTAATTTCATCTGCTTGACAGCTATGGAAATAACCTACGTATTTAAGGAGTGAAAACAGAAGTAGAAACACATTCACACAATGCAGTCTGTTTTTTATTTGAATCTAAAATGTAAGTGCTGTCCCTTTAAAGGATACCTTGCTATCTTGATAAAGAAAACTAATGAGGTGGCCTTTCTAGGGCTAGTCACATAATAGCCATGGTGACAAGGACCTCTATCAAGAAATAAAGCAGAAGATAAATGAGATTTTTCTAATATCCCTTTCACCCATTGTTCACAAGTGTCATGCGATACAGCTTCTATTTATCATGAGATAGTAGATACTGGCTAGTATTTTGTAAAGGAAGCCTAAATTGCAGCATTGTAGTATTAACAGCCAATAAACACCCCTTAATCCTTCCTGTTCTTTTTGTAACTGTGTAAAACCTCATTTGTTTGTTTGTTGATGTTTATGGACCTAAAGGACATTACTTATATTGGTACTGGATGTCCACACAGTGTTTGACAGTAAACCGACAACACGTGTTTCAGTCAGCTAGCTTGAAAACCAGTCCCACCGACCCTGAGAAGAAGGGTATTACACCTAGACCTCCTTTGGTCAACTCTCCAGCTTCCTTCATTTTAGATGATATTGTTAATACAACATCTCAAACTCCAACACAGCATTCACCTTTCCCCTATGCGCCAGCCACACCGTACATGGAGGGTCATCCCGCTTCAGGGTCATTTTGGAGCGTGGGGGAGTGTGGTCAGTCTCTCTGTAAGTGTCCCCATTGGGTTGCCTTCTTCAGTTTGGAAATACTTGATCTTCCCACATGTGCCTGGACCTAATTTATAATAAAGTTTGGAATAGGGATTATCTGTTATGATGACCTGCAAAAGCAGGGGTCTGAACTCAGTTGCTTAGGATATGTCCTTCAGACCTCTGTTCCCATGGTATTAGTTTCCAATGGTGTTCAGAACTTGCAAGTCTTTATTCCCCTCTACTCCTGTGTGATGTGGTAATGGTATGGTTCCAAGCAGAGACAGGTAAACTAAATTTGACTTTTCCCCACACTAAAACATTTTATTTCACAGAACCACAGGATGGCTAAGGTTGGAAAGGACCTCTGGAGATTGCCTAGTCTATCCTTCCTATTCAAAGCAGGATCACCTACAGAAGGTTTTGTTGTCCAGGGCCACGTCCTGTTGGGTTTTGAATATCTCCAAGGATGGAAACACCAAAACCTCTCAGGGCAGCCTGTTCCAATACTCAGTCACCCTCACAGTAAAAAAGTGGTTTTCTTATGTTTAGGCAGAATTTCCCATATTTCGGTTCATGTCCATTGCCTCTTCTCCTGTCACTGGGCACCACTGAGAAGAATTTGGCTTCCTTTTCTTTACAGCCTACCAGCAGGTACTTATACACAATGATAAGAACGCCCTGAGCCTTCTCTTCTTCATGCTGAACAGTCCCAGCTCTCTCAGCCTCTCCTGTTCCAGTCCCTTAATCATCTTCTTGGCCCATTGTTGGACTCACTCCATTATGTCCATGTCTGTCTTGTACTGGGGAGCCCAGAGATCCAGCAAGCCACTGGTGTAATTTCTTGACATTGATTCTTGGATAGTAGAAACAGATTGCGCCGAGTATCTAGACTTTGACTACTATGGGAGCTGGGACAGAAAATCTTTGATGGATTAGGTGTACAGGAAATGCAATTAAAAATTTAATTATTCTAGTAAGAACTTTCATAAAATGTTTTGTGAGCACAGCTGAATTCACCTGAAGTTCCTGGCCTATATCCAGTGCCATATTATGTTTATATGATCCAAGCATTCCAAGGTAGCCTTCCATAGAAACAAGTAGAGGATATTTAGTCTGTTGCACTTCAGATATATCAACAGCCTGAAACAGTGAATCAGAAGCCTGAGCACCACAGTCTTTGCTTAATCTGTGGAAGCTAAAGAGCTATATTGATACATCAGTATCAATGGTATTATTTAGACACCGATAATTTTGGTGAATGGAATGGGGCTTGGCAGTAGCAAGGAAACCCACTAAGGTGCGAAGGGAGAGTAGCACCAGGGGATGAAATGTTGAGGAAAAGAAATTCAGAAACAAGGGAGGTATAGAGAAAGGGGTGGTGAGAAGAAGAGTAACCAAGAGGAAAGGAATTGCCTGGTGTATAACGTGGTAACAGCAGTTAAACGTGCCGTTACTACATTATGCGAGATATGCCCCTTGGTCTCTGTGCAGCGAGTGACAATGAAAGGAAGCTGCTGTGCAGAACAGGGAGGATTTATGCCCCAGTCCGTTGACCCAGTTTCAGTGTTTGGTTCATCCTTGTCCTCTGAATGGCCATGCTTGGTCCCTGTGATGTTTCCAAACCCCTGGCATCTTGCAGCAAGTACTCAGTTTACTTCTGCTGCACCTTCCGTTCAAATAAACAGCGGGAAAAAATGTGTAAGATTTTGATTGCTGTTTTGTAGGATGAAAACATCTGCAAAATTAACAATCTGTGCAGCTTTACTGCTATATAGTCACCTCTGGGGTGTCAGGCAGACCAGCAAACTATCAGCAAACAATTTTCTGCATAACTCGGGAGGAAGGGAAAAATTCTAGCCATGGATATTGGTACAAAGCCACTCTCTCATGAAAACTCCCACTGAATCTTTAATGTCCAGGGAGAACACCTGAAAAAGCCTATGCTTAAGGCACTGACTTGCAAATCGGATCCCTATTTAGCTACAAATTTCCATTGTGACCAAAGGAAATGCACTTGATTTGTGTGTCTCTGTTTCTCTAGAATGAGGATAAAGCTCTCTGTTTCCTACCTCTACTGCCTTAGCTGTTTTAAGCTGCAAGCTCTTGGCAGTTAGTGGTGGAAATTATTTTGCCCAGGTAAAACACTGGTGAAGATGATAGCAATAGCTGTCTTTCAGGCAATGCTTTTCATCTGCAGGTGTTCATGTAGTCTGCAAAGTATCATTATTTCAATTTATAAAAACAGAAACTGAGGCACAGGAAGGGGAAATTACATGTCCAGGGTCATGACAGGAACATCAGTCTGATCTCCCAAGTCCCACATTTCTGTGCTTTACTTACTATGTCCCACAGTGATGCCTTTCTGGGACATATGGAGTAATAGTGACGATAATGAGCCCACAGATATCTCCTTTGAAAGCTCTCATCACATATCTGGCTGCATGCAACTCAATTTATACACCTTGGAAGAAGGAAGGGCTGAGTCAATATAGCATTAATGTAATATCTTGATGGCTGTTAGCTTCAAAGACATCTTAACCCACTTTTCATGAGAAACAAGACTTTGAAAGGAGAGCAGTCATGGTATAGGTAAGCGCCACCTTTTAAATTATGATCAAAGTTGAAATGTACTGTAAAGTTGCCAAGAGACCTATATATTGGTTTATAGACTATACTTACTACATCCATTATTTCATGCATGGTGTTTCTAGCCTACACACTTGTGTGATAGGTTAGGAGGAGAGGAATTGTCTCTTTTTTTCTCTTGGGACATGAAATGGAACAAGGGACAATGATGCACTTTAGATGCTATAATGAACAGAAGAGACTTAAGTAAGTTCCTAGTACTGATCCAGACTTACAGGAGATCACCAGCAAGTCAATGGGTGTGAGTTTCCTGAGTATCTTTCGGATCTGGGCCTTAGCAGCTTTTTCGTGCCTTTGCTAAAGGCACATTTAATTTCTTTTCGTTAATTTCATTTCAAAAATTAAATAATAATATTTATTTCCCTACCTAATGGGCTTGCTGTGAGGACAAATGCAGCAGTATTTCTGTAGGCACTAAAATTCTATGGTACTGGGGAAAATGAAATGTAAAAGTCAGAGAGAAATGTCTTTCCTCTGATTTGGGACCATAGAATCATACAGTCATAGAATGGATTAAGTTGGAAGGGACCTTGAAGATCATCTAGTTCCAATCCTCCTGGCATAGGCATCTTCACCTGACATCATTTCTAGTAGATACTTGTCTAATCTAGTGGAGACTCTACCTCTTTCCTTCTTAATTTATTCCAGAGCTTTATTATCTTCATTGTTAGAAACTGCTTCTAATGTCTAATCTGAATCTTTCTTTTTGTCATAGTGTAAGCCTGCAATACCTTGTTCTGCCCTTTGCATCAGCTTCTATTTCTAATAGCCTTTCATATCTTTAACAGTTATCATATCCCCTTTAGAATTCTTGGCTTTAGGTTAAATAAACCCTGATAAATTTAGACATTACCATCAGTGTCCTTTGGGATCTTTCCAGAAGATCTAAAACCATCCAAAGGACTGCAATTGAGATTTTATGGGTATTATATTGTCCTTCAGAGCAGTTTCTGTCTCTGTGGGATTTGTGTCACCTACAGTTTTAGTGAACACAGTCTTCAATCCCTCATTGAGGGTTTAATGGAGACTCTCAATACAATGTAAAGCAGAGCTGAACTCTCTGGCAACTCTGCTTGGTATCTCCCTCTAATTTGATAACAAGCTACTGTTGATGAATTACTCAAACGATTTTGCACCTTCCCTCTCCCAATTTTCCTTGTGACAACATCACATAAAGGCAATGTCAAAAACTGTACTAAAAAGTCAAATGATCTGCTTTCAACTGCTTCCCCTCTGTCCCCAAACCTTCCCATTCCAGTGGGTGGCATCTAGACTGTTTTGACACAATTTCTGCTAGGTGAATTTACGCTGACATTTGTAAGTACCTAGAGGAGTGTGTTTGCATTAAATAGTTCCTAGAGAATAACGATGTGTGAAATATTGTAGGTGTTGTCTTCAGCAGCTGGGTCTTGGAGCTCTTTAAGACTGCTCAGGAGGAGGAACAGAAATAGGAAGGTGAGGTCAGAGCACTGCAGAGTGACAGGGAAAAACAGGATTCACCATTTGACCTGTCATGAACTGGATAAGGAAAAGGATGATGGAAAGCACATCTGAGGCTGCTTTAGGAGAAGAAATTAGGAGCTGCCTAGTTTTTCTGAAGAACCTTATTTGAAATATAGTGACCAACAAACAATATGGTAAAAGAAAGACTGTGAATACCAATGATGTTATAAGTCTGAAAAGCTAGAGCTGGTGGCTACATGAAGTAGGTGGAGCTTCAGTTACTGTCTAATATTAGAATCACAATCCCACACGAGCAAGAACCATTCCCTGCACAGTGTATGTTTTCTTTGAATATGAGTCCTCTAACAAATATAATATTTTCTGTACATGCACACTGCACAGCATTCTACTGCATATACCTTTAATTCAGAGGGAGGGCACAACACAAACAAATACAGCAAAAAATAGTAATATTACTCATATGGGGCTGGAAGGCTCTCAAATCTTGTGTTAGTTGTGGTGTAATAGATATATGGAACAGGAGCACAGTTTGTATCTCATTTCAAAATAAAACTTCCCTGGGAAAAAATTCACAAAAAATTTTTTTTTGCAACTTTATCTGAGACAGTTTGGAAGAACTCTCCATAACTAAGAATACAGCATGTCATGTATTGAAAATTATGTTAGCCATTAAAAACAAATCAAGACATTATATTTTGTTACCCAGTGAGACTTTCAAATCTTTGATGCCAGTCACCAGGAGACAATACAAAGAAAGTAACATTTGCTTGTAGACAATACAATTTTTAGTGGTCTATGACATTATAAACCAAGAAAGGTGCTGTATGTAGCACTGTTGAAGTATATTCATCATAGCAATGTCTGAGGAAGCAATTTCTGGAAATCCGGTTTGTTATTTGGTATGTCTTAAGTTATAAAGTGGACGAGCTAACCATTTCAGACCACCTTTAGTTTTCACAGACTTCCACTGAAGAAATACCGTTACGATTTGCATGTGCAGTATGGCCTGAAGAGGTTTCTTGGCAGGGCAAATGAACTCCAGGCTACTGCAGTGGGGCTGTTATATTATCCAAACAATCCATTTTAAAGCTACCTCTTGTGTATCTGTACTGCACAGTAGCCACTCAGAGCATTGTGCGGTTTCCTCTGTGATCACCAAGCAGACAGGAGCTAATGGCTTTCCAGAGTGCACTGTTGGTGATATAAAACATTGTACATTGATATTTCAAGGCAAAGAAACACTTCCAGAAGCCTGCCTGGAGAATATTTACTGTTATCTGCATGCGATACTTGTCTCCATGGGTGACTTACTGGGATTTGAAGTTAGGATGAACAGAACTGAGAATACGAACTGCACCGACAGGAGGTGCCAAGGCAAAGCTCCATGTGTGCTGTAGCACATCCTCACTCTTACCTCTCTATAGAGCTTAGTGCAGGATTTATTTACATGCACTCAGTAGATTAAACAAATACGCATAAAAGGGGAAAAAAATGAAAACAGCATTCAGATGGAATTTTGTTTGAGATCATCATGCCAGATATATTCAGAGACATATTGCAAGATGCCTATTAGAGTGCAATAAGAGAGAAAGAGCTCTTTCTGCACGGAGTTTGAGATTGAGTGTCTTTTCAGAACTGACTCTTAAGAGAAAATAATTCTGTGTTAAAGAGATAAGCAAGCGACACTGCTAACTCTCATGGTTTTATATCAGGTCTTGCAATATTTTATTTCTTTTCTAGCTTAATGGCTCATGTGACTTGAAAAGAATATCTGGTTTCATTTCTTTATGGTTGTGGGAAAAATCTTTTCCCACCCCAAAGAACTGTAATGTCTCAAGAACTGGGCAGGGAGCAAAAAACCTGCAGACAAAAAGACTATTAGAAGAACTTTTTGGAGTGAAGTCATGATTTTTTATTGCTTGAAGTCAGCAGTATGGAGAGGCATTGTGTACTTTTTCTGAACCAAGGAACGATTTCTTTCTGTACTGACCTGAGCGTTTTTTTTAAGCTGCTGTCTCTGAAGCTGCTAATAAAGCATTATCCCCCCAAAACAGGTTAATGTGTTTTAAAGCTTCACTGTAATTAAAGTCCTGGAGTTCAGTTTCTCTGAAAAATTAACCCAATTTTGTTTTGAAAGAGTTACGTGGAAACCACAGTGCTGGTGTTTGGGTTGGCAGCGCAGCAGCGGAGATGCAGCTCGTGTCTCTGGTGTGAAAGGGTCTGAAGTCTCCCAAGAGCAACAGAGTTAGTGAGCCGCTGTGGTCACGGGGAGAGCCTAACAACCTGAAATCTGCTATGCATGGGTACATGGATGTTGTGAGGATTTAATTAACACTTGGAAAGCATTCTGAGGTCCTCAGATGACAAGGTTTACAGAACTCCAAATGACTGTTATTATATCCCCTCTGTGTTTGTGGTGGCAGATAGCCAACGAGAAGAAACGTTCAACCAAAACCAGGCATTTTTCCCAAAACCTTTGTTATTTCTAGGCTACTGTTGGAAAAAAAGGTGGATCTGTATCCAATTTAGTGAGTGCAAATTACAAGTGGCTTTGTTGGGATTCCTCTGTACTTTTGAGCATGATATATGTAGCCAACAGCAAGCTGTCTTGCTGCATGAGTATATACTTATTACCCAGCTAAATCAGAGAACTGGTTGCAAACTCTAATATTTGAGTAAAACCCATCTATCTGTGACATTTCTTTGATAGAGAATACTATAAACAAATCATTTCCTCCATCTGCAACTTTGCTATTTTTGAAAACAGTGTTCATCGTGTCAGACCTCAGCATATATGTTGAAAATAAACCCCAAACAAAATAAAACCCTCTCAAAACAATGCACCGTAGTTCACACTTGGAGAAGTTGAGCTATAAATTGCAGATCTTAATCACGGACCTTAAGGCTTGATATGAAAGTGCCCAGATATTGTTGTGATGACAATAGCGTTAGAACGTGTCTATAATAGATTCTTCTATTCCAGATGCGTGTTCATCTATACGTGCACAAAGAATATACACAAAGACTTTTCTGGCAAAAGAAGTATTTAACCCCCGACATCTTTCTGGCTCATTTGCTTAGGAAGATTTTGTTGTGAAGGACAGATAAAACCCATTGCTAAGTTTCCAGTGAACTACACTACAGATAGTAGCAAAATGACTGGGATCGGCAGGATTGGGTTTTGTACATCCCGGCTGATTAGTAACCTGGGTTGTCTCTATCTGTTTCACCTACGTTCCAAAGTGATTTTGGCTCCTACAGCTACACTAACAGATTCACCATGTGACAGATATGAGATAAAGAATAGGGACATTGTCCTGATACCGTTCACTGCTCAGGCTAGTATTTTTGGGTAACATTAACCTGTAACAACTCACATAGTCACGCGTGAGCTGGATTTACGTTGCCTTGGGCCTGTCAGCATCGCACTCCGTAGCATACACTAACACTGCAAATACTTACACTTTTCCTTTATTTCCTGAGCTCTGAGCCTGCGATGAGCACCAACCTCGGCAGCTGTCCCTGCGGGGTTTCTGCACCCCAGATTGCTCAGCCAGACACAGCTTGAAGTGGTCAGAGCTGCCAGGGGACTATTACTGCAAAAATGTTGACGTTAATACTAGTGTTGTGGTGGTGTCCCCTAGCTGGCTTCCAAAATCTCATTGGGGAGGTTCATGCTCTATTTGCACCCAGTACCTTTGTCAGGTATCCTCACCGTTACAGTTGAAAGGTGGAGTTGCAATCAGGAAGGGAAGGGAAGACTGCAAATCCTATTCTATTCGCTGTTTTCTAGGCTTTTAGCAGACAGATGCACTAGATAGCCAGAGCTAGCAATAAAGCTAACCTCATGCATGGGCACTTAGGACTTCTTTTTGAGTGGCACAACTGTATTCACTAACCAGGGGGTTGAATAGGTAGCGTTTTTTTGCAGTTCTACCTTTTTGCAGAGGCTCAGGAGAAAGACTTAGTCAATGCATAAATATATGCTATCAGTACATGTATGTGGCGAGCATTAAATCCTCCTTTCCACCAAACTTACTTTCACAATTTATCCAGCTTAAGTGATATTGATGTGAGTCATATGTTTCTATTGTGTTTTTATGCTAAAAACATTTCTACAGTGTAAACACATACAATTATATTGCAGATGACTGATTCATCGCTTTTTCCAAATTGATCTATACCGCCGCCATGCAAGGCTATTAACATAACTAAACTCCGGATCTGATTTTACTGCAGAACTCAAAGCTGCTTTAAAAAAGTAGATACAGAAATGTTAATATATGCAGCAGAAGGTATTTTAAATAAATATCTGTCAGATGGTTAAATCTGTGTCTCCCTAGTGTTAATTGTGGAGCAATCAGAAGAGGACAGGGAAAAGAATATTTATTGCAGGTTGAAAAGCCAGTTACTAGGTCTGTATCACAGCAAACCATGTGGACTTACCTTTAGAAACTGTCTTTCTGATGATGGATAGAGTTCTTTATAAATATTTTTCAACCCACATTTGAATTAGGGACAGTGATAACTGGCAGGGAACAATTCAAAACAATTAAAAGAGAAGGACAGAAAAAATAGTGGTCTGGGGCAAAGAATGTAACCATTTGCCCAGCTATAAGGACAAAAAAAAAATATCTATGAGTGTCAATGAGAACCCAACAAGCTGAAATCTATACTTTCATACACCCCAAAACCATGAGGCGTTTAGACAGCTAGTTTCCATTAATTTCTGCGGAACTTATGAATGCAAAGACCTGTATGGATCCCGGCTTGAACACTTTGCTAGACGTGAGGTTACAAATGTGTTGGTCAGAACTGAAATTTTGATCTGTGCCTAGGGGATTTTGGAGTCTAGTTCCCGTTGACCCCCAAGGGAGGTTGAGCATTAAGTTGCCAGCTCTTCTCTGAAATCCTTCCATAAGGTGCTAAGTTATGCATGGGCGTAATTGCAAAAGGAAAGGTTAAATGCACCTATCTGTTCTTCCATGATATTCTTGTGTATGTATTTCGATGAAACCAAAGGAACTAATGTGAAAATACTACATGCTAAATGCCACTTCTCTGTTACCTACAATGGGCCCTTACAATGCGAAAAAGTCCAGCGAACAACAGAACATAAATGGGTCAGTCAGCAAAGGTGGGTCTGAAGCAGATAAATCTGACTCATTTTAGACCCACTTCGCATGAGCATCCACCATGCAGACTTCTGCATGACCAGAATTGGATTGGGGAAATTAGCAAAGTGGCAAAGCGGTGATTGTGTAGTGTCTGTGATGAACAAAACCAACAAAAATTCTCATCCAGTCAAACAGAACTGAATTGTCGCTTAACAGAAGGAAGCTGAGATGTGTAAAGAAAGGTTCAGCATCTTACTGGCCCCAAAAGTCCTATACGCTGCCTGTTTCTACTTGTATAAGCTTGTTACCAGTTGTACTGCACTCAATAGGAAATATGTGGATCAAATCCAGTGAGACACAAAAATAAACATTTCTGGCAGAAACTGCAGAAAAAAAGTAAAGATGTAGGGGTTAAGGGTTTTATTTTTGGAGGCTTTGTGGTTTGTAAGAAATCAAATATTAAAAATGAAGTTATTATAATTGCTGTCTTCCCAGTCTCATCCTGTTGACAACAAAAAGTGAAGTGCCACATTCTTACATGGTTAGAATGACCACTGACATTAACAAGAAATGAAATGCTGTCTTTGCATCCAAATTCTCACTGGAAAATAAGGAGTGGTTACAGTGACAAATGCACTCTCCCACTCCTGAACATATATGTTTTAAGACCAAAGGCATGCAGTGAAAAAGACCTCTTTTTGCTTTCCCATTTCCATTACAGAAAAGTGTCATTTCTTGAGTATTCTGCAGCATGAGTCACGAAATTCAAAAGCACTGTATCTAAAACCGTGAATATAATGCATAGTGATTTCACAGTGCATCCACACTACAAAATGCAGTCTACTGATGCTGACAGAAAATACTACACATATAGAAATGGACCAGACTGTAGGGTGCTTGATAGCAGCAACATTTGATGATTTTGGTCTTTTTGAGCACAACTTATCCCAGCTGATACATTGGTAAGAGCTTTTTACATTGGTAATGACAATGTCACTATATTTTCTGCATAATTCCATCTTTCCCAAGATAAAGTTCACATTAAAATAGACATATAGATTGCTATCCAGGTTTGCTGTTCTTTTCATGGGGTTTTTCTCCATCGTACATATCACAAGCCACTGTTCTGTCATGAGTCAGCACTGAAGTTGGTTGCTGATGGACTTCTTAGAACTCAAGGACTAGCAAAGCTCATTTTTTTCTAGATGCTTTTTAATATGATTTTCCGGGTATCCATTAGATTACCGGTGCTAGGATGCTCCTGTTGAAAGGCTAATTCACTCTTTTGGACAGAAAAGCAACTAGCGAGGCAGGAACTGCTAAGAAGATGCCTAGCCTTTTGTATTTTAAAGGGCATCTTATTTAATGTGCAATTCTTCCATCATTAGTTGAGTCTTTGGAATTCTTTTTGTCCCATAAATATAATAGTTCTCTGTAAGGCAAGGGAAGGGGAGTTATACATCTCCGGGGCTGCCTAAGTAAACATTATGTGGTCACCTAAACCTCCAGAAGCAGGACTCTGTCAATGATCTGAAAGAGGGTTCTTTTCTAAGGTTTGGAGCACCTCTGCTATGAAGACAGGCTGAGAGAGTTGGGGTTGTTCAGTCTGGAGAACAGAAGGCTCTGGGGAGACCTTATTGCAGCCTTTCAGTATGTAAAGGGGCCTTCAGGAAAGATGGGGAGGGAGTCTTTGTCAGGGAGCGTAGTGATAGGATGAGGGGTAACGGTTTTAAACTGAAAGAGGGGAGATTTAGATTAGATACTGGGAAGAAGATCTTTACTGTGAGAGTGGTGAGACACTGGCACAGGTTGTCCAGTGGCTGCCCCATCCCTGGAGGTGTCCAAGGCCAGGCTGGATGGGGCTTGGAGCAATCTGGGCTGGTGGGAGGTGGAACGAGATAAGTTGAAGGTCTGTTCCAACCCAAACCATTCTATGATTCTGTGCTGCTGTGGTATCAGCTATACTAAAACAGATGTCTCATTAAATATAGCAACTCAGATTTGGGCCATGAGATAGTAGGACAAGCAAATGTGAAAGTGTCTACTATTCCACTTAGCTACTATTTCAGCTAAATGTAAATCCTGGCACTTAAGTGAGAGACAAGTTAAACCCTGGGTTTTTTTTGTTGAAGTACTACAGTCTCTCGGAAAGCAGCAGCAGACTCCCAGATAGGGGCAGAAAGTCGTATACAAGGAGAAAATGGGGCTAAAGACCCTAAGGAAATTAATTCTACAGGAACATATCTTGCCTATTGCTTGAAATTAATAGGCTTGTGTATTTTAAAGCCATAGAGGGCCATTACGATTAACTAGTTCGACCTCTGCCTAGTCTGAGTTCCTGCATAACGCAGGCCATGCTTCATCTAGGGATTTCTGCCCCAAGCCCAGCTATATGTTGTTAAACTAAGATGTATGTTTTATAAGCATATCTGATCTTGATTTAAGGACTACAATGACACTTAGTAATTTGCCCTAGTAAGTTAGCTCATTATACACTTAAAAAATAAATGAGTTTCCTTTTAATTCTAGTTTGAACTTTTTTTTTTTTATTTCAGCATGCAATTATTAGACCTTATCCTGCCTCTGTCTGCTAGATTAAAGGCCCCTCCAGACTCAGCATAAGTACTTGTGCAAATAGAGACTGTGATTTAAGTTACTTTAAAATCTGTTCATTTGAGTAGCTAAAGAGAGAATTCCTTTAAAGTTGCTGCCAGTATTTAACTGGTTTCTTTGGTGCCGTGGAGATAAGTGATTTTTCTGAGGCATTTTGCAGACAAAATATTGTTTTAGAGGACAGGATATTGCCCCATTTATCAAACTTTTTAAAGACAGTCAGATTAGTCCCACAGCTTTCAACAGAAGTGTCACAGTCACAGCCAAGCAAAAGAGGAATCTCTGGATTGTCTTATCCCCCTTCTAACACTGATAATGAATAAGAGGGAAATACATTTAGAAATGTGGACCTTGTCTAGAGAGGATTAGATGAGAAGTAACTCGTGTTATGCAAACCAAAGTTCAGTCAGCTTTTGGTACTGGATTGACTCCATTGCAAACTGAGGCACTTACATCTGCACTAGTTACCCGATCCTTCGCAGCAGTTGATGGAGATCTAACTAACAAAATCAGTTATGTAAGGCGTGATTCATCTGTAGACATGCAAGTATTCCTTGTGGGACTTTCTCTGTGACTGTCTTGAGTCCAATGGCTGTATCAAGAGGGGCTCGATCCATCTGCCCACATGTTGGCATCGAGGTTACTGGAGATGCCACTGGTGCCTCATCTGCTCTTCAACTACCAGTCCAGATGGGCATGGGTCTCTCATAAGTCCAGTATTATAGCCATCAATATCTGTGAATGCCTAAGATGCACTTCGGCAGCACAGGCTGCTGAGGGTACATACATATGGGCAACTGGTGGTCATGAGAGCTCAGCTCTCCAGCTCACAGATACACAACTATATGTTGATATCTAAATTTCAACATCTTAACCTCAAACCTACTGCATGTGAGTTGCCTAACCTTAAACCAGCACTCTAGGGAGCAAAGGTAATCCTTTAGCCCCTGGCCATTTGCTGAGGTCACTTGGGGTGGAATATGTGTCACCTAAAATCAGGGATAGAATTCAGCTGCCTCAAATAGACATTTAGTGTTCGTTACATGTTGTGGATTGTTTTGCCTGGTCTCTGGTTGCTAGTTTACAAGGTCATGGGTCTGCTGTAGGCCCTACATCGTATCTGCCACCCCATGTGCATGTTTTGGATACCAAAGGACATCTCAAATGACCCTGGGCACCTATTTTAAGCAACTGAGTCCTACCCTACGTATCTAAAAAGTGCGTTGTTGAGGTCTGAGCTAGACAATATAGGCTCTTTCTGGAGTCATTAGAGAGAAATAGGCACCTTTAGAGGATAATTCATTTGACCTAGCAAAATTGACTGTTTTGGAGAAAACTGAATACCCTTAAGAAGTAATAATTTCTTTCTGTAGACTATGCAAGGAACGTGTGGTTCAGATTTAGAGAAGCAATTTTTAGATGCCTAAGTTAAGGCACATAAACCTTGTCCTGAGTGACCTTCACTTGTGCCCTTTGAGATGCAATGACATGCTTTACTTGAAAGTAGCCCTAAGCCATTTACAGAAGGTTTTTGTCCTTTCATAAAAGAAGTGGTCATGATATTAAAACACAAACATAAGAACTGATTACAATCCATATTTGACATACATTAAAAACTAACTGAAAATTAATTTACAAGACAAAGCATGTTATAATAGGCTGTCAATATATCCAATTTAAAATGTACCACATATGATCAAAGAAGGCCACCCAGGGGATTACGCTGTCTGAATTCCTCAATAAAATGGCAACCTTTAGATGTATTAAATATTAAATTTGGAAAAAAAAAGTAAGAATGAAAATCTATAGCTAAGAGAAACACATACCCAGAGGGAGAATTCAAGATCTGTTTATGTGTAATTGGGTTTTGCTTTGTGAAAATCTTGACAGCTAGAGGAGCTGCCTTACTTGCACGAGACTGTTAATCACATTCACGGATCTACATGCTGCTAACTGCATACTAAATTCCTGAATATTTACAGCCTTTACCTCATTTACACCACGCATTGCCCTATAGAGTTGCTCACCACGTATGGGGGATCGAAATTTTAGCATTATCTCAGTATCTTAATGACTAATCCTGAATGATGAAACTGTGAGTCCAAGCACTGTTGCACACCCTGAAGTAATTTAAGTTGTGACAGTCTGTAATTCATACTGTAAATCAATGAAACGACTGACATATTTTATAATTTGGCATAGGCACATATGTATGCCAGATTAATAAAAATCCGTACAGACAGACAGAATTTTGCATTAACATGTTATTTAGCATAGTTTCATAATCAGTAGTTTACAAGTTAAGTTATGACACATTTGTAAAGAGAAGGCTGCAGCTTGAGCAGAAAATTAGCAGCACTGTGAAATACTGGTATATTATGGTCTTTCTGACTTCAGCAGCAAAAAAATAAGAAAACATCAAGGAGATCTGGATTGGATAACAGGGAACTTCCTCCTTTCACAGTCTCTCCTCCTTCAGTTTTCGTCTCTTCGTTTCGAATTCTGAGCTTTTTACCTCTCTGTTGTCCTTTCTTATAAGCATTTCCTTGCTCTGCCTGAAAGACCTTGCTTTCTCATCACTTCCCATTCTGATATTTCATTCCTTAGCATACTCCAAACCTGAATAATTAGGGTGTTCTTTGGTGTAGGTGTGAAATCCCTCAGGCTGAAAATGTTTAACCACATTCTCACCTTCAAAATTTCTACCCAAGGCTCATCTTTAAAAACAGCTATTCCAAATCATTAAATTAAGGAGACACAATAGAAAAATAACAGTTGACAGAACACGAGATTTGGGATGCTCATGATGGATATTTACTGGGAGGATTTCAATGTCAAATATTAGCATTGTCTTACTAAACATTTGAGAATGTAAACCTGGGGAAAAAAGGGAGCAGAGAAGAGGAGAAAACAGGTCCACCTTAGTTTGTACCCAATGCATATGGTTGATGGGGAGAGATTGTTGCCTCTTAAAATGCAGAGTTCAGTCCAACTTTGAATGCCCAGTTCTGAGGTTTTGGAGTGTTCTGAGTGAGAGTATCTTGAAGATGAAACACTGTATGCCCATAAGTGCAAATCATGGGTCAGAAATGAGAGTTTATGAGGAAAGCCAGCTGAAAGTGGGTAGCCAAGGGCTTTCCACCTTGCCTTGGGAGTCTTTGTTCTTGTCTTTTGTTCTTACAGTAATCTAAATAGAGGAACGGAAGACATTCTCATCCAAAACACTATGTCCTAATATTATGCAAAGCTGTACAATGCTCATGCTACTGTGGTCCTGTCCGTTTCCACGCTGCAGGCTTCTCTAGGCAGAGTGTGTGATTGACTAAACCACAAACTACAGCAAGAGAGGTTTTCCAACTCTGCAGAATAAGCACTCCTGAGCATATTTGGGCAATTAAAGTTTGGCGCTGAGTAGAGGTGCCTAATGAATGTGGATATCTTTACTGGGAGACTCCCCTGGAAATGAGGCAGACTGGATCATTGAGTGGGATTTAGGTTTTTGAAGCCTTAGAACCAATTTAAGTGGAACGGGGATTTGGGCATTCCATTTCACACTGTCTACTTAGGTAATAAGCTCCTCACAACAAGAGCGATCTTCAGATCTGAAGACATCTGTCAGCATTTAACAAGTAAAAGGAAGCTCTTGGTTAAAACAGGAAGGTAAAAATAAATCCAGGATTCCATGCTAAATGAGAAGACTTATAAGATGCTGGATGTGTATTCTGGCGCACAACGCGTGCCCAGCTTTAGGAGTCACTTTTTTTTCTTATTCCTCAGCTTCTATGTATAGAATGAAGGAAAAAATTCATTCTTGCAAGTGCTGTGTGTATAATATATGTATTATTCTTTAGAAATATCAACACACTAGAGAGAAGCAGCTAATATAAAACTCTGGATGCAAAGCTTTTATGCTAAACAGAACTTCAGATTAGCCTCTATGCCTAAATTTCCAAGGGTAAAAAATGGAGATAATACTGCTTGCTTATAGTCTACAAGGGATTTTGAGGTCTGTAGAGGATGCCAGCTTGTATAAGTATGTTATATGTAACGTAAACGGAGCCTACATAAGACTTTATGAAACACTTAGACCTACACACAGTAGGTAGACAGTGTGTTAACTTCCTTTTCTGAATTTCACACCAAACTGTATAATTTGTGCCAGCACAGATTAAAATATTGTTTTCCTGAAATCCATTAAACACTAGTTAAAAACTGGAAAAGACTGAGATCAGACAATCCTTTAATGCAATCAATTAATAAAATAAATCCAAAAGCTGTCATAATGATCAAGGTTAGCAGCAATCCATTAGCTATTTCTAATTTCATACCATACGGTATATTTGATTTTTATCTCTGTTTTAAGAAGTGGACACTGACATTAAAGCCTACTCTGGGAAGACTGGACAAAGTCTGAAGGACAATTCTCTCAACTGCTCAGCGCAAGACTAAAGAGGTGAACAGTCTAGATTTCATAGCTATAAGCTAACATTATAAAAAACCCCAACCCCTCAATTTTTCTGGAATTCAGGGCTTTGAGCTCATGAAAATAATAAAATGGAGAAAGAGATCATAGCAACTAGTCTGTTTACCATAAAATAAAAGCAACAGTTTCTACCTGAAATAGTACAGTAGGAGGAAAAACATCTGTGTTTTTGTTTGTGTTTTTTTTTTGTCAGTTGTACAGAGTGGTGTGATGAAAATATCTAATGAAGACATAAATCATGCACATTTGTTGTTAGCTCTTTAACTCAGTATACACGTAACGTTGAAGATGTTTATATGTAAGCTTTTTCTCCAAGTGAATATGTCATAATTGCATTGTTGGTAAAGTTTAAAAAATGTCCCCAAATGTCAATGATTAGGACAATGAGAAAAAAACAGATTAAATACTTATGATGAGTTAAGAATCCTGCAAGAATTGTAGGATAGTGTTAGGGAAGACTGCTCCTATGGTCTTGTCTTCCCAAAAAGGTATCTCTGGAAGAAGATTAATTCTATCTCAGTATGAGAGTTTAAATCAGTTATTTTGCTGTCCACTGAATGCAAAGGGGGCTCTACAGTACCAAGTTCTGTAAGTTTTAAAATATTATGTTAACACTTGAAAGCTTAACTCAGCCTATGCTCTGTTGTGTTAGACGTTTTATAAAGACACCTGGGACCCTGAGCACACCCTTGCTTCACCAGATAGCTTGGAAGATGAAGCCAGAGTAACTTTGGAGACATCCAACTTTGAAACTGAAAGCTGTCTTGTACAGTTGGTCAAGGATCTTCCAATAAAATAAGTTTTCCTGAAAAAATGTAGCATTCTTGAAACACATAGCAGTTTTGTTAGGAAATAAGCTCTCACAAAATAAGTAAAAGCAAAAGTCACTCCAAAACTGTTAAAAACTTGGTGGTTATGGAGTGAACTGGAGGTGGGGAAAACGAGGTTTGGATTCCTGATCTGAATTATGTATAGGAGGAATTTGCTTTTAGCACCCTACTGGAATGCCCTATTACTGTCCTATGAGGTCTGCCTCTATCTCTTCAAAAATCTTTACAGTCTCAGTTTAATTCTTGTTTGGAACACATAAATTTCTGGAATCTCATAACCTCTTTCCCCCCAGCGCAGCTCCTGTTTGTTGTAACCATAACTTATTAGACGGCCAACAAAAACAAAAAAACCCAGAAGTATTAAATTCTGCTGCATCTAGACAAGAAATATATACTGGGACTGATCCAAAAGTCACTTAAAAATATGAAATATTTTGTGGGATTGGATTGTCCCCATATAAGTTTCACATATATGCATACAGTGCTTATAGATATGCAGTATGTAAGCTACACCAATGTTTCCCAAATATTGAGATGTATATCACTCTAATGGGATGATTCAGAATAGAAGTAATGTCTTTTTTATGTTTAAATATCTCTGCACACCTAAAATGCCATACCAACAAGCAGAGATGGCATGTTTATGTACACCTATTTATGAAGAGTAGATGCCATTTGTTTATGCCAATGAAAGGCAGGGAGAAGTACATATATGAACAGGTATATAAATTCATTAAATTGCTTTTTATGTGCACATCCTAAAACATAAATTTGCAATTTACCAATCCATCTTCTTCCAGACTCTCTCCAATATTACAGCTGCAGTGAGAAATCCAGAAATCATTATCCAGCCTTCAATCAGTAGCTTACACGCTGGGGTAACTTGCTTTATCTTAATAGTAAGATAGTGACTGGCAAGAGCAATAACACTGAGATAAGACTGGATTCATATCGCTTCTTGTCAACATTCTTGGCACACCACTCGTTTTTTATTCTTGAATAGAGACCCAATCAATCCTAACTCACAAAATTACTAGTGGCAATGCCTGGAATGTTGTAGAAGCTTTAATGATATATCAGTTTGAGAGACATTCAGCTTTCATAACTTTTTATAGAACAGTTTGCAAAAGGATAAGCTTGTTTAATTCAGACAGAAAAACATATTTCATGAGGTGTTCTCATATCACTGAAGATATGCGTGAAAGACAGTTTGTCACTGTCACCTTTGCTTAGTCCATTGCAGGGGGAACACATCTGTCCTGTGCGTGATACTGCCCTGAGAGATGATCTAGGGGGAGAGTGAACTGTTAATAACATTTAAAGGTGGGTCTAAATAGATGAAAACATTGGTTCATAGTCCTTCTAGCACCCAGACCTTTAAGAATATAGAACATTTCCATCCAAAGCAGACTACTGTGCAGCCTCACCGCATGCTAGTGTCCTGCCCCAAAACCACAGCGAGTCCCCAGCTCTGGTACGTTCCCTGCACCAGGCACTACTGCCTTTGCCTCTGCACATCCAAAGTTGACGCTTAGACCCTTATAGAGGTCATGGAATGAATCTACCCTCTAGATGCTGTGAACTTAAGGAAAGTGCATTGTTTTTTGTATGTCAGTTTCTGAGGAGCAGCTAGGTATGTATCGCAGCCAACCTGTTACCGAACATGTGACATGCCACCCATTAAAGTTGTTGGAGGCTTATTTGACCAAATGCAAGGAAAAGAATAATTGCGGTTGTTAAATACATAAGTCAAATGGTAGTGAAAATAAGGAAGAGAAATGACTTCCCTAAAATACAGCATTGAGCTTATACTTACTAGTCATCATGCCTGACTATGTTTTTGCTAAGAATACAAGGCATACCCAGTCCAAATTCCTTCACAAGCTCACACTTGTTTAGGATATTGGAAACACATGCTAACCACTCTAACTAATGAAGACAAACATACTTCTCACGGGGATTATAGCATAGATTTAGGATGATCTTTTGTTTTATATATTCACCTTATATTTGTTAATTCATTTATTTTTTTTTAAAAAAAGTCTTCATGACTTCTTGGTCGAAGCCGGTATTAGTCTTCTATCATTTGAAAGGAGAGCAAAAGTAGTTAGAAAAAAAAAATGATACAAGAATAATCTTCCTAATTAAACAGTAAGACTGCAGTATATAGTTTCACACCACATTGTAAAGATGAAATTAGGGATCCGAGATGAAATGTCAGAAGCTTTTTCTTATGAGTTTATATCAGCAACTTGATTATCATATTGATTCTGCATATCAATGAGATAACATCCCACAGTGTTTATTCTTCACCCAATTGCTTTCTTGAACATAATAAAATTAAATCCAATATGATATTAAATGTAAACATACAGTGATATTATATGTAAATATCCATTTAAAAATCTCTCTGCTTATTGATATTCAAATTCTCTCTGCAAGTGTAACATTGCGAACTACAATAATATATTTTTCAACCTTCATCCAGGGACTGGAACTAAAAAGAGGATAATCTTTTTCTATTCCTTTCCATAATAACATTGCATTATTTATGTAGAAGAAAATGAAAATAGTAAGTCTATTCTGCCTGAACTGCGCTTCTTAGTTGATCCCTCCTGATTGGTCTTGGAAAGCAGAATGGAAAAAAAGAATGTGATGCACATGCTAAACCAGTGCTGGCCGGACCGAACGGGGAATTTTTACACAGTCCTCTACAAATCAAGAGCTATATTTAGATTGTAAACTCCTGACCCGGGCAGTCTCTTTGTTCTGTGTCTGTACTGAGTTGAGTACTACCGGGTCCTGTCCTTGTCACCGGCCTCTTGTGTAATACAGTAACACGAATAAGAATGACTTCCTTTCTGTTTTACAGAATGGAAGGCCTTGGTGTTAGATGTTTTTGTGCAATGGCATTGTATGTTGTCAGTATGTTCAGCAGCAACTCAGAATATGATCCTGTGCCATTAAGAAACCATCCTTTTTACTGGTGCTACTTGTACCTATGGGTGGGAGCCTGAATCCCAGTATTTTCTTAACTGGTTCAGTTGTCCTGTTAGTTCTTAGTGACGTTACGTGTCTACAGCCACCACCCCATGCCAACTCCCTACAAAAATCTGTCTTTCACTTCCTTCCATGCTGCTTTGTTTCAGATGTTTACCCTGATCTGCTAGTGCTAGCACAAAGGTAAAGACT
Organism: Ibidorhyncha struthersii; assembly: GCA_013398815.1. Lineage (NCBI taxonomy): Eukaryota > Metazoa > Chordata > Aves > Charadriiformes > Charadriidae > Ibidorhyncha > Ibidorhyncha struthersii. Next base: position 366,157 of record VZSZ01006111.1, on the reverse strand, counting down.
TAATGTTTTTAATAAAGTATATATAAAGCAATACTAACTATCACAATTACCAAAATGTTAGTTGTTGCCAGCTAGCCAATAAAGGGCTAATTTGACATTATATCAGTTCAGTTTAAGGTAAACAGGTCTCAGATGATTTTATGGTGGTTGGTGGTTGGAGGTTTTTTATTCAACAAAGAGAACAGAATAAGGAACATTAAAATCTATAACAAACCTTCACTAAATTCATAATCACTATGTATGCAACCTGTTTAGCCAAGATACTCAAAAGGTCACTGGAATTCTCGTTCCTACTCAGAGTGACAGAATCTTTCTTACTTGAATTGCTCTCCATATTTCTTTGATTTGTTGCATGGATAAGGGGAAAGCTGAATCAATCTATCAGAATTTTACAGAGCAAAGCTAAGCAATGTAGCTGTTGATTAAATTTTATTTCCATTCAGAATTGAACCCAAAGAAAGCTAGTGATTTAACAAGAACTAATCACAGAGCTGGAAAAAAACCCACATTTCTTTTTTGTGTTGTCTTACGACTTCATGTAATTACACATCTGAAATAAAAATTATGGCTGTGGCCTCATGTTTGGTACTTTGCCTCTTAATACATGATATTACACTTGACTTCTTTTGCAATTGTCAGTAGATAAGAACATAATTGCTTTCTTTGTCTAGCCTTGCCTTTGTGCTACAAGCTCTCCATTTTACATAAGACTATTTTACATGTTGTAGCGGTCGATGTGTTGTTACTTTAACAGTCCTCATGGTTTACTATCACTTTCTGCTCCATAGGTAGTGAATATCCCTTTCTCTCAAATGCTTTATTTGATTGACTATATTAATTAAGTGCTGTGAAATTTATATATAATCTGGATTTTGTTGTTAGCCATGATGCCCAGATTTTTTAATCTGAGAGCATTTTTTTCTAAGAACATTTTCCCTGTTAGAGATATTCTCTTTGTTATAAACAGATCCTTAATAACTTGATGGTCTATTTTATGAGGTACCATCCTGTGTGCATGTTCATGGAAAATGATGAGTCCTTGCTTCCAGCTAGTTGCCCAGTTCATGTGTTCTATAATATAGCAAACTATGCTATAGACAATCATTATTTGATATTGCATGTTGTGTAACAAGCGTTTGGTTGCTTTTTGATATTTGTCAGAAGAATGTGAGAGACAAGGGTAAGTTCACTTTGCCAACATATAATTAATGGAATGGGCTGGGTTTGTTAATCACTAGACCTGTAAGACCGAAAAAAAAATAATTAAGATGTTTCCTAGTATTACAGTTTACTTTTTGTTTACCAGTTTTCCATATAATTATGTGCAGGTCAAGATTACCCAGGTGAAATTTTTATAGTCTTTGAGGGTGGTGAGGATACCTTAAATGACTGAGAACACTAAGAAAGAAATATAACAGTATTGCATTGTAAAAAATACAAGCTTAAAATTATAAAAATCTTATCTCCTATGTGCTAAATTTATGATATCCTATACCTATCACAGGGAAACCTATAATGAAGACTTGATTCTAAATACTTTGGCTATAAAGAAGAAGTAGAAGGGATTTAGTTCATGGAAAGGTTTGGCTTCACATTTTGATTTCAGCAAAGAAAATAACCTCACCTGATCCCTCCATTTTCTCTGAAGAAGTCCTGACTTCTCACAAAATTGTGAGCATTATTGAAGGATTAAAACTTGATAAGGAGTGGGGGGTGGGGTCATGGATTGTTTGTCTGAGGAATATTGTGTATTTAGAGATTCAGCTCAGGGTGTCTGTGAGATGAGGTGTCTTGCTCTAGAAAACAGCTGGAAGTTTTGTCTTCAAATCTCAACTCTTCGGACTTCTGAAAATTTGTGAACTTTTATTCTCTCTAGTTCTGTCCCAAAAGCAGTAGTAAGAATATTCCTTTTTTTCAAATAGATATGAATAGGCTACAGGAACCAGCTAAACATTGATGTGCTTAATGCTGTAATCAAGATTAAAACTATTTTCAGTTGCACCCTTTTCAGTCTTATGAATTGATTAAAAATGTATTGAAGTGTTATGAAAACCGATAAGCACAATTTTAAAAAACAAAATTAAGCTTGTGAAATGTAGTAAGACCACTGAAATCCATAGGAATGTAGAGCTGAAAGGAAAGCGTGAGATATACCTTGTGAAAGATAAAACATCATCCTGTGTTTCAACCTGGGAATCCAGATCACAGTGATTCTCCATAGCAGTGGAACCTAAGAATATTGAATACTGATATTTCCCTCCGTCCCTAATGCTTCTTTGGTGACTTCTCTACTGGTCACTCAAGCTGGCCTGAAAACAGATAGCACTGCATGGCTCATGTCCATACAGCAGAACTCTACCACCTTCCCAAAACATAGAGACCACGCCTCAGACTATCTCAGCACAGCTGTGGCCAGGAATTGTTTGGAACAAGTGAGGCTGACAACACAGAACCGCTTCGAAACCATCCTGTATCTGAACTCGGGTGTTCTTGTGCTCCTCTCATCTCTGGAAGGAAATAGACTCAGGGAAGAATCCTCTCCTACTCTGACTCTGATTGTTCAGGCTTCTCAGCTCTCCATCGCTCAGTTTCTGCTGCTCAGGTACTATATTTGCCTGGAAAATACAGGGCTCATCTGAGAAAAGATACCTGTGGCACTTCAGAAAACTTGGCGCCTTGGGATATTGGAGGTACGACGACCACAATTTTATCCTTGTTTGGAACCGGCCTGGAAAGCATCCCGAGTAGAGAAATTAAGTTGAAGGGCCAGATTTGAAAGCTAATACAGATACTCATTAAGGGTGGCTTAGTCGCACAAGGCACAAATTGCACTCGCTGACCTGTGGGATATAAAGTACCAGCAGGCAGCTATTACACTGTGTTTTTCATCAGTGAAAACCAAGGTACTTTATGAAGGAGGTCAACCACGTTCAATCGATGGGAAGGCTGAGGTTGGGACTTCAGCTGCATGGTACTAACTGAAGTGGTCATTCGGATGAAACCCTTTGCTTAGATTTTCAAAAACGTATGGAAAATAATTCTCCCTGCAGTTCATTGTCCTCTTTGTTCATTTTTCACCTTTCAAAGCTGTACAAAAGCATCTTGGCTTTTTCAGTATGATTAACGCAGCTGCAGAATGGATTCGAAGTCAGTGTGTAGCTTGGCCTAAGATTGCTTTTAAAGCATAACATGTATTGTTTTAGGGTGTCAGTAATGTTGTGCATCACACACTAAGCTCTCCCTTATCTTCCTGTGTTTAAAAGGATTTGAGACTAAAGAAATTTCAACTCCAGCTGCAGAAGTCAGAGTTCAGAGTAGAGTGAAGCAATAACTTGTTGTGAGCTGGAAGAAGCCAAAATTTACAGGGAGGCACTGGCAAAGAGATTTTACTGGATCTTAACAGATTCAGTGGCTTTAATAGGTGAGGACAGAGCAGACATGCCTGGCAGGGCTGGTTTAAGAGCACCTCAATTTGGACTCTGCTGCTACTCTGTAGTCCAAGCTACAGCTCAGTATATAACTAGAACTCATGCACATTATCACCCCGTGCCAAAATATGACCAGAACAGCTGAGCGTTTTTCATTAAGATGTTTAGGGAAAGATAGTAAAATGTTCACTATTACACAAATTTCAGAGGGAAAATCATGCCCAGCTGTAGAGAATGAATTTGAATTATCCCATCGTTTATGCCTTCCTTGCTGTTCATCAGATATGGCAGGTCTCAGATGAAAGCCCGAGAAATAGTGATTCCTATCGTAACATCTTCATTATAAGTAGCATTGATAATTCCACTGTAAGACTGAGCAAACACAAATGAAAACTGAGAGAGACAGAGGATAGGTGGCTTTGTACTACAGACCATATGACACCAGATAATTAACAGTTTTACATATGTGTTCTATAGGACCCACTTCACTCACCAGTAATAAAGGTTATAGATTTATTTTCATATTTCTAAAAATTGATTTGATAAACATTTTATACAAAAGTTCTTGGGCATTAAGGGGTATGAATTCCACATCTTCCAAAACACCAAGAAAAACTGTTGTGTTGACGTTAGAGTCAATCAAGCAGCCAAATTATTAATTTCTTTGAACAGTTACAAATACAATATTTCCTTTCAGTTGTTTTTATTGAAATAACCTTTTGTGACTATTAATAGCTTTCATGTAACATCAGTTTCAGCAGCCTGACCTGACTCTAGACACAAAGCTAAATGTAAACTAATGAGCACTTAACTCTCCATTACATAAATGGACATTTATCAGATGACAAATTAAAACCAGTAAGACACCAAGACAAATGTGCTGTCAACAGCATTAAGATGGGTCATTTTCACTACTCCCCTCAACTGCACATTAATAAGCATTCCCTATTGCAGTACAAAGCATTCAGTGCTTTGATATTGATTTTTACAGCGGTCCAACACAAGTCAAAGCTCCTCCACACACCACGGTGTTAAGTCCCACAAGAGATACGGTAAATGTGAACGTGTCTTTGAAGCAATGATGACTGACAAATCTATAAAAGATATTTCAGGACAACATACAAAAAACATGCTCATGTCTTTTACATGTTATCTTCAGTTTCAGAAATAGCTCACTGGATATTCCAGCATTTTGGGTACACTAAGTATTCAGGCAATATAGCAAATGCAAAGGTGCGTCTTTATGCTCTATTTAAAAAAAGAGAGCAAAATAGTTTAACTTAGTTGGATTTACAGCTAATTGATTTAATGCATGCCTGGTGTGTTAGTTCAACTGGGAACTCGGGAAGTTTTCCTTTTTATTTGACAATGCCTTTCATTTCTTCAAGAAGCAAATTTCTAACAGGAGATGATCATTTTAGTCATGCTTCAGAGTGACATTTTTACAGAATGAGGATGCAACTCCTACTGATGTTAACCCTTGCCTGAGTCCTGGGAATAACATCTCAGGCTTAATGAGCAATGCCACATGTGATAAGAAGCCTCTGATGATGAGCAGCAAAATATAAGTGACTAGGTTATAATTGAGCAATGAGATCTAGCAGAGTGAAAGACATTCATAGAGTGGATTGTGGATGCAGTTAATGATTCTTAGTGTTCAGTGCCTGTATTCATCATGCCATGAAGAGGCAGAGTTCACTGGCTGTCAGAAGGACAGGATGGAGAATGGAGATATGTGGGCTTCCTGGTACTGACTCACTAAGTGAACGTGTGAAATCACTTAACCTATCATTAACAACAAACCTGTATGAGCAGCGTTGAAGTTTTATAAGTTAGTGTCACAATTTAATACAGGGAATTACATATAAATCTACATATTGGGACTAGAAAAAGTGGGGAGGGGAAAAAAGGCTAAAATCAACCTACTTGGTACCAAGGGCTAGGGCCCATTTTTCTGTGTGGGTGAAACACAGCCACCCTGGGTGGATGAGCCCTGAATACACACGAGGACAGGTATATCCATAACCAGCTACACCTGGTAGCACGAAGAATTCCCTGGCAAAGGTGGACAGGCTGAACTGTGTTTTTCCTTAGGACTGAAGAACCCTAACCCTGGGGAAACAGCATTATTTCTAACTTTTGCAGGAGGAAAAAACCCCAAGCTTTTTAACCTTAAAGCTTAGAAAAATGTTAAATAGGAGAGTCAGAAACACAAACTGGGATTCATCTCATGAAAGGTGAATGTATGCCCAAGCTCAGGCTTCAGAGATATGAGAATCTAGACTCCATGAGAGTCAGTGGAGATTAGGGGGAAGACTTATCTAATGAAATGTAGCTGTCTAAAATAGGATGAGAGTCTTGGATGGATTGACTATCTCTCTACAAAGGGAGTTTAGAGTTACTTTGTGAAATGCTGAAACCAATATTTTATGTGCGTCTGTGTACATCCAGAAACCCCTATGTGGTCAGATGAATTCCACATTCCACCCTGTGCAGTACACACATAGCGAAAATGCATAGTGCATTTCTTTTGCCCTATAGATAACATTGGAAACATTTCCAGGAGCAGCTTGTACTTTTCAATTAGTATTTACTGTACTCAAACCGAGACACTTCAATAGGGCCCAGTCATCAATGGGTGGAGAGCAATTGTCTGTTGAAAACCAAGCCCATTTAAGGCGTTCTCAGGAAGTTTTCCAAAATCAAACAACCCCAAATCAGCAGTCAATTTGGATGATATGTATAGATATAGAAGACAAACTTTCTAGAATTCTTCATGTGCCTTCTAGGTTTGCACATAAACCCAGTTAAGAGCATAAATACATCATCGAATGAGTTGTTGGAGTCTGAAACTACTATCAGATCTGTGCAGCTATGTACTGTATGAAGATTTCCCCTGTAATTTCAGTTTCACATAGCCAAGAAAACTTCTGTTTAAAATTTCATCAGAAGAGATCGGTTTAGTCTTAAAAATAGGTGAACAAGTGTTCACATAAGATAATTCTATCACTTGCTGTGCATTTTTAAGGACTCAGGGTCTGTGTTTGACATGTGGGGAGAGTGAGAAGGTTTAACCTTTTCTCTCTTAATCCCCCCATGGTAGTGAATGCAGGAAATATTTCCTGCTTTCGCCTCAATTCCTGTCAAACTTTAGCCTCTCCCTGGAATTAATTAGGAAAGGGTGTATAATTTGCCCTAGCTTGATAGTGTGTTTTCAGAGGAGATAGTCAGAAATCTGTTGTTGATGGGACAATGTGACTCATGCAGGTAACTGGAGCTCTGTAGTCCAGTGGAAGCAATGTGCGCTGTTTTCAGCATCAGGAATTTGAGTTCGACTTTGTGACTTTCTTTACATTTTAATGTTAGCTAGTTCTTTCATGTGGAAAGTTTTAAAAGCAACATTAGACTGAAAACAGGTTGTTCCACATTTTCATATTTTCAGAAATGTAGGAAGTTGCTGACTGATCCCTTCTGTGGTCACTCCAGAAAAAATGTGAGGATGCTGACAGGATGAAATGTAACACGTTAAAGTGAGTATTTTTTCTTTTACTTTATTTTGGAAAAGTAGACAGTCTACCTAAGCATTCTGATATTTGAAGAAGGAGTCAAGGCTTTTTAGCAAAACCCCAAGTCAGGGAAGTTCTCCTTGTCTCTGTTTTACATTAGAGAACAATAAAGTTTTCTATCCTTTAAATATTCCTTAACTTTTTGCCCCCTTCCTTTAAAGCAAGCTGTTTGTCCCATAGCTATTCACCCTCACTAGACTAGCTGCAACGTGCTGATGACTGTTCTTGGAAAAAACTTGTAGTATATACATATTTTAGCCAAAGCAAAGGCAGTGCTAGTGGCTAGGGATGACACTTGCCCCTGGGAGACATTAAAAACCTTTCTGAAGAGCAAACATTTTACCTCCAAAATAGGCTGGACAGTACTAGGGATCAGGTGTTTTTAAAGCTTCCCTGAGGGAAGGTTTTTGGGTGCTGTGACTTTGCAGAGCGCTTCCATTTCAATGAACATATTGCATCCACATTTGTGCCCTGGAGACACATAGAAATACCTCTGGGGAAGGGATGTCTCACAGAGGATTTCTGCGCCCATGCAGAGGGGGTCAAAGGCAGCCGAGCCTTTGCATGGCTCTCTGTATTCCCAGGAATGTGAGGCGTGTACTAAGCATTTCCTCTTTGCCTGTGCAGAGGCCTGGGAAAACAAATTCTGTTATCTTTTTACTTGTAACAAACCTACTACATGGAGCTTATCAGAGGCTGAAGGAATTGGAGCGGGTTTTTGTTACAATTATGACAGACCACTAGTGAGGGCAAGGATGTTGCTAGTTGTCCAGGTCCCAGGTCCCAGGTCCTCACACCGGGCTGTGTACAAGCTGGCAACACATGGGATGTCTGCTCAAGGCTGTGCGTAAGAAGCCCAAAAACTGTATTTCTTGCTCCTGCATACCTGCTATGGGTGGCTTTTCCCTGAACTGTTTACAAATGTGCACAAGCCTTTCTTTAGTGGACACTTCAGTTCCTCAGTTAACTAGACAGCCTTTGAATAGAGTAGATCACCTTGCTGTCCTCTCAGTTTTTAGGGTTTTCTGCTCCTCTCTTCCTTCAGCCCCTTTTTGACCTCAGTGAGATCTGTCTGCTTTTTGCTACTCTGTGTCAAAGTCAAAAGGATCGCCAAAAAGCCCCCTTTCTCTTGTAACATTGCCATGGCTGAACAAATGTGGTGTTACTTGTTTGGTCTCAGAGGCACGTCTTCTATTTTTGAAAGACGGTGGTGACAATGATTTGTCTCATCTCCACTGTGAGTTCCCTCATCACAGGACAATTGACGATTCTCACCTGGCCATAACTGAGCAGTATTTGAGATTATGGACCAGCTACTGCCCTTCCTTTGACTAGCTGTCTTGCTGAGCAGTAATGTCAGTTATCCTGGTGGGCTGCTTTAGCAGCACCTGCAAAACCTGGAGCTGTCTCTTGTCAGCTGAAGGACTGGTTTTGGTGATCTGAAGACCAGACGCTGATTCCGCAAACCAGTCGAACAGGCAACACAACGTCTTAACGAACCAATAAGTATTATCACAAACCATTATGAATTCTCATTACCTGCAAACTGTCAATTAGCTGTGACCTCTATGTGACATAGGAACAGATATCTCTTTTCAAGACCACTCTTCTAATAATAATTCTTTCCAAAGGAGAACCACTGATTTGTGGGGGTCTCCAAATCTCTCCACGCTGGGTGTGAACAGTGTATATCAAAGCCAGAAGGATAACTTTTCATAACCACAGCTCTTTGCAACCCTGAGCCTTCCCCAATTAACTTGTTTCTACTAGTTTGTTTCTACTCTCCAGGAAAAGGTTCCTAAAGCAAATGTGTTTGAAGGCAAGGCAGCAGAAGGGAACACAAACCTCCATGGTTCGGGCTTAAATCCATATAATTTGCTGCATGCAGAAAAAGTTATTCTGAACTGGCCACCAAATTGACCTCATGCAGTATCTTGTCTTACTAAGACTGGCACTTGACAGATCCCCTGGCAGCACAGGAAAAACCTCAGAGTGAAATGGCAAATGGGAGGTAATCTGCTTTCTCCCATACTCATTAACTGGCAAACAGATCTCTCTTAGTGAACCCTGAAGCTTAAGATGTCCTCGCCTCTGCCAAATATTGCTAGCATTTATTATTATTGTTATTACCCTAGTTATTCTTGTTAGTTTAATACCATATCTAAACATCTCAAGTCAATTTTGAAGGGAGTGTGGATGGAAATGTGAGGGGTTTATTTATTTTTAATAAGGATAAGTTCAGGCACTAGAAACCAACTGCATTTTCCCAGTTTTCATATCAGTCCCCAAGCATCCTCCTACCACCATCTTACAAACTCAGACTGACACAGAGCTGATAAATTGACAGAAAGTATCAAATGTCAGCTAGGGCTCTGATTCCCTCTGGAGGCTCCTGGGAACAAAGTATGAACAGATTGTTCATGCCAGAATACCTCATTATTTTAAGGAAATTGACTTTCTTATTGACTACATTGAAAGGTTGTACACTAGTTATAATTACCAGTTCTATTTAATTTTCCTTTATAAAAAGGTCTGTACTCTCTACTTGACAGTATTATTTTGATTAACCTACTTTTTGCCCCAAGAGGCCATTTAATATTTAAAAAAGAATGCCTTGATCGTATAGATGTATAGTACATGCACATGATTATTGTGTTATAATCACCTATAGCTAATCTGAATGAAGTGCATTACACTACATTTTGCAATGAACTACGAGATTTTGTAGACAGTGAGGTTAACAGCAATATACACATTAAAAATAAAAAAGTCCTGCAACTGCAGGAGCACAAAGAGCATTTTGCACAATCTACCGTAAAATACAGGTGTGATGTGAAGCAAGAAGATTAAAGGATTTGTTTCACAACCCTTGATTTTAGTTTATGACTGTTTTATCATCACTATGTCTGACTGATCTTTTTGTTGTTAATGATAATATGATATATTAATTTTTACATTCTCTTCTCTATTGCTCTCAAGTCCAACTTTCACCCACCTCTAGTTTCAAGATGACAGAATAATATGAACTGACTATGGTTTGGCTTGACCAGATATGGTCAAGGTAATTGTTGGAAACAGCGTCTTGGCTTTCTGTGAGATGAGAGAGGGACTGAAAAGAGATTGCTGATGCAGAAACATCTACCTGGAATGAGGGCCAGTGAAACATCACCTGTAATCCCATTAGAGTGATCCTGGTTGGCTACCCCACACTGCCCTAAGGGAAACACTTGGTCTCCACAGTACTTCATGGAAACACAGGGGGAAAAAATGATGACTGGTTCAATAAAAATGATGCTGTCAAGGGTCTAAAGCTAAACATTGTACTCTCCTGTGTTCTTAAAAAAAAAAAACACAAGAAACCCCATTTTTTTTCTTCTAGATTTTCTTTCCTTATAATCTTATGAAGCAGTGGGACTCCCTGCTGGCATTAGAGTCCAGTTCTGATGCTATTTCAAATTGATCTTTCAAGCCAAGAAATTCAGAAACAAACTTTGATATCTTCCACATATCAATTTTCTCTTGGCACATTAACAGATCTCTGTGAAATGCTGTTATACTATGACACACGACCTCATAAAAGCGACCTCTTCTTATTCAGATATTGGCCCTTACTATGTTTACCCTGTTGACAGGAAGAAGACTCGATATGATTAGAGGAATAAAGTCAAAAGTGAAGACCAAATTAAAATGTATGGTCATCATTAGAAAGGTAAAACTCTGCTTGCAGAACCTTTATTACTGGTAATGAGGCAAGAGGCAAGAAGAACCCCGCTTGGTTTTCAGATCACAGGCTGTGTTTGCAAGTGGGAGAAGAGAAAATAAGCATCTTTTCACTCATGAAGCGAGAAAATTGGATCTGGAATCCATTGGGAGAAGACATGTAGGAACCTACAATGTCATTTTTACTGTCACTTTTCAGACTACAAGCACTTTTTGGGAGCTCCAGTCAGAGCTTGAAGGAATGATCTAATAAAACACATACACTCTGTGGGGCTGTTGTGCTAGGGAATCAGTGACCGCAATTAAAATGACCCTAAGATGCCTCAATATAAGATTTCTGAGATTTATAGTGAGAACACTTAAAAACGGTAGGCTGCTTTTCCTGCTGCAGAATGATTAGCTCCCTCCAGAAAAACGAAACAAGACCCAAGTATGCCCCGTTTAAGTAAAGGATTAACTGAAGGCACAGGGCTGTCATTGAGATGCCAGAGATCTGTAGCTACTGTAGAGGAGTACATTTAAGAAACACATTTTTCTTGAGCTGTTTTGCCACAAAATTCTAAAAGCAAAATTTAGGGAAATAATTGCTTTCCAATAATTTTCTGTGAAAATGACACAAAATGACTTTTGCACAAAGTATGCATTTGGTTTAGCTTATGCAGCCAGCTAATAAAAAATCTGTGGAGATAAAATCACAGAATCATAGAATCGTCTAGGTTGAAAGGGACCTTTAAGATCATTGAGTCCAACTGTTAACGTAACACCGCCAAGTCCACCACTAAACCATGTTCCTAAGTGCCACATCTACCTGTCTTTTAAATACCTCCAGGGATGGCTACTCCACCACCTCCCTGGGCAGCCTGTTCCAATGCTGGATAACCCTTTTGGTGAAGAAATTTTTCCTAATATCCAATCTAAACTTCCCCTGGTGCAGTTTGAGGCCATTTCCTCTTGTCTTATCGCTTGTTACTGGGGAGAAGAGACTGACCCCCACCTGGCTACAACCTCCTTTTAGGTAATTGTAGAGAGTGATAAGGTCTCCCTCAGCCTCCTCTTCTCCAGGCTAAACAACCCCCGTTCCCTCAGCTGTTCCTCATAAGACTTGTGCTCTAGACCCTTCAGATTGGTTGCTGTTCTAGGAACTTAGCTCCTTCAGTTGCCCAGGTCGGTAGGTCCATGGGAAGTGTATTTAACTCACATTGACATTATGGGACTCCAGAATAAGAATTACTGTATGTAGATACATTTTTTTTAACTTGTTGGGTTTCTTTTACAATCTTTTTTTCCAACTCATCGATCCCCTGTTCAACACAGTCGAAAGAATCAGGAGAGCAATTCAGCTCAGCTGAAAGGAGACAAAGGTTAAGTTCCTTAAACATAGGCTTCTAGTGCCACCTGATGTACCCTTGAGGATCAGAGGTGCATCAGGAGACTGGCTCATATAATACAATATATGTATGATCCCCAGAGCTTTCTGGAAGAGTGACTGGAGGACAGGCTGACTTCATCCCAGACAGCACTAAGTGCCTATTTGTGGGCACTTAAATTGAATCCCACACCTCCCGTGACTATAGTGGAAGCTTAGGCACCTAGCTTACATGTAGATACTTGCAGATCTCTGCGTTTAGGTGTCTTGATCTGAGCTGAATCCTTCTTGCCTTCTCAGGGTTGTGAAGGATCTGAGCTCTGGAATACCAAATGAAATGAGATGCTTCCCAGCATCTTTTAAACAGTTTTTGGAAGAAAGTTTCAGGCACATCTGTTTGGCTATGGCATCTCTGGTAGGAGCCTGGCATTTACCCGGTGAGAGTTGCAACCCCAGAAGCAGGAACCAACTTGCAGCACACTGAAAGTTTTATGCTGAAAATGTCCTAAATCCTACCTGTTACTCTGAGTTTGAGTATTTTAGTGTATCTACGAAATGACACTTTACTAATGCTAAAAAGTATTCTCCAATTGCAGTGTTATGTACTAAGAAATATATAAATATATATGGTAAGTATATAAAAGAAAGTGTTCCTTATTGAATGTACAAGAATTTATTGCCATCTAGGGTGCTTTACGACTTATTTCTTGTGTGTATCTTTATGTGCATCCACATAGGAATATACAGATACCTGAATGTATGTATTTAAAAAGAGAGACATGGGTGCATGTGTAGTAGGTATAACTATGTCTAAGAATTGTTATGAGTTGTGAAAAGCTAACGTAAAAAAAGCACCTTTTCAGAAGCATAATGAAGCAGCAATAAATCAGCTTAGCGCAATTCATTATGCTCGCACTTTGGTCTTTCAGCAAGACAGTACTGCTCTTTGCACTTAAAATGTTAATGAGGGAACGTGCTTTTATTACAGCTGTGGTCCAAAAGTGTGTGTGCAGAGAAGTAGTGACATAACTCAGCAGCTCCAGGTGGGTCTGTGCATTCTGTGGGTCCATCCGTGCTTTCCCACCCTTGCGCCTATGTTATACCCACACTCGTTACTTTCAGAGATGTGGAGCCAACATGTTAGAAAACAGAGAGGAAGAAAAACCAAGTTTGTGAAAAGCCTGTTGAAGAGTTTAATTAACCTTCTTCCATATGGAATCTCTTTCATGAACCTATAGCTGTACATAAATGGACCTTACACACAGAAAGATGGGATTCTGTTGCACGCTTGTGTCTGATGTTATTGATGGTAGAAGTGGGCGTGCTGTTAACCTTTGGAGTCTCAAATCCTTTCTGTGCTCTGCAAGCTGTGTATATCGCGGAAAGTACACAGTTGCCCACACTGGCATGTCAAGGCAGCTCAGCCTTGATATGAAGACATGGCCTCAATGCGAGAAAATTAAGGTCATTTCCATCTCTGAGTGTTGAGAATGGCAGTAGGAATAACAGCAGAGCATATACTATGGTTACTAGGATGTTCTGCCTACAGCGATGTGGATGGACTATTTCACTTACTTTCTTAAATGGCCACCAGACAGTGGCAACTTCTGACTGATTCACAACTGTTGAGGTTCAAATATCAACTTATTGAGTAGTCTCAAGCATTCATAAATATGGTGTCTCATAGTTGACTAAAAAATGCTTTAAATATATATATATATTTTTTTTCTTTCTCTGGCATTGGTGTCTTTTCAGAGATAGCAAAACTGGGTATATTCCAGGATTTGGAAATGTAGCAATTCCCGTTGCATTCAAAGCATTTCACAGTCCACAAAAAGCCTAATAAACCATAATGGCATTTTATTACGGGTACTTTACCCATTGTACAATAAACATCTTGAGGACTGCCTTTGTACATGTATTTTCGTCAAGTGCAGCATTGTGACCTTACTTTCTAGTTCCGGCTAAGAAGCTGAATTGGGATAGTGGAATAAACTATAGTTCACCAAAAGGAAAGTATATGGTGAAAAAATTCTCTTTTCAGGAAATGTGTAACTGGGAGATCTGTGAAGTGGCCAGAGATAATTAGGTTCAGAAACAGTGTGTTTCTGGCAGCAAAATAAATTGGAGAGTATTAGCTACACTTCCGGAGTATTATAAACTTTTTCTAATATAGGTTTTACGGTCTCCTTCCTTCCAGCTCAGTGATTTAGGCATCTGATTTTCACTTTGAAATCAAAAATTCCTAGATTCAAATTGTAGAGGAGCTGCTTCCATCACAGCTGTCTTGAGCCCGGATGTTCCCCCCGAGTATTTGCAGGAGATGGTTATGACTCTTGTGGTCTCCACAACACAGTGCAAAGCTCCACCAGAACCATACTGTATTTGGCCAGCCTATTCCTGTCCTATACATTAAATTTCTGTAATTAAGAGCTATTTGTCTTCTTTACCCTAGCCATTCCCAACCTCTGCTTCAATTCTGGACTGTGAGAAATGTCTGGTATGGTTTCTGACCTTAAACAGATCCAAATACACGAAATGTTTCTTAGAAGTTGTTTTACTCCTCCTTCTTCTTTCTGTCTTTTTATGCAATTCATCTGCTGGCTCAATCACAGATAAACTAGCACAAATCAATGAAAAAGATTTCAATCTTAATTGCCTCTAATTCACAATGGAATAATTAATTGAACATAGTGTATCCTGCAAAGCTTCTGTCCTTTGTTCTGCAGTTTTACTGTGCCATGTTTAATTGATTCTGGTAGTAGCTTATAATGGACTGCAAGAGCTCTCTTCATAAAATAATAAAATAAAAAAAAATTGTAAAAAGGACTTACTGAATTGCATGTGAAAAAAGGCACATTTCCAGCAGCTGGATGGACAGTAACTTGGAAATTTTACCTGGGCTCGTAAGGCAAAGAGCTCTTACAATATTCTTCTGTACCGCCCCCTCCTCCACAAAGCCAGCAGATAAGATTTATAGCAGAGATGTAAGAAAGAGATAAGGATACATTTAAAATTACTGTGAACTAAACTGTGATCCAAATAGCAATGGTATAAAAAGAGGCAATTGTCTGTAAGATGTCCCAGCACCATCAAAGGTATATAACATCGCTGCTTTAGCACGTGCCCACTGCTGTTGCAGAAAAACCTGGGGAGTGATACATTCCTCTGAACACTGCATCGGTAGATGGCGAAATGATGATCTTTTTGTTAGGGTACTGTGATTCACAAAATCAGACTCTTCCATTTCTTGTTTTGCAGATTTTAGACAGCTCACTGAACTCTACTTATAATGGTGTAAAGTTAGTTGTCATTCAGCACTACGTTTTCTTTTAATGTTTGGTCTGCATGTTCCCCTTTTAGGTTGCAGTTTCACAAGAGCTTGAAGATTTTCTTCTTTTTTTTCCCCAGTTTCCCCCAAATCCTGTGCTCCAAGTTCCTTACTCCTTCCCATGTGTCAGTCATATTTCTCTCCACACAACTGTGGAACTGTGGAGCTCATTTCAGAGATCTGAGTTATGGTGCAACTCTGCAAAAGCAGCACTGGTAGAACAGAGGTATTACGTTATTCTGCTGAGGCATGGGCTGGAGATGCCCAGGGCATGATGGGGTAAGAAAGTCTTTTGCAGGTCTTTCAGCTGGAGAAAATGTACCACGGAATGACACGAATGAATCAGACAGAAAAAAAGATGATGAGCTATCAGGGCTGTTGAAAGGGAAATTCAATTGACTGTCATCTTTATACAAATCTGTAAGAGCTAGGCTTGAAGTTAGGCTGAAGAGGTCTGAGAGAGCAGAGATAGTTCTGTTAAAATGCAGGGGGGTTTTGGCTGCTTTGTAGCATAGCCTTGTCCCTATGTGTTAAATTACAGCCCTGTCCTACTTTACCGCGGAACAGTACCACTGAGATGCATTTTGATTACTTGTTCTTTCGTATCGTGTAACATCCACTTTGTACAGAGATGCAAATAAATATAAAAAGTGCAGGGAAATAGTGAACCAGAATCTGCACGGCTTGTTTTCAGCTAAGACCCTTTCCTTGCGTGCTCGGCTCTCTTTTCCTGCATGCCTTCTACCTTGTCATATTCAGATCATGCCTCATTTAGCTGAATTACTCAGGTCACCTTAGATTAATTGTGCAATTTGGCACTCATGCCGCAGATATATCCTTATCAGAGTGCTGTGTCAAAGAAGTCATAATATAAGCAGGATTTAAGAATATATCTGCTAGCAAACAAGAACACAGACTAGGAAACCTGGTCTTTGCCATCACCTTGGTTTTTATGATTAATTAGTGGATGTACTGGAGTAATAATCCTGTGCATGTGCAATTCTGCTCTACATTTTCCAAGCTCCATCCCTTCAATTCAACCTCCCATCCTCATTAATTTCCAGTGTGTGGTGCTGAAAATGTTCCCTTCCTACAGCAGCTATGCCTTGTAAATCTATTTCTTAATTAAAAATTTTGCAAACAGAATGGCAGGGGGACCATAAGATGTATCCCAGTTAAAAAATAGTCTGTCCTGAAAAGCTGCCTTTCATTTTCAGTTAAAATCAATTAATATGGGAAGAGATTAATTTGAAAAGAGATCCCAAATATTTGCATAGAAACCTATGCTGTCATAGAATGACTTTGAATGAGAGAAACAGATGTTGTTTAAGCATTATCTTCTTTCGTAGGCATTGCAAGTTAACCCGTTCCCAGAAACCCCAATCCAGCAACACATTTAAGCATATACTTGTGCTAATCAGCTATGGCAGTGAATGGGATTCTTGAAATGCTTAAATTTCAGCAGATGCTGAAGTTTCATGCTCAGTCAGATTCCTACTGTATTATGTCAATGTTAAAAAATGTCACAGCTTAGAAAGTCACCATCACATTAAAGCTAGATTCTTTTCTTTGCCTTTTTACAATATATCCGATATGTAACATTAATATTTATAAGCATATGGAAAACATATTTACAAGCACTTTCCTGTAAATAAGATGTTTGGAATGATTACAGCATTTCTTGGGTTTATTTTTCTTCATCATTTTATGGTTTCTTTTTTCTGCATTCATGATTTTTTCCTGAACTTTTCTACTTTAGGTTTGCCATTCCTTTAATACACTGAAAAGAAGCAGCATCCTTCTTTCTTTTCTCATTTTGAACTGTTAACTCTGTTTGTTCCTATTGACTTATTTCACTTGTGGTTTTTTTTGTTTGTTTGTTTGTTTTTTTTTTTTTTTAATTGTCAGTGATTTTCTACACATTTGGCTTTCATTCAGGCTTCTTTTTACTTTCTCTTTTTCGTGTTTTTCCCATTTTGTTTCTAGCTCCATTGCTTTGCCTGGTTTTTGCTATGCATCAACAGTGACAAAGAATGGACAAACAATGTCTATGGTATTTTCTTTGCCTGAGACCACCAGGAGAAACTCCAGTCCCTCAGTATTTCTGACATGTTGTGCTTAGAAAGTGGAATGTAAAGAGCAATGTACCTGAAGGATACTTTTCAATGTCAGACCTGTAAACATCTGCATACCTAGAAGGGTAAGGATTTTAATTCCAGAGCAGAATCTTTACTCACTCAAAAAGAAGCACCTATACCTAACAGTATATATATTTTCTGAGGAATGCTTTGGAAACATTAAAAACCCACACTCATTGATTTTACTCTTTGCTGCCTCGTATTGAAACTGTGAGTGTTAAAAGTCTTATCCTAGCAATGATCTGAAAAGAGCCTAAAAAGAATAAAATCAACATGGTGAAGTTTATTGTCTCATTTAAGGCTCTGACATCTGAAGGCTATTTTATTAGGCTCTGAGGGAACAGGAACCTTTGTAAGATAGCTTAATAGATGTTTTCAATGCTTATTCTGTTGTCCTCTTAAAACCAAGAAGGGGAAGAGGGTTTTTTACTATCCTTTATGCTAGTAGTGATTGGAAATTTTTGGACAAAGTTAACAAAAAGAAATTAGATGTCTCAGTCCAGACACAGCCCTCTGTGAGACACCTCTGACGCTGATGTCGCTGTGAGGCAGAATAACACTTAAAGCCAGACACAGTGGAGATATGAGGTCCTCACTTTTGGGGTGGTCTTCCTGGGTGATTTGCCCTAAAACCAGGGAGCTTATGAAACCCCTGCTGCAGTCTTGTAAACCTAATGTCCTTGCAGAAATACATGTAGCCAGACTGCCAATTTCAATGCCTCTTTGAGAGCTTCTACTCTGCAGAAAATTCTGGCATAACACATTTTCAGACCAATTCACTTTTCTGAAAAGAATGAGGATTTTCCCACATATTGGAAGCATTGCTTTTTGTCTAACTTACCCTTCAACACCACCCATTTGGAATTACAAAAAATAAAAAAATAGCAGCAGCAGATTGTTCTCATGTTATTCTTAACTATGAGATGATAATTATGTATATTCCCAGGAGAAAAAAATAAAAGCAAACTTCCTACGTTCCAGTCCTGACTCTTCCTTCTTACATTCCAGTCCTGACTCTCCCTTTAACACCTCACATTACCTAGATCAAATTGTGTAACCTCTCTGTCCCTTGGATTAGCCTTCTGAAAAAATATGTTTTGAGTTATTTTTCATTAGTACTTAATGACAAAAGTATTATTTTAATGCTTAAAATTTCCTATTTCATTTTTTTCCTTGCAAAGAAGGGAGAAGAAGGTGCGGGAGGGATTGTCTTTTTTTTTTTTAGTTGACAAGTACAGCAAGTCTTTCAGTGGAATCCTAATCCAAAATGCTGTTTCTCTAAAGGGATCACTAGCCCTTGTAAGTGCTGCAGAAAGACTAATTAAAGCAAATATTGAATCAGACAAGATTTACATGGATGTATAGTATATTGCTTTTTGATTATTCAACAAGAGGTTCTACTGACCTTGTTTTCACTGACCTGTAAGAAAAAATGCATTTCCTTTGAGTTTACCATATTGAAATCTCATAATTCCTCATTTATACACACAAATACCCACCTCTTCCCTGAGAAATCATTGTAATTTATATAGAAAAAGGTGCCTTTCAATATCTGGATTGAAATATGCAAGAAATAAAAAAATTACTGTTACTTGAAAAATATCTTGGGTTCTAGTTATGATTCTGCCTATGCCCAGGTCAGCTATAAATGTTTTGACCGTGAATTCAGTGTAAATTATGTCTCAAGTTGAAAGTATGTCTGTCCTATGATAATACCTGAGGCTTAGTTTGCCTGGCAACTGAGGATAATCAAAGCCTTGTTTTGGATAGAATCAGAGAAACAATCCATATTTTGTCACTGATGCTTCAGTGCAAATAAGCAAGTAGGACATGGAAGCAATACTATCTTTTCATTTTAAGGGGTATGTTTTAGAGCGTCCTGACACATCGTTTAACATCCATTCAGGAATGCAGTATTCTTTGCTTAACATTGAACATTCATTTCTGTCTGAATTTATCTGAATTCTTTCTTCAGCCAAAGACTAACCTGTATCCCATTGTACTGGGAAATTTCAGAGTGTGGATGTCTCTCCCAAACGGACTCTCTCCTTTAGAGTCTTATGCACCACCAAAGAAAATAATCAGTGTCAGAAGTACAAGGCAATTGTTTTATCTAAAGCCACCCACTCCTCTTTTGTTTTCCTGAGAACATTGTGTGCTTTTTATTTTACATCTTCCACTTCAGATCTGCAGATGTGAAACTTTAAATGCAGGGTATTAAAAAAAAAAAAAAGAAAATTACAGAGCTTTGCAGTCAAGCACTGTGTGTCTACAATTCTACAAGAGTAGAGATAATTTTACATGTTACTTACAGCAAGCCATGTGATAAAAAGAAAAATAATAACCTTTTCCACAAAAAAATGCAAAGATTACTATCTGCATTTAATACCAAATACTAGAAAATGAAAAGTGCATTTGTTTCTCTGAAATAGATAAGCCTTTAAAATGGAGCTCTAAAGGGGCATTTCTATGAATAAAGAAAACTGTAAACTGAATATTAGAAAATGCTTCCTAGCTGTTAGATCTAGCATAGGTAGACACAAGCAATGACACAACATGAACTCTAGACTTATGAGAAATGGATACTCTATTGGCCAACCAGCCAGAGAAAAAATCCATAAGAAAATCCTCTAAAACCTAAGAAATGTCCCCTTCGTGACTAATTCTACAGTTATCTGATAAAACCCCTGGTACATTGCACCCTACAATCACACCTTGCTCTTTTGGGGTTTAATAATAGATTGCAGTTAAAATTGGGGCTGTGAAACTCACTTTTCCTTCAACGGGCCAGAAATTCTCCCTCCGTTACAAAAGTATTCCTGGTGTGCGATATAGTTGGCCTTATATCTAGCATGCTCAGAAATAAAAATGGGTAGCTTTTCTCTCTGTAAATGTCATGTTTATTGTAAACACAATATATTCTTACTAATTGCTTTGCAATAGCACTTGGAGGTACCAGCAGAGACTGAAGCGCAAAGGAAGAGATATTCTTTGTCCCAGAGATCTGACAGGTTGGTGATAAAAAGGGAAACAAAGAAAGAGATTTGTCTAAGACTGAAATCGGTGAATGAGCTTGGATGAGACCCTAGGTGTCCTGACCCCCATGGACTTTCTGCAAGCCACAGCTTTTTTGCATGTGACTTGTAGAAGCATTTTGTGCCACCAAACTGTGAAGCACAGACACTGGAGCAAGGTCTAGAGTTCTGGAGAGTAAATTTACACAGAGTTCAGGAAAGATACACTCCTAAAATGTACACACATTCAAAGGCAGATGTAACAGAATTACATTGGATTCCCACATTACATTTAGATTCCCACATACATTTAGATAGACATAATCAGTAGTAACAGTACAATATACAACACCTCAGCAGGAGCACTTAACATCGTGTACGTGTATGTATAGCATGAAGAACCACTGGGTGTGTAGCTTTTCCATGGAAAAGGAGCTGGGTTTTACAGTGTCTCAGAAAGTGTCAGTGCTATACTGGGAAATATAAGGAAGAGCATAACCTGCAAGACACAGAAGGACTCAGTTGCCTAAAGGTAGGTAGCTAGTGCCATTTTAGACACCTTGGAATATCTGAGACATCTGTATGGGACAGATAGATGACACAGAGGAGCTGTATGAGACCCACCCCTTTCTGAAGAGGAAGATGGAGACCAGATGGCATAAGCCTCTGCTATCTGTATGGGTATTAGATGGTTACATGGGAGCAGCACGAAACTAAAAGAAATTAGCTCTGAAATCACTGTTTCAGAATTCATATTACCTTACTCTGACATCTACAAGATGAGCCATCCACATACCTACTGTACACAAATGAGTCTTCCCCAATACAGAGGTTGGAGTTTAGGATGCAATTCGTCTGGCCAAAAGCAAGAATCCACTTTGTAATAAAATGCTTTGTGCCCTGAACACTGCTGATTTTAAGGAGGTGACAAGCTCCCTGGTGAGTATAAAAGGGGCCTATGGTAGCTTGCGCAGCTGTAGGCATCTACATCATAGAAACTGGAATGAAGTTCTAGTGAAGATGAAATCCCACCCAGTGTCTACATTTTGCTCATAGGGTTTGGGTCAAGCTAGAGAACCTTCAGAAGAAAAAGGAAATACAGCCTATGAGAAATAAGTGAAAGAAATTAATAACCTGATGTGGGGATGGGAGCAGTCCTCAGATGTAGAAATGACTGCTGCAGTGTGAAGGGAGCAATTTATTCCTCAGGCCAGTGCCTGAAAGGATTAGAAATAATGGGTTTCAATCAAAGGAAAGACATTAGGGGAAAAAAGAAACCCAAAAGCCCTCTTTTGAACAGTGTGGATAGGGAAACATTGAGCAGACTGTCTGGGAAGTTGTGATGACTCCATCACTGGAAATCTATGAGAAGACCTTAAACAAGCATCTGTCAGAACTAACACATCTGCTGTTGATGCCTCTTAGGGCAGGGGGATAGATGAGATGGCCTCTGAGATCCCTCCCGACCATATGAGTCTATGATACAGAAATGAATAATTCACTTTTTATCTTTGCAGAGATGTGGAAATAAATAATAACTGAAAGCCTAATCCTAGCAAAACTCAGAAGACCAGGAAAAACACATATAAATCATTGGTAACCCTGTAAGATAATTTATACTGCATTGCAAAAGTGCTCAGCACCTAGACAGTTCGGCAGCTTTTCATAATACCTCAACTACAATTCAAATGTCAAGTGCAAACAGACTTGCCAAGTCCACCAACCAACAGTTTAGAGATTTTCTAGGCGAATTGCCATATGAATTTTGAAAAATAGAGCAACTAAGGTGGAGGAATAGTCCCTTCTAACCCATAACATGTCAGGTCTTTGACTGTACATGATCCATCATTGTGACAAAGACAACATTCGATTAATTTACAGTCAGTGTTATTGCTGAATCTACCTACTGCGTAGTCTGTGCTACAATTTAGCATAGCCAGGCGCCCATACATAGGGAAGAACTGGATATTTGAAGTATCCTTCCCCCAAAATAGCCCATGTTAGTTACTAGCATAAGTATTATTTACTCTGGGAACATGCACTTGAACAAAACAGAAGCTGTATACAACAGATAAAAAACAGATTAAAAACATTTGTTTTAAAAAGGTTAAATTGTGTATGAATAATTTATTCAAAATGCTCCATATAATTAGCAGTACAGGAATTATTTGGTAATAACTAAACCATTACTGCACACTTTCTAAATTAACATAACAACCTCTACTGTCAATCTATGAAAATGGTATAAGAACTCAATAACTGTTTCTCAGATAACTGCTTTTGCATAAGCAGCTTTGGTACTTCTGAAACTATTTTGGCTGGATTAAAAGCATCAGGTGCCCTAGATATAAATATTACTTTTAATTGGTTTTAATATTTCTTTCACTGATTGGTATCCATGTCAACTTCTGTCCTGAAGGGTTTGAAATACAATACTTGTGCCTAAAGCTTCACAGTTACCTTTCTTGCAGTGTCACCAGGATAATGCCTCTTTTTTGTTGTCTTATCCCCATTTATCTCAGGTTCTGAAATGGTCTTAGTATGAAATACTCATCATTTACGAGCTTCTTTCTCTGGTGGCCTTCACCCTTGGGTTTATATTTTCATTGTGGTACGCCATTACATGTACTGTTTGTTCTTCCACCTTCATTCAGTGTGGTTATGGGTTAAGGTGTTAAATAAACATTTGGCTTGTTTCCTTTGCTCCCGTCTGTGCTTCCCAGGGAAGCTTCCTACAGAAGACCAGGGAGGTGAATGAAGCGTAAGGGCAGAGTACTGCTCTGAAACATTGGACAGAAATTTCTCAAGAAATGACAAGTGGCAAAAGCTGAACTAAGGTCCAAGACAAATTCTCTCTTAAACATGTTTAAATAAAGATTCTAATTCTACAAGCACAGACCTTTGCCAATTCCTGAAATGTCACTGGATTACAAATATAGAATTTTCCAGATATTATTTTTCCATCTTTCCTTCTTTTGAAGCTCAAGCTTCACCAAACTTGACTGAAGCTGTTTGTCTCAACACTACCAAAATCCTCTGGTATTTGGGTGCATACGAAGAGGCCTCAGGGAGAGTTTGCAAGTTTCTAAATCTCAGATGTGTGGAAATACACCAATGCCTAACTCTTGACCTTGTGTTTCAAAGGAGCCTTATCTGGTATAGTATATGAGTTGGAGGTGTTGGATCAATGTCACACGATAAATTTAAAGTGCTCTGCTTTGTGGTGGAGAGGTCTAGACACTAACACTGATGTACCAAAGGAAGAAATCGAAGGTAAAGTAGCACGTGGGAGAAAAGGGAAGGCAGGAAGGCAATGATCCAATGTGCAGCATAAAAATATGAGTGAGAGGTGGCAGGGCAAAACCCAGACAGCTGAACATTGGACTTATGGCTGGACGCTAGCATGGGCCAGAGAAGTTACATACATTACTGTTTTACTGTCCACTGTGGTAAAGCTGCCTGGATGGCAATGACCAGTTCTTTAACAACTCTGATTTTGATGTCTAGTGTAGCATAGAAGATTAGGCATAAGCATGAGATGTGGAAAAAAATCCCTTCTAAATCAGGCAGAATGGGAACTGAAACCTGACTTTTCCTCTTCCCAACCCTTATCCAAGATGTGATGTCAACAAAACAAGGACCAGGTGCTATCTGTCGACTAAGATGCCATAAACCAAAAGTGTCCACACAGACACTTCTGAGCAGCTGTGAACTGTATTTTGCTCTTCCATTGTCTGTAAACTGAGAGCCTTTGGTCCTTGTTGGTTGCTTTCTCTTTTCTCCTCCTAAGTATTGCAAATCTGTAAAACCCACTTAAAGGAAAACTTAACAGGTACATCTCTGCAAAGATTTAGGATCAATTAGACTGTGCATTTTGCCAAACATTGTCCAAAAATTTCCAACCAGTTTTATTTAGGAGCTCCTTTGGTACCATCCATTTCTCACTGGCAAGCAAGCCTGAAGAACACTTTGCAACTATATGTGAGTTTTGCTGTTTGGATGCTCAGCTGAAATCACGGACTTAATTTTCCAAAGTAATGAGTACCTACACAGGCCTGCTGATTCCAGATGGCTGAAGACCTTTGATGATCTTTGAAAGTGCAGGATGTAATAACCCTTCGAACATCCCAAAAGGAGGCAGCCAACATTGATGAACATCTCTGGAAATGTCTGTGTTTTTCTCCTGATTTCTAAAATATCCATACCAATGACACTTACCCCTCTTGGAGGGACGTGCATTGATGAGCCTAAATTTGCAAAAGTAAAGAACTGCAGACAGCTACGCTAAAAGAGGACCAAAGAAGACACAGCAGAGTTCTCCCTTGGAAACATGCAGTATTATTGTGCATTGTATCTTGCTGTCAGCATTACATTTCAGAACTGAGCATGACACCCCGAGCATGCCTGCTAAACCAAATGTGAATAAAAATTCATATTACAGCAGTTCTGTTACCAGGAAACCTCTATTAACAATGTCCAATTTTGCTCCAATATACATATCCCATGCTTAAGTGTATGGCAGTCTGTATTATTTCTCTGTGTGTTTGTATGCCTGCTAAGATTTATAGTGTATAACCATTCAATTGACACTGCATTTGAAAAGAAGCTCTGCAAATACAATGACTGTACATAAAAATCTCTCCTGTAAGAAAGCAGAGGAAACTTTCTACAATATATTGTATGCAAAGCAGATGCTGATGCTGCTTTGAATGTTTCATGGGGTTTTTGATATCGTCTAATTTGCCTGAACTATTTACAGCACCAGTAAAAAAATGTTTTTCATTTTACAAAGGGAAAAATGTCAGAGAACTAAGTTGCATGTTTCATATAGCAAGGAATTCTATAAGTTAGGACCCCTTCATACTTTGAGGGAAATGCAACGAAAAGAAACTAAGAAAAAAAATATCAGTTCCACAGTCTCCTGGTAATCACCTTTTCACATCATTTTAGCTTTTTGGCCTGTAATGTACATAAATTTAATTTGTAATGTGGGAAGGAGGCTTGTGGAAAGAGCTTTAGCCTCATTTCCTCCTTATGGCCAGTCCTGTCTGGGCTCTTGAGTATTTTTCTGTCTTAAGGGAATTCTGTCACGTACTAAACATCCTGTTGAGTCTTGGGGCAGTAAAAAGACATTCATAGACCCTTGCAAGGTTAGGGTCTTTTCATTGATTGCATCTGGATCAGAGATAGATTTCAGGGGCATGTCATAAATATAATTGTGCCTGCGTATGTATCTATCCCCAAATATCTCATTATACCTCTCCCCTCAATATCTCGGCTGGAATGACTTTCTGCATTCTGTGTTAAAAAGACATTTTTTTCAGATGATATATTCCTCATTAGTAGATGCAAAAAGTTGTAAAAGTAGGTTGTGGAGAATTGTCAGATGTAGCCTGTGGTTAAAATATTAGCTATTAACTAATTTAAGCATGATTTCAATGGCTAGGTTCCAGGTACAACTCAGAGCACAAACCCTCAAACCTAAGCAATAATGAATTATTTTCTAATAAGCATCACCCCGTTCTAAATATTAAATTACATTACACACAGTGACAAACCCCCCAAACTACAATGTTTCTCATGCAAGAGCATCTCACTCTTTGCTTACAACTTCCACTCGTACTGTTAGTTTTCCAACTGTTCAAACAGAAACTCTGTTTTGGTAACAGCTTGTTGAGAGAACTCCATGTTTTCCCAGTATGTACTTGAAGAAGATTAATGAGTCTTACTAACATGCCAAGTCAATCTGTTCCCTTCTGTCAATCAACTCCCGTAGAACAAGTATGTCTGTCTCACTGGCGGTATTTTCATGCAGATATACTGCAAAAGTTTAATTAAAACACTAACCACAACTGATCATGAAATACATTCCGGAACACTCTTTAAGAAATAATTGGGTAGGTATTAGGTAAGCCTTTTTATGAAGAACTTTTCCTTCAAGGGGTCAGTGAGAAGAAAGGAAAGGATAAACAATATGAATAATTTCGCAGAATAATTCTTATGATTGAATTTCGATTTCCATTGTCAGTTGGTTCATCCTGTTTTTAAAAATATATCTACTTGCAACTTCCTACTTGCCTATTGCCCATGAATAAATAATTTACGTTTAAACAGCAGTACAGTATCACTCTTACCTTGCTGGGGAGGAGGGGGTAGGAGAAGAAATTTTGTAAAAAGGGAAAGCAGATGACAATTTTTGCAAGGCGGACTTTTCATGTCAGCAAGCAATAAGGTATCAGCCTATTCTGTTATATCCATTTTTAAAGAAAGAAATTAAGAAACAACATGGGGTTTTCTCGTTCCCTTGAATTCTGTGGAGTTCCAGGGTGTGCAATACACTGGTGCAAGTGCAAAATTGTGGGGTGGTACAGTGCTACCTACCCTGCATTTCTTACAACCTGAAAGACTGTAGCTCTCCAGTCTCAAACAGCTAAATTTGCCATATTACAGGTTAATTCTGAGTGAACCAGAGCACCGGTGAACTAGCCAGCGCAGTCAGAGCTGACACTGTGGAGGGTACAGTCCTTTGAGAAGGCAGTAATAGGAGTCAGGGGAATACCCGGGGGGAAGTCAGTCACGTTAGGGGAAAAAAATGAAGGACTAGAGCAGAAGCAAAGAGAAAGGAGATGAAAGTTCATCTGTGGAAGACTGAGTACTACTTACAAAGGACAAGAACCTGAAAGTCTGAAAACCATATCCACTTTAATTAGTCGAGTTTTGCAGTCATTAAGTGCTTTCCTCAAAACATGGAAATAGAAAAAACATATAGGAAGTAAAAATACATAAAGATATATATGTATGTGTCTTGAATAGATTGTTAACAACTGTAATTCCTCTTGTCCACTGAAGTGTGACAGCTTCTAATCCGTTTTCTGGTTAGCAAAGAGATCCAAAGAGAATGAAAATTCAGTAGGACCCAGAAAAAGAGAGAGAGTTAAGACACTGCAGACAAATTCAACAGCTGAAAAACATTTATTTTCTCATAAACAGTAAATGTTGATCAATTGGCCTAATATGAAAGCATTAAGAACAAAGGATGATTATGTTTGCAGAGGTATTACATCACTGAGGGAAAAATAACACATCACATGGCCTGTTTCAGAGGCCATACGTATGGTCCCTACTCACCACAGTCATTGAAAAAGGAGCCAGACTGCCCCAGCTTTTCTAGTGATTGAAGATGCAGCCCGAAATATTGAAAAAGTTGCAGTGGGCAAAATTTCTGCAAGGTCATAGGGCTTTGTCCCCTACCACGCTAGGTGCTGGTAGCAGCCCTGGCACTGTCCAGCACTTGAAAAGAGAGATCCCTTAAGAGTTGCCTTTCTGACTCTTTTTTCTTTTGTCCTACATTCATAGGCCAAGAACTTCTGGTAGAGCCCAGCTTGTTCTCAGCTGACTTTAGGTTGATCCTCACAGTCCTTCTGGACCCAGACTCTGACTTCAGTCTTCTAGTTGTCTTGCAATTTCTCTGCTGTATCGTCTGCTCCTGGTCCACTTGAACAGGTAGGATTTGTTTGGAAACTGCGTGGTGAAAGCATTCTGGATCAATGTCTCTCCTTTATACATGTCTGTGAGAAAAAGAAAAAAAAACCCAACTATGTCATTGCTTTGCATGATCAGGAAGAGAGAGATAATAAACCACGTCAATACCCAGACATGGACTACTGAGACCTCTACCCAGAGGTCTAATTTTGTAACTTTGCATCTGGAGCCCAAACCTGATTGTGTTACCTTGGAGATCATACAAAGAACAGATCATCAGAAAACTACAAGTAACTGTCTGAGAGTCCAGTAGAAATGGCCAAGAACCTTTTGCATTTTTGTAGCTTATGCTATTGGGGATGGAACAGAGAATGATGGAGTGAAATGGGATGAGCTCCTACTAGACCTTGTTCACTATAAGGCTTCACATCAGCAGAAGATGGAATTTGATGGGCTCAGTGAGGTACATGAATGGAGTCTAGACAGCGGAGAGAGAAAATAAGGCGAGAAAGAGCTGCTGCTGCTGCTATGTATTACTGGGTAACGATCTAATTCTACAGTTAGTTGACTTCATGGTCTTTTGGACCTTAGGTTTCCATCTCTTTGGATATCTGGTGGGCAGAATCAGGTGCCGCAGCTCAGTTATACATTTGGTGTTGGGAGAAGGAGAGAAAGGAGGACACTGCAGGCTGGGGTCATCTGCTCAGGTCAGAGATGACCAGACTTTCTCCAGGCAAACACTGAAGTGTGTGGGGCTGGCAAAGTTGGGCAATAACATTTCTGGTCATGACACAACTGCTTGCTTGGAAAACTTCCATCTGGCTATGTTTACGTGCCTCTGCTGTCTAATTAAAGGAAGTTTCTGGTTTTATGTAGTTAGAAGTCCGGAGCGAGTTGGGGAGGGCATCAGTTCCTGAAGTGATGATGTGAAGTCTTAAGACAAAAATGAACCCTGACTTGCTGTTGATGTAGCTGTCAAGTCCAGAGTGCCACATATATCATCTGGTCCCTTGGCAGGATCCATGTGACCCCCACTCGCATGCCCCCTCTGCGTGTCCCCTCCACCAGAAATGTACTCACCAGAGGCCAGCTCTTGGACTGTGGAAGGGGTCTGGCTGTGCCTGGAGAGATCTGAGAAGGTGATGTCTTGGACGATGCCACCAGGTCTGAATTTGAAAGTGGGCTGAGTCTGAGGTGTAGCGAGGACCCCTTGCCGAGGTGGCCCTGGGACTTCTGTTGGACACTCAGCTCTGCGCTGCTGACAACAGTCTGTGAACACTTAAGCATTCCCTGGTGATCTACCATCCATGTATCTTGTGAAAATCATCTTAAAAAGGAAAAGTGCATCTCACAGCCCTCAACGGCTCAGTCTTTTCTCTAAGGGAATATCTTTCTTTACCTTTTGCTTCTGAACTGAGCATTGCTTTGTTGACACAAGCCTCAGCCTCAGTCTGGCTTCTCAAGCAGTGTTTCATTTTTCAGAGAGTTTTTCCATAGGTCTTAGACAGAAACGTGCACCACAGGTGCATCTAAGGGCACCCTCGGTCCTTCCCCATGAGCTGCTATAGCAACAACAGTGGGTGGAGAGTTCCTTCACAATTATGGTTCTTCTGCAGAGGCCTGCTAAAAGTAGGTATTTCTTGGAGTGAGGGGACTCGCAAGGTGAGAAAAATCATGACAATACTATTACATCTACAGGACGTGTAGAGATAGAACTTCAGTATAATGACCCCACCATGAAGAACTTTTCCTCCCCAATTGCCTACCTAGGCCACTGTGGGCTCAAGCTGGAACCCAAGAAATCGGGGAGTCTGGCATCTAGTGCAGATTTAAACCTGAATGTATATGATGGCATATTCATGATTTAAGTTACTTGAGAGCGTGTGTCCATGGGGAACAAGGGTTGTCTCCTCAGATGTGCCATGTGTTAGGGATGCAGAACAGGAGGTGGCCATGGGACACCTTAGAAGAAGCTGCAGAGTCCATAGCAGTCTGCTGAATCCAGCCAGGGAGCAGATAGTCTCTGAGGTTCCCAAGACTAAGTGAACTAGAAGAGGTCTCCTCTCCCAGGTTGTATTTTGCTTTGTTTCCTTTAATATAAGAAGCCAAAAATGCTCCTGTTGAGTATAAAATAATATTTCAAGATTTTATTAAGTAGGCCTAAATATGCATTTCTTCACTGAAGTTTCAAGTTGGATGTCCTGAGAGAAGCCTTAGGAAGAGCTGTATTTTTGTTTGTCTGTTTGGTTGGTTGGTTGGGGTTTTTTGCCTCTTTTTTATTTGGGTGTTTTTTAAGAATATTTTTGAGGCTTTAAACTGGGGCTTTTAGTGGCAAACACAGGAAATGAAAGGTTCTTATTCATAAGAATGCCTGAGACAAAGAGTATTAGAAATACCACATACATTAATAAAGAGTTGATAATTTAATTGTAGTATTGAATAACTGCAGAAGCCCAGCACATGCCAGCATAAACTGCCCGTTTGTGTTGCGCAGTGTGGTTGGGATATGTCTAGATATTTGGTATGCAAGATTAATGTATGAACTGTTCTTTAAATTGCTGATTATATCCTTAGGCAGGTTTTAGTGAATTAATAGGACCTGTTGGTTGGTAAAAAATAATCATGAATTCTGGTTTGCACAGTACTGTCTAACATAAATATTTGCCTTAAAGGTAGTAAGTTTTAAATGAGTGAGTTAATACACATAAAATATAAAATATAACATGAACAAAATTAGCAAATCTAATTTAGCATTGAAACACTTCTCAGAAAATTAACCCTCATTTATGCTGACACTATTTAACAAGGGGAAGCCAGGTTTTTCTCAGCCATACAACAGGTCATAACAGAAGAAATATCATCTCAGCCCCAAACCGGTTTACGTTCTTCTTGAATGACACTTTCTTTATAATCAAGTGAGATCAATACCTTGATTTATCGGAATGAGACATTTAAACAAGACACAAAACTCTGTGATAGAAGTTAATGAAGACTGAGTGCCCGGGGGACTTTTAACTGTTCATTTTTCTTTAGGGAGGAGAGAGACGATGTGATTAATTCTAGCTTTTCCTTCTCTGTCTTGTAACAGATCAAGTATATGAAAGTGACTCAGAGTTACCTGTTCTACTTTAAAAAAAAAAGGCAGAAAAAAGCCAGATATATTCTCTATTAACCTTACTGCATGATAAACAAGAAAAAGAATTCGGATGTGGCAGGTGCAAAATTACTGCGGCTTTTCTGTGAAATTTAAAGACAAGACTTTAGAAGAGGCCATTCAATATATATCTGCTGAACCTAATCAGAGCAATCTTAAAGCTGAAACTAGCTTTGCATGTCTGCAGTGTAACAAATCTGATACCTGTTTAGAACAGTCCAGAGTTTCCAGCACTTGGACTCTAAAAGACGTAATCAAAATGTTCCATGAAGTGTAACTTGCACAGCTCTGCTTCCTTAATAATTAAAGATGCGTCTCAGACTCAGTGCACATGCTCCAGCCGGAATGATGCCACTCAGAAATAAATTGCATTTCTGCTTAAGATTCTTCCCCAGCACTATTAGAATCTGTCCAGTAAAATGATACGAACTAAATTTGCCATAGTGCTAATTTACATTGCCATTAATGAGAACACAAGTTTTAAATCACAGACATAGAAGTACTATTGTGCATCCAGCTTATTTCAGCTCCACTCAGGGTGATAAGGCATTCTCTAGACAATTGTAATTATGAGTAATTTGTAAAAGTAATAAGAACTGCTTTTTATTACAGGCAATAAAAATCAATTCTTCATTCAATTATCTTTCCTGGCTATGATATGATAGCTGCCCTGAGTAAGTGCAACAGGAGAAAAAGCTGAGTTAAGTTCTAAGGACGAGAACTGTTAAAGAAAAAAGACAACAGCATTTAAAAAAAAAAAGCTACAAAGATTTTATCTCTATTTCAACTTCTTGTCATAAAAACATGGTAATAAATACCTGGTACTATTGCTATCATCCTTTTTTTTTTTCTTTAAGACCCAAACTTCACATATATTCACGTAAATTTAAGCATAAGACCAATTTCGTTGATTCAGTGGGACAATTCTTGTGGTTAAAGTGAAGCACAAATGGAAATCTTTGTAGAATCAGGGTGATGGTGAACAAAAGCATTTTGGATGTGATTAGCTTCCATGCAATAAAACTTGTTGAACTCAAAGTTAAATATTAGTTCCAATTTTAACATGAATTAGAGCTTAAAATCACAGATACCTTCTATTTAATAATACATGCTTGTTATGTTTCCAGGAAAGGTGTTTGTTTATTTTGAATAAGGGAAGCATTGGAGAGAGAATTTGGACAAACAGGAAAGTATCTGGGGACAAGTCCCTGGTTTTGATTTGTATTTTTCTTTTTAATTTCAAATTTTCTATTCAATTACAGGGGTCTGGAAACAAAATCAAACAAGTGAACCTGTCTAACAACCCCATTTAATAAAAACATTTTGCATATTTTGAATTTTTTCATGCATTTTTGGTTCCAGGGGAACTGGAACTGAGGATCGAGGGTATCAAATTTCATTTTGGAGATGAGACATGATTTTTGGTTATTATCTTAGCCTTCTAGCCAGTCTGAGGGAAGGGTAGGTAAAGAAATGCAGGGGCATAAAGATATTCAAAGACACAGGTCTGATTAGGTGACTTGCTATGGTAGTACTCATTTTCTCATCTGCCAGGGATGTGAGATTTTAATGGAAGTGATAAATTGAGCCTCCACTGCAGAGGGGATGTGAGGATGGGCCACTTTAAACCTCCACCTTTGATCTCCTTTATTAGTAAGGAAAAGATGTGGTACTTTTGATTGAAGTTTGATTTAGAACAATAAAAATGAACCTCACTGAGTCTCCACAAAGTGAACCACCCTATAAAGACTGTTTAATGGGCAAACTATTCAAGGATTAGATGAGTCAAAAAGGTTATTGGGGAGCCCATTTTTTACAACCCCTCTTGCATAATGCATCCCTACTAAGATAGCAACAGATGTCAGCCGAAGTCATGAGCCATTTGTGGAGCATTTTATTAAAAAAAAACACATACAAAATATATGCGCTGGATCATCTTCTTTTCTTCAGCCTTTCTCAAATCTTCATTTGCTTACTTGTTGTATAATTCCTTTTTCTTTTAAATTGTATGTATTTTAGAAATTAACCCTATTCTCTTGAGTTTTGTATGTCAGTTACTTAGAAGGGATAAAAACACCAGTAAAAAATTTTCTGATTAATATTTATTATAAAAGTTTTCACATTTTTCTCTGAAAAGACCTATGTTAATTGTCTACTTGTACCTATAGCAACAGAAACAGAGCTACATGTTTCATAGGCAGAAGTCACAAATTTCTTTGTCAAAGGTAGTCGATGGGAAGGGCAAGAGGATAAATCTTTTCATATTCAGCTGGGGATTTCAAGGTACTTTGTGGAAAGGGATCCACCTGAGAAATCCATTTCTTCCACCATTCCAGTTCTACATGAACCAATACCTTTTAATAAGGCTTCACCCTTGCCAGTTAATAACACACTTGAATGAGCTGACAGCATATCAATATGTTGGCAGCTTTGAGACATCTTCTTTTAGAAAAGCCATATAGCATTTATGTTCATTAAAACAATTAGCCAAATCTGTAATATACTGTCTCTCATATATATATAGATGGTATATCTTGGGAATCGATTCATTTTAGTGATAGCTTTTTTGTTTTTCCAAGAGATTCCCATTTTTTTCCCATTCTAAAAAGCTTGTGTTATTTTAGTCCAGAGTAATATATAATTAACTTTTAAAAGTTTGTGATGGTTTTCTGCAAGGTTAACACAAATATATTTAAATCAGTTATGTTTAGGAAGAATTTGGCAGTCTCGGGAAAGCAGATGCCTAACACCTCTGGTTTACCATAAGTAATTTTGTATCAGGCAATTAAGCCCAATCTACCTTTTCCATGCTACTACTTTCCAAGGAGTAACGTGGATCCTGTTCAAAAAGCTACACATAATCTGCGTGAAGAACAACATAATATTCTCCTCCTTGTTACTCCTTTCAGTCAGAGGACTCTGTTGATGTGTGGTGACTCAGGGGTGAGCAGTATGGTGACGTTATGTTAATGGTTTCAAACTGGAAGAGGGTAGATTTAGAACAGATATGATGAAGAAATTTTTCACTGTGAGAGTGGTGACAGACTGGCACAGGTTGCCCAGAGAAGCTGTGGCTGTCCCGTCCCTGGAGGTGTTCAAGGCCAGGTTGGATGGGGCTTTGAGCAACCTGGGCTGGTGGGAGGTGTCCCTGCCCATGGCAGGGGGGTTGGAATGAGATGATTCCTTCCAACCTAACCATTCTATGATTCTATGATTATGCACCCAGAGCACTGGCCCTCCTGCTGTGGTCAGACCTTTCTCTGTTAAGCATAATCCATCTGAAGAAGCTCCATTTCCATGAATCCTCAAGTAGGTTTCAGTATTGCACTCCCTTGGCTTTCCGGAGAGTGTAGGAATTCAGTCTAGCTCTCAAATGTATTCAACAGATTGCTCTTTGGCAAAGCTCCATGGAAGCAGTTTAAAGAGCAGGATTTTTATAGCAATTATCTCTCTCCCTCCTCATGACAGAAAAAGGGAATGAAACTACTGGGCCCACATAAACAGCCATGAAGAAACAGTAGAAGCAGAGGTCACTAACCACTAGACTCAAAAACCTTGAAAGCAAAACCTCTGTTTGGCTTGAACAGCATGGATTTCTGGGGTAAAATGCTGCCCTTTTTCATGAGATTGATTAAAACAAATGTAGATGTCTACAGCACAGGCATCTAACGTCAACAACGAATCTAGACTCTTGGTTTGGTCAAAAGAGGACATAGGTGTTTCATGGAAACAATTAATATCATCCTGAAGTAGATACCTAAAGCAGATCATACTTTAAAAATGCCTGATTTTCTCTTTTGACTATAAAGGAGAACCTCGTGTGACTAGCTGGAATGGAGACCTCTACGTTGTAGTTCTATAAATTCGGGTGAGATGAACCTTACTGTGGGTGCCTGTGTTTCCTAGGAAGTTCAGACACTTGGGGATTTAAATCCAACCCTTGCTTGGTTTTATGATGTTCTGTCATTCATGATCTAAAAGATAAATGTAAAAGGGAAAGCCCATCTGTTTTTAACTTTTCCTGCTTTAGCAGAGGTTTTAATTCCTGCCTTTTCTTTAAAGCTGTACGTCTTGAAATACACCTTATGTCCTCTTTGACAGAAATCAGAAAACTTTCTGGCTGTCTCAGATTCTGCTTTATCTGTGATAACTGATGTATTTGTTCCAACTATAAAAATAATGTGAGGGCTGGCTTCAAATATTTCACAAGACCTTCCTCTAAATCTTTCAGAAGTCTTCTACATTATCTTTCCTGCCATGACTTCATTTTTCTATGCACAATCTTTCCTTTCTTCCTCACTACTTCCTGACTATTGCATTTTGCAGATGTATTTCTAATTGTTAGATTTTTCCACATTTTTCTCTAGATCACAACTGATACTGCCAATTGGTTGACCTTATTCTGTCTTGCTTGACATCCAGGGGATGTTTTAGAAAACTTCTTTCCAAAATTAAATCACCAAGTGCATTAGAAGTTTTTCATCTTCTCAGCTCTCCATCATTCTGCATGCCCTGCACGTTCTTAAGTTACAATTTCCAACCAAGTTTTGTTCTTGGGAACAGCTTCTCAAAGCACTGCCTTTAGAGGAACATCCAATTCACAAGTAAAGAAGGTGCTCTTAGGAAGAAAAAAAGAATAAGGGAATCCTGCAGTGAACTGGAGTACTACCCACATCAGTAGACACAACTTGATTCCCTTTAATCCTTCACAAAACTCTGATTTTAATCAGGTAAGTTTGGAATAAAACACCTGCAAAACATTGACATTAAATATTTAGTCTTTTAGAAAAAAATCAGGGTGAAATGTTATAGTGAATAAACTATTTTCCAGAGTACGATGTGCCCAGCTCTGGTGTCAACAAGAGGTCATGCTCTCCTGCCTTCAGCAGCAAGTCTGAAAAGGACTGACATAACCTAACCCCAAATGCTCTCTAATGCAAATTTACTGTCATAAAAGTGGGTGCTCATTATGCTGGCAAGATCTGGTTTTCATATCGGCAGGTATAATGCAATCTTCCCCTGCATGACGGTTCCTCGGTCCTGAGCTACACTATCCTTGTTATTCCATTCCTGAAACTCTCTTAAGTAGAGGACTTAGCATTTGCATAAATTCCCTGAGGATCTAGGAAGAAAATGTTCCAAGGCCCTCCGGGGCTAAGTGTGTATGGTGAAGTATATGAATAAATCTGTCAGTTTTGAATCATTAGGAACGGATGGCTTTAGGGTTGATTTTAAATGGGTGTCAGTATATCTCAGGGTTTTGCTAGAGACAGAGGATGGGCAGGATAACCTTATATTATTCTTCTTGTTTCGATAGGGTTAATGGGAGTGTTACCAGGGATTGTCTGGGAGTTAATTGTATTAACGAGGAAAGATAGAGAGCCAAGCAGCATCTTCTGAATGTCATAGCCATTTTTTCCTGTTTTATTGCAAGGAGTCTAGGTGGCATAAATCAGTACGGGCTCTGTTTGAATTTGTAAAATGACTTGCAACTGTCTCATAGTATTTATGTTTTCCCTATGAATTAAAGACAAATCATATGGATGGGTAGGAGGCAGTGCTTTAAAGCCCTGAGTTTAGGTACATATTATCTCAAACGTATACGTGCTGGTCTTGTTAATGAGAATATGGACTATTGGTACAAGTCACAGGAAAATAAATCACTTACCTTGTCTTAGAAGTCTGAACTTTCAGACTGAATTACATAGACTATGGCCAAAATACGTTTCAATCCCTAAGGTCGGGAAAGACAGCCTTGTATTGTCAGTGTTGGCTTTGAATGTGATGTGCCTGGCTCGCCCCAAGATTCTGGGTGTGATCTTCTGTACATTTAGGTGAACAGCCTCAAAAAAGTCCATAAGGTCTGTTATTGAAACACCTAAGGTTTGATTGGTTGATGTGCTAAACACTGGTGTACACATTACTTGACCTGGAATTAGAGTGAAAACCATTTCTGAAAGTCAAAGTTGCTTGACCGTTGTTGGGTTCACAAGAGGTAACAAAAAGGCCCTTACATGTGCTAACTTAGCTGCCCAAAAATGCTTAAACCAGCAGAGCTAAACACAAGATTACAATTTCAGCTTGAAATGAAAAGCAAAACCTGTAACTAGGGGCAAGGACAAATTCTTCTGTGGATCACGTTGGCACTGAGGAAGACCAACAACGCATACTTGCTGTACTTTGCCTGCAAAGTCTGTGTCTTAGATTCAGTATATTGGAGCAATGACACTTAAATACCATCATGAGATTTGTCAGGTTGTCATCTCCAGGATGCCCCAGAAGGACTGGTATGCCACTGTGCTGTGTAAGTAAGTGAGGAAGTCCCCAGCGTGTCTAGTAATCCAGAGGATGTATTGTCAAGCTACATTCTTTAATGGTGGGGTCATTTGGATATGATATCAAATACATATATATCTAAAAAACCCAACCCCTTGACCTTTAGGAACAAAGGAGAGAACATAGATTATCTGTAAACCACCGTGCGCATTAGCTTTTTTCATAAGCAAATGATTTCAGAGGTCTTGCCCAAGCATAAGTGAGCAGATCTTTTGTTGTGTAGTAAGATGGTCAGCTTTTCCAGTACACTACAGGGAATTTACATGGCATTTTACATGCAGCAGGTACAGATTCACCTACCAGCAGTCAGAATCATGGACACAACCCACTTTGGCTTCTCAGACAAACCTCATATTGCTGCACACAATTAGCTGTTACAGTGATGTGTACATTAAAACTGCTTCAAGGCACTAATCTAGAACAGGCTTTTTTGCCTTTTGACATTTGTTCAGCAAGAAAAAGCATAATTCCTTGCTAACTACACAGCCTTGTTAGAATCAGATATTTCCCTTTCCTATTATTGCCACACTGAAGACTATTTTCTTTAGAGAAGCCTCAAGAGGCAGTAATCTAGTTTTGAACTATTGCCATCAACTATCTTAACAGCAGACTGTGATATTTTTGGGTTTTTAAATACATCAAAAGTGAGCAAAAGCCATAGGTGCAAAAAAACCAAGAACAATTTAAAAGCGGCTGCAGTAACATTAAGTACATTGAGCTTATCCGGTCTGGACTTTTCCTGAGGAGCACAAATAGACACAACTGTAGCAAGAAATTTTGAAATTATTTTTCAGGGATATTCTGTAATCTGTTTATTACATGTCTCATTTTCAATAGAGATAATTTAATATAAACTAATAATTTAATATAAACAAAGAGTCTGTGTGTTTCTGTGACTATTTTTTTTAATGTACTGATAAATGGAGATTTTTGACTGCTAGACTCTTAATTGTGTTCTGACAATTTGGTCTCATCTGTTTTTTCAAATAGTTTGTTGCAGCTGTGAATTTTCTGGCAAAGTCGGGTTCTGTGGAAAAATGCCAATTCTTCTTAAATATGGTGCTCTGAGAAAATTTCTCCTCTTTTTTTTTCTTCTTGAGATTATACTCACGCAGGTTTCTATCAGAAATGAGCTTGGCCTCCTGCCAGATTATCTGACAGAAGCCCAGATCTTCTGTGGCTCTGGGAAGCCTGAGTGCATCAGCCGCCTTCAAAGAAAAGGTGTTAGGGCTTTCAGCATCCTCAGCTTCAGCACGGTCCAGGCACGTGGGCTGCTTTAGGAACAGGGAATGTAGAGCATCTCAAGGTTTTGAAAGGAAATGCCAGAAGTCTGGTGACTGAGAAATGCCCCCCCAAACAGCCTAAGAACGGGTGGGATAGGGGTGTCAAGAATAAAAGAGGTTCAGAGAACTTATCTGACCTGGACAAGACAGAACTCACAAACTTGCCACGTCCTGAGCTGGAAAGCCCTGAAGTTTCCCCAGTCTTTTATTTATTACCACATCAAATGGTAGCTTTCACCTTTTTTGGGGTCCTGGAAATACCAAGGTGAGCTTCAAGCTCCACAGCTCTGGGGCATCCTGGTCTCACAAAATCCCTCAGATTCTCCATGCCGTTGTGCGTGGGAGGCCTGGACAGCTTTATTTTTTTCCATTCTTTGATTTTAGGCATATATGTAGAGATTCGGCCTTTAGTTTCCAAAGATATTTCTCCTTAAAAAAACCCCAAACCGCCAACAAAAAAAGGTGAAATGGAAAAATAAGCCAGCCACCAGTGACTGATTAATTTCCTTTTTGACACATTATTTTTCTAATGTTTTATTGGAATAGCATAATATTTGCATGAACATGAAATCCAGGAACATGGGCTTTTAATAATCAAGCTGCTAACTTAAGTGTCATAGCAGTATTTGGGTGATTAATGAAAGGTGTTTACACAGCCAGTTATTCTGTTTCGTTTCAGCAACTGTGCAAAACTACTTACAGAGAGTATGACATGTTGCTCCTTTTATAGAGCAGCCTCCATATGTTCATTAAGGTGGAAAAAAACAAGGAAGCTAAATGCAGGTGTCAGCTGAAACCTGCAGAGGATCACTGCTTCATTGGATTGTGCTTTCTTCTTTGATTTGCAATTAACATTTCTGGATTTCAGACATATTTTGTCTACTGTCCCTAGGGTATCAGCATTTCGTTTATGTGGTTTGATTTCTTTCTTGCCTTTTTTTTTTTTTTCTTTTGAAGGGTTACATTTTTACCGACATGAAGAAAGATATCTGAGGGCAGCAAAGTATTCTGTTGCATTCGACTGCCAACGGATGGCATATTAGGATATTTTCTTCTCTCCCTATTTTTTTTTTTTTAAAGTACACAGTTATCTTTATGCTGAAGACCTTGAAATCTCTTGGGAAGACCATCTTAAATGAGGAATCAAAACTTTTCAGCCTTCTCATCACAACTGCAAATTGAAAAATAAACACTTATGCACCACATTCACTCACCTAACTGAGGGACTTTCTTCAGTCTGTATTTAATGACAAAATGTAGCAAGTTTTTGTATTTGTACCATAAGTGACAAGGTGCATTGCAAGGAGCTGAACTACTGCAGCCACCCCAAAAGGACCCAGTGTGGCAAAGTTTGAGAAAATCCTCTGAGCACACCTCCCCCCTCTTCCCTCCTGCCTTCTGTTGCCTCCTCCTTCTCTCTCCATTACCTCCGCTGTGGCACTACAAACGAGTGAGCAATGTCAGTGCAGTGGGGTTCCTGCCTTGACTCGCAAGGTTGGAAACAAGAGAAGAGCAGCTTAAAACCTTCTTCTAAGTGGACTCCAATTCCTTATCTTCATGAGAGTGAGTGGTGAGACTAACTGACGTATGGACAGAATTGCCGCAGGTCATTATTTCTGTCCTCCAGCTGTCCAGAAATCTGGATGAGAGAGGCTGTTTGCATGTTGGCAAGACTTGTGTTGGTATTTGAAAGGAGGTAGTTGTCACGCTTAGCATTTCCATGTTAAGAAGCTAGTGCTGCTACTCGAATGGGGGAAAGTTAGTCATCTCAGTTCCTGGGGAGAGGGGGGAAGAGAGTTTCCCAGATTACTATTAACAGGAGTGAATGTGCTAACCAGCCAACCATGGAAATAGAGAAATATGGATGTGCCATGGGTGAGCGAAGACATTTTTTCAGGATTCACTGTTGCCTCACAGACTTCCTTCATCCTATACTGTCTATGCTTGTAGAAATGTCAGTACATCCTGGTAGAAGCATGCATCATCCATTTCTTGGGCATGATAATATCAGTAAAGCTCATTTCTGTGTAGTTCACATGGCTTCCTTCTGAAGCTCCCTGTCTCAGATTTTTAATGTCAGCTTCATCTATAAATATGGGACTGTATTACATGCTCTCTTGTATATGTGTATATCCTTTTATTCTTTTGTCCCTTCGCTGACTTAATTGGGGTATGGTATGACCAAGGGAAGGAATCATAGGAATTGTCCTACTGTTTTTACTCTCAGGCCATGTCCTTACCCAGTACAGTACTAGAAACTTCATAAAAACATTCAAGAAACTGAAACTTGATGGCGAAATTTACCCCTTCTTGAAACTCTGTGGTCTTTTCCTAATGTCCTGTAATTGGAAGTTGATTTAAGAGCTGAAGCTTCTAAAGCGCAAAATTTGCCTTGACCTTTACCTGTTATTTCCAAGGAGGTAAGCAGGTGAATACGTTTTTAAGCAGAGCAAAACTTAAAAACTTTTTGTTCAAATACAGAAACCTGTTCTGTTTCAGAATGCATGCAAGTTGAATAAGGGATAGATTTGATAGCTCTGCAGAGCTAGAGATGTTAGAATTCAGTATTCCTATATGGTGCCTGATTTGTGTTTATACAGGGTAACATTTTGCACAAGGTTCATACTGTAAAAAACTGCTCTGGCTGCCATGACATGGGCATATTAGTATGGGAATACTCAGTATTGCAGCTGCTTTTTGCAATCATAGTTTTGCACCTGATATATAATACCCTCCTCAAGAAAATGATTAGGCGGTAGTTCAGGTAAGGGATCTGCATGATAAACAGCTGAGGTTGCATTGGGCTACTGTATCTGTGGAGACTTGCTTGCTGGTAAAATCAGCTCATGCACTAAACTTGGGAATTTTTCTTCCTTCAAAAGACAGTCCAGCCCATGAAACAAAAGGTATCTGAGTCTGGCTATTTTCCTTTTCTCAGCTTGTCAACAACAGACTTTGGAAATGATGGCTTCAGGTCTGACAATCATATGTTCAAGAACAAACATAGCTCATTTTCCTCATGAGTATCTTCCAAACCAGGCGCTTTGAGGATGGCCTGGTGGAAATCTATATATTCTTAATTGCATCTTTAAAGAGCTGCTGTCCCTCCAATTGTTGTTTATGCTTCTTGTCACCTAACATACATGTTGAAAACATTTTACTGATCCTGTACTCAAATCTCTCAATTTTCCTTCTTTTCTGGCTTAATAAGAAAGTGGGACTGCAAATGGAGATGAAATATTTTTGCAAATTTGGTTTCAGAGTATCTTTTCTATAGGGCAACACTTGTTGGTCAATGACAGCTGCTGTTA
This sequence comes from Ibidorhyncha struthersii, assembly GCA_013398815.1. Lineage (NCBI taxonomy): Eukaryota > Metazoa > Chordata > Aves > Charadriiformes > Charadriidae > Ibidorhyncha > Ibidorhyncha struthersii. Next base: position 324,028 of record VZSZ01006111.1, on the reverse strand, counting down.
CAACAGCTCAAAACATACAGAACATCTTTAGTGTAACAACATCTTAAACAGATTTCAGAAATGCAATTTACAGGGAACAGCTTAAGCCTGGGTGCACTCAGCTGTCTGTACTAACCTTTCATATATACTTTTCCTTTTTAAAAGCAGTATTTAAACATACAGTGGCCACAGTAATTTACGGAGCAAACTCTGAAAAATTCTAAATCAGGATTAGTGTCTATTAACTCTATTAAGTTCTATTTGGCATTCGACCAAAGTGTCAACTGAGCTCACGTGCCTCTTCATCCAGTAACTAATGCTGGAGAAGGCACATGTACAGTATCAAGTGGAAAAAGGTGTCCAGGGTAATACTGCAACTATTAGGCCAAATTCTCTGCTGGCAGAACTCATAGTATTTCCAAGCCAGATCTTTCAGAATATCCGTCTGTCTTGAATTAATTTTTCGTATTCACTTTTTAATAAGCAACTTTCCAAGCAATGAGGGTTTTTTAGCTGCATGACTCCTATTAAAGTCAATAGGAGTCATGTGGCTAAAACCCTATGTGATGCTTGAATTTATTGGAAATTGACATCTGGTGCTGAGAGCACTTCTATTGTTTGGTCTTCCTGCCCAATCATCGCTTTTTGCCTGGTCATGTAGCCTCTTACGCTCCTACTTGCTGGAATCTCCATGCCTAACCTTTCTATTCCTTCCCCAATATCCTTTCACACTAAAAATAAAAGACCCTGCTCTGTAGAATCATTATTGCCTCATGCTCTTTTGTTTGGAATTTCTCTATGCGGCCGCTTTGTTCAGCCTCAGCTGTTGCTGAACTTTGCTGTTGGCTGCAGTGAATCATTGCGTTGTTCATGCAATCAGTTACGTTTGCACAATACTTTAGGATCCGGTTAGATGAAAGGTGCTCTGCAAACAAAAGCTTGGCTCCTTACCATTTTATTCTGAAATGCTAGGGGTTAAAACACTGTCAAGTGGGCCTGATGTCATTGCTTTACTAAAAATGAGCTTCTAGCAGTTGTTATCAATTATTACTTGATAGTTTCTTGCTCCCCAAAATCGTGTTATTATGCTGAAATCAAGGGCAATGTTTCAATTGATATGAGAGATGCGCATACTAGCTTCAGACACATTCTGACCAGTGTGAATCTGGGCTACAAAATCCAACCCTAGGAGCATTGCTGTAGGATTTACTTGTTGATAACTGAAAACAGCATATATTTTGTTAAAAACTCTAAACAACTTTTTGCCTCGTTCCCTATACATTTTATATTAATGTGCATTTGGACAATTTGCTAATTTGTGTAAGTATCTAAAGGGTGGCCTCTTTAAAACAACAACAAAAAAATCTAATTACTTTTTACTGTAAAGGTTAGGGCACCAGCCCACATTATGTCTGGGATGTGATTGAAAATAGTGCTTCCTCCAGGGATTACTGGAGTAGTTTTCAACCAAATGGAAAAAAAGTCATCTTTACAGATGAAGATTTATTTTTCTCCCAAAGGTGGCTGTGAACATCTGAGTTTGAAAAAAGGGTTTTATTAAAAGACAATATACTAGAGTTTACACATAGTTTTAAAGACCACTGTATAGGAAAGTTATTAATGATTGAGTCTGAGTATTGTACAGGTCTGTAATAAAGGATTGAGGCTGTCCGGTATCCTGAAGAGAAAACGCAATTCAGATTCCTTCAGGCACTATATGTTTTTTAAAAATAATCTCGGGATTGAAAATCAAATCTATTGGGCAACACTAGTCAAGCAACTTGGGACTCTGCCAGTCAGTCTATTTCAAAGTACAGCTAAAGTAGACTGAAGATTATCTTCAAGGAAGATCTTGAAGAGCAACAGAGCACTGAGTGAATATAAAACTGTTTCTGGGACAGCTGTTGAAAACCTCATATATGTTGAAAATCATATTTTAACATGGATATGCTGTGCAGAAAAGCAGTGTTTCTGTGCAAGACAATTTTGCATTTATTCAGTCTACCTGAAAGGTATTTTACTAGAAAGTGTTTTTTTTTTTTTCTTTTAACTCTTCATTGAGTGGTTTTAGTGCTCATCTAAAGATGCCAGAGCTTCAGAAACTTTATTTGTCTACAAGAGGTGCAGCAGTTACAGTGCACACATGAGTCCTTGAACATCAGTTCTTGCCCTCATTCTTTGGGGCTATGCTTATAGATAAATGGAGTCTTTTTCTTACTCTTCTTTTCTCCCCCAGTCTTGCTCCCCTTACAACCAGAATAATGCAACTACCGTGACAGTTTTTCAGGGTTTCCCCTGAAAAAAATGGATTAATGTTCCTAGTACATTTTACTTGTAAGACTACTGCTGCCCAAGCTAGATTGCAAGTGTGTTTCCATTTGACAGGGTTCAGAATGACCTTTGCTCATTTTCCACAGGATTTTCTGTGGAACATTCACCATAGCCATGTTTATCAAAGTAGTTTTTTCAGATTTTCCACTTTTTTAGAAGTCCAGTGTTTGGCCTGAGAAGTACTTTGTTATTAAATAAAAGATGCCAGAAACTGTTAAAGACAAAATGAGTTAGATAAACACACAAAAGTGATAATAGTAATATTAGCATTTTGGAAAAGGTGAGTGGCTCATAGATTTGTTTTTGAAGGAAAAAAAAAAGAGACTTTTCATTAAAAAATAGTCTATCTGGAGTAAATCTGACTTGAGCTAATTTTGAACTGCCCTGGAGAAAGCAAAAAACTGTGTCACACTATGGAACATCCAAACTAAGCAATCCCCCAGCTAAAAGATTTAGCACAGAGAGTTAGTTTTAAACTAAAGAAGACCAGCACTTTAATCTTTTTGCTTGATTTTCCTTTCAAACACAGTCATCCATTTAGCTCCCTGCTGTCCTCATGAAGAATTTCCTTACGATGAAATCAGGGTTCGGAGATTTATTATGCAATGAGCAGAGCAGGTTCAAGCTGATAAAGGCTTCCTGGGTGAGTGAAGGATGCTTAATGCCAGGAAAGATACTCCTTTAATATGAAGTTCTTGACCATTTATTACATAAAAATGTTAATCTGATAGTGTTTTTAATCTGCTTGTTATCAGCGGTGGCTGCTCGGTGTTAAAGACAAGATAAAAGGGAGAGCTGAAGAAGCAGATTTGGGGAGCAGTCGCTCAGTTAACATGCCGGATACAACACACCTGCTTCCCATTTATCTGCTCTTGCAGAGTGAGGAGGAGAGGGCTTATGGCCGCGATAACGCGGCGGCGTGGTGGCCTGATTGGGCATTGGTGTGCAGGCGCTGAGAGGACACTGCGCGAGAGATAAGCGGCGATAAAGACTGGGACAGTCATTTCCCAGGAAACTCGGCAGAGCGGAGGATTTGCTTTACACGCCATTTCGAGGGGTTCTCCAAATACAAAATATTTAATCCCTTCTCACCCATCCGCATCCCCCTCCCACGCCACAGACTGCTGTGTGAGAGCTGCAGGATTAATGAAGCCAAACATCCTGTGGGTTTGCATCCGTATTGTGCCCTGGGCTTGCCCCTATTAACTTGTCCCTGGGCTAGTCCTCCCCGTGAAATATTGGCAGACAGGACAACTTGTGACTAGTCCTGGCTTTCGTGCGTGCAGAAACAATTGCTGGTGTAAAATACAAAGTAGTTGGCAAACTGGGCTGAAGTTTGTTCACGGGCATTGGACTTATTAGTTATGGTGGCCCAGAGGACAAGTACCGCTATCACATAAGCCTTGTTTCCTAGAAGGACCAAGATAAAGGTTATCTCTGTCTGCAAGACAAAAATACAATCTTTTTCTTGAGGGATTGGGCTCAGCAGTAAAGTTTTTGGGTGTTTTTTTTGAGTTGACATACACATTTGCAATCATTGGAGCAGCTGGATAGGAAACAGCTTGCCCATTTCAGAAAATGTGGGGGATTAAAATCATTTACCTTAGGATGAAACCATGACCAATCCAAGCTTTTCATGCCTAGGGAGACACGAACTCTTTTCCTGCACTATTTCCCACAATCTAGAAGAGTACCATAGCAACCAGCCACATGTTTATTTTGAGCTGACTGTTTTTTACCCAAATTAGATATTTAAAGTAAAATTTCTGTTGAAATCAATAAAAAAAAAAGGACTTGTTTAGCAATGCAGTGTCTCCTACTGCAAACTCACACTGCTGAGAAATTTCCAGCAATCTTGCAGGCTGAAGGTAGGTTCACACAGCAGCTGGTCTGAGTGGGTACAGCCTGTGCAGGCACATGTACCCTGGGTTTATTGCAAGTTATGGAGAAGCCATGGGTACACAGCTTATAGCACAGAACATCTGAAGCTCTACATTTCCCCAAAGAGCATAAGCAATATTAGCAGAAGAGCTTCAAGGTTCCCCAAAGTGACTGGGCATTACCTTGGTGCAAAGACCATTTAAATGAGGGTTTTCTCTTGAATTCAGATCTGGGAGCTCCTTGCTCAGACCAGCAGGCAGAGTAGCGTTCATACATGCTGGGTTTAGGTTGAGAACTTCAATCTAAGTTCGAAGCAGCTGAGAAACCATGTGTCTAGACAGTATGTGATCACTGCTAAACTGAGTTTAAGTTGACCTGAAGACCTAAAGTCCTATAATATTCGTTTTATATTGGGAAACAAAACAAAAATCTACAATGGTACAAACCTCTGGTCATAGGCAGAGGACTGACCTGAATGATGATTGCAAAACAAACTGAAAAATGTTAAATAATGAACTCCTATAGATGGTCTCAACTCAGCCTACATTCACAGAAGCACAGAATGGTAGGGGTTGGGAGGGACCTCTGGAGATCATCTAGTCCACCCCCCCTGCAGAGCAGAGTCACCTACAGGAGGCTGCACAGGACGGTGTCCAGGCGGGTTTTGAATGTCTCCGGAGGCGGAGACTCCACTGCCTCTCTGGGCAGCCTGTGCCACTACTCTGCCACCCTTAAAGGGAAGAAGTTTAGATGGAACTTTCTGTGTTCAAGTTTGTGCCCGTTACCTCTTGTCCTGTCACTGGGCACCACTGAAAAAAGACTGTTCCCATCTACCTGGCACCCTCCCTTTAAGTATGTATAAGCATTGATAAGATCCCCCCTCAGTCTTCTCTTCTCCAGATTAAAAAGACCCAGGTCCCTCAGCCTCTCCTCATAAGAAAGATGTTCCAGTACCCTAATCATCTTCGTGGCCCTTTGCTGGACCCTCTCCAGCAGATACCTGTCCTTCTTGAACTGGGGAGCCCAGAACTGGACACAATACTCCAAATGTGGCCTCACCAGGGCAGAGCAGAGGGGGAGGATGACCTCCTCTGACCTGCTGGCCACACTCTTCTTGATGCACCCCAGGATGCCATTGGCCTTGGCACCAGGGCACATTGCTGGCTCATGGTCATCCTGTTGTCCACCAGGACTCCCAGGTCCCTTTCCACAGAGCTGCTCTCCAGCAGGTCAGCCCCGTACCTGTACTGATGCATGGGGTTATCCCTCCCCGGGTGCAGTACCCTACACTTGCATTTGTTGAATTTCATAAGGTTTCTCTCTGCCCAACTCTCCAGCCTGTCCAGGTCGTGTTGAATAGCATTAATTCCCCACACAATCATCTGAGTAAATAGTCTCTATGCCAGGCACTAAACGAGTTAATATTACCGGGGCAGCAGAAGTACTTTGTATGGCAGGAGCTTGGGTCCCTCTGAGTTAACGGGGACTGTTAGCGGGTGGATCCCAACTGATCTCTAGTGGCAGGACACAGGAAGGAGCGAGGGAGAAGAAAAACAGTCATAGGCACAAGCCCCATGGCTTTATACATCAAGTCCAACATCCAAAAGCAAATTGGAAGTCAGTGCAAGCTGCAGAGAATAAGTGTAATGTGCGTTGTTCGCTAGTTCTGCTAAGTAAGCGATCAATATATTTACTCCCTGGATAGAATACAATTTTGCTGTTGTGACAGTGCTACTTCTACTACTCTGTGAAGAAAAATGACTCCATGGAGCCTGCGATCCCTATCTGGTCAGAGCGTCCACTCTTTGAAAGATATTTTTTAAGATAACAGAAATCATAAAAACCAGAATTACTGAACATTTGCAGTACACCAAAGCCAAGAAATTCAGATGGAGAATAAAATTCAATGACTAGTGATTAGCCCAATCTATTTTACTGAGATAATGCCAAGCTATCTGGATGGTTTCAGCAGCATACAGCACTTCTGTAATCCTTACGTGTAACAGAGAGAGTTCAGGATGAATTAAAGCTTTCTACTGAATTTCCTTTCATATGGATTGTTAAAGGAAACTGTTATCTTGTCAGTGGTGGTGGTGGGGGGTTTAGATTGTTTTTATTTTTGATGTTCAGAATCCTCTTTCTGGGAAGCTCTGTAAGGACTTGGTAAAATCATGGCAAAACAAGCCTAAATGAATATTCTATTTTTTGACCATTGCAGTTTATTACTGGGAGATTAATCAGAAGAGTTTGAAGCAGAAGATTAATGTGGTCTATTCTTATAACCTGCTCTCCTCCTCATAAATCTCCCATTATTACATGTGCACTAAGCAGCATGTTGCTTCACCTTCTCTGAGGCTCAAGTCTACCAACAGCTCTCTTTCATTTGCTTTCCTGTACTTCTCAGAGGCCAATATTCTACTAAAATAATCCCCACTCCCCTCCAAACCAACCTGCTTTTCCCCTCCGTCAACCCCCCCCCCCGCCCTCAAGCCAAGAAGGAAAAACAAATAAACAAATAAACAAATAAATCAGACTCATGGAAGTATTCTCTTTGGATCAACTTTTGGTCTGAATGTACAGATATTTAAATACAGTTGTTGAGATCAACTGAAATAGTACAAAAGTAATAAGATTTTGATTTTTGCTTCTCCATGACAGGTAAGTTTTATACTTAGTTGTCTACTTTTTGTCTTGGGAGAGCTAGACAGCCTGTTTTTCCATTCTCGATCTCTTGGTCTAAAGGGTGGTCTCTTGGTTTAAAGAAGAGCTGACATCACAGATGGCCACCACCAGTTGCCAAAGGGAATGCACCCAGAAAAGGCAGAGCTAAGAGCCTGGGTGGCCTCATGTATGCTATGGCTCAACTTCAGGAAGCAATGCATAATACCAAATACCAAAGACCAAATACACAGCGGAGTGGACACCGAGCTATCTAAACACCTCATAGTTATGAACAGCTTGCTTTCCCACAGCGTGACTGGGAGAAGAAGAAATCTTAGCTGTGTTTTGATGTTATACAAAGATGAAGAACCAGCTAGGTTATGTGATTTATTTAGGGTCACTCAGGACATCTCTAGTTGAATCAGAAACACAGCTTCAGTACCTGGAGCCCTACTCCAGTTAACTTTCACATCAGCCCAGGTAACAGACTGCACTTTCACTCTACAGAATAACAAACTTGACTCTGCTGAATACACCCTGTTAGAAATGTTGTCCCCTATAGCAAGACTGCAAGAGATTCACAAGTTTCCTTTGTGCACAGAGGCCAGAACAACCCTGCCAAATGCTGTCCTAAATTATTCTTGTGTAAAATTTGTTGGGTACAGAACAATGAAAGCAGAAATGGAGGAAGGAGAAGACTCGTTCTTGAAAGTTTTTTCTTATTATGCAAACGCAGAGTCCAAAGATTTTCCAGGGAATTGTTGTGTTAAATAGCCACAGTTGTAAATTGTGAATTCATAAATGAATACAAATGTGTAGCTGTCATAACTGGCAGATGACACTTCCTGAAGGATAAGCTCGTACTCTTCCCCAGCGAAGGCGGCATGCAAGAGTTGCATCTCCTGAGACTTCTAATGTACAAATTCTTTGGCAATTCTTCCTAAGGCGGAACTGTTTTTAATTTAGAAGACGTCAACCTACTTGTACTAGTGGGAGAAATTAATAAGCCAAGGATGCAGGTCGGCTGTACTGTAATACTGAGTAGATATGTCTCCATTAATTGCAGGATTGTCTGCGTGCACTTAAAAGCTGTTCTGTCTCAAAGCTTGATCCTATTGCCTTTGCTCAGATAAAATTCCCTCGAGCCTCTAACACCTTTTCTGCTGCTGACCCCTCAGGGGTGGGTTTGTTTCATGTCTACATGCACCACGTGCTGAACCACATATTTCTTCTATCTGTATAGCACGGATATGAATATAATTATTCATATGTCCTCTAATACTAAGCTCCATTCCATTTATCTGTCCTGGACATTGAGAAAGTGCTATTTTATAGATGGGGAATTAAAGCAAAGAGCATCTAAAAGCCATATTCAAATGACCTGGATTGTAAACAGGGCTTTGGATCTAATATTTTTTCCTGGCTGCTTTAAGCAACCCCCTACATGGTGCCTTACTAAAGCATCAGTTGTTCGTCAGGAGCAGCCAAATCTCTCCCCTGACCACACGTGGGCACTTCATGGTGCCTGAATATAGCCCCGAGAGTCTTGATAAAGGGGATACAGTGAGTCTGTGACAAAAAAAAAAAAAAAAAAGATGCTTAAATCCACATATCATCTCTTAGCCTGGTAGTTTTCTGCCAACTTTCTGACCCTTCTCCACTGCAGCTCACCTAAAGGCCCTAAGCAGGAAATAGGGGATTTTTACGGGAGTTATCAAAGTCTGTCCCCCATCAGCAGCGTGGAGGAAAACCCTGGTCTAAAGGACTAGATGCAGTGTTTAGCTTGCAGACATTCTAGCAGATTTACAACGCGTACATGTACATAAGAATAACCAAAGTCCTTCATTTTCCCCCATCCTCTTCTCTTCATGATTATTGCACCCCAGTAAGCAATCTATTACCTTCTGGACTGACTTATTCCCCACATTTAGTAACTCTATTCACACTATTAAGTGAATGATACTCTCTAAATACCAGACACATATTATGTACAATTAGACTTCCTAAATCTAATGTTAGGGTAATAAAAACTTGCTAGAATTAATCCTGTGCTCTCCATACATAACCTATGTAAATGTTTCTAAATGAAAGCAAATTAAAAAAAAAACCAAAACAAACACTTTCATTCTTTGGTGAAATTCTGTACAGTTCAGCACAATCCTAGGCAATGGGCATGGGAACTTTTTGCAATGATTGCTTTTTTTTGTGAATAGGGAGGAAGTCTTCCCCTGTGTACAAAAGCAATACACATTAAATTTTGGATGGTGCTTGTACCTAGGAGCAGGATTCAGAAGGTGCACTAACATCAGAAATCCACTGTCACATTTTGTTTAGGAATTGAGTAGCTTCAACTAGCTTAAGTATTCTTAAGAATAGTTTAAGCCAGTGGAAAACATGGTATATTAAGTCACAATCAACTATTTTATTATTATTTATTTGTTTTAACTGAGGCTGAATTCAGATTTTTAGTCAGATTTTGATCTGAGCTATATTAAATACAGTGAGTGGAACTACCGCAAATTTACACTGACATCAATAAAATTTTATTTTTTTGGTTGGTTGGTTTCCTACCATTGGTAAAACTGCATAAATACCGGCAGTTTTTTGGGAGAACCATGTTATAGCATAAGCTTCTGCTTATTACTAATAAAAGGCTTTTATGGAACATCCTTATTTATCCTGTAAGCTCCATGAAGTAGGGGCAATCGGTATTTTGTGAAAATGAACCATATTATCCTCATTAAAAGAAGGACCAGCCTATCAGGTCTGCAGCCATTATGAGCGACAGAGGGAACTTCATACTCCTAAACCGGAGCTTACCGTTGACTTACGATTGTATCCTTTTATAAGCAAAACCCATAGTGTGGTCTAGTATTTGATACAAGACTAGACCAAGACTCAGATATTTCACTGAATTATTCATGACCTGGGGCAGATACACCTGCTCTCCCTTCCTTTCTCACTTCTCATTCTTTGTATTTCTCTCTTTTTCCGTGGGAAACCTTTTGGTGGAGACTGCTTTCTTTACGTACAACACTGAGCACAGAAAAGCCTCAGTTTTAAGCAGAGACTCCAAAATGGTAATATCAACAATAAACAACATCTACTACACAGTACAAATGGCTGCAAAATGGTATATAGAAAAACAATGTGGAAACAAATTAATTTGAGATATTTAAGGTTCAGAAAATTTGATGATTCAGTCTAATTGGACACATTAAACAAACTATATTCAAGGGATATGCTCCTGGCATGCTGTAAAAACCTTTTTTTTTCCTTTTTAAAATGAGAAATCTGGTTAATTAAATTTACTTACTAAACAGCTTGTATTGCAACAGTAGAAAATGACAGATGTCTTTCATAAAATTAGTCATATTGTGGTAATTTTCCCCTCTCCCCCAAACATTGTGTGATTACGGACATATTTTCTCCTGTTAAAAAGCTATCTGTCATAATTGCTAACAAATTCAATGCAAAAATGTTCTGAAAGAAAAGGTGTTCCGCATGAAATGTAGAAAAGTTTTTCAGTGACACATTTTCTCATTGCAACTTTATTCTGCGGGCTGTTAGCTGCTTGCAGAATACTGCATAATTTTAAAGGCTTATACTTATAAAGGCCAATCATGTATTAATTCATTTGGTATTCATTGAGAGACCTTTAATCATGATGGATTAATTTATTATAAATGCGGATATAATATGTTATTTCATAATATCACCACTGTAATTTAGCAATTAAACAGTCTGTTATTATTTCAATCACTGCCCAGATCTGTATCATGATACAATGTTTTGCTCCATGGTGAATTATTTTACATTACATATAGAACAATGGATTTTTTTTGGAAGAGTAAACCTTTGGGGAATCAGAAATATATAAGATAATACTTTGCTCTGACACTTTTCTTTGTTTCTGAGATGATTCATCCTAAATACTTCGAGCCAGCTAGTCAGAGGCTTGAAGCGATTACAGGTCTGATCCAAAGCTTGCTGAAGTCAATGCTGCACTCAGCATCTCAGACCCTCTCGTGAGTGAGAGTGGTGTAAACACTTAGCCGGAAAGGGATGCGAAGAGGACAAAAATCAGGCAGGTACACCAATTAAGTGCAATCTGGGGTACCAAGTAGAAATGGTCAGGTACAAGAAAATCTAACCTGCTATTTTTTGAAAGCTGAGTGAGACTCCATTAGTGCTAACCTGTACTGCTGCTCCCTAGACAGACAAATATAGGGCTTTCCAAAGGGCCTGGGATAAGGCCATTATAGCCCCATTCTTTAACTGCATTCTTGCACAGCACTTATGCCTTCTCATGCTTTCAACTCAGAAAATGAATTAGGGTGCATTTATGCTGATCCAATTTTACCAATGTCAGATGTCTAAATGTTATGGTGACACACATGGAATGATTCCAGAAAGGATCTGGCTCAGAAGTATCATTTCCATATTATGGATGTGCAAAGTGAGATCCTTGGGAAAGAGATATCTTGCCTTGGTACCTACAGTAAGTGTGGAAAGATAAGAGGTAGAATCCCTGGAAAATGACATTTAAATTTTTCTCTTTGTTCTAACCACTTAGCCTCATTTCTTTCTCTAGCACATGCTGTTGTCATGTTTGAATTGACACCATAGCACCACTTGCCAGAAATTCTAAAGCTTTTTTTCTCAAGAGGGGAAAAGGTAGTAGAAGTTGCCAAGTCCCTATCTCCAACCGGACACTTGAGAACAAATTGATCTGTTACTTTGAGCTCAGTTTTTAAAATCCCTCTATTGACATTTAAGTAACTGATTCTTCTCCATCACTGTTAGCTGTCTTTTTTCCTGCCTGTCGAGAGCTTGCTAAATTAAGATTCACAACCCAGGACAGTTTTCATATGAACCCAAAAGGAGTCAATATGTTTACTTAGATAAATGGTTATTTTACAAGGTAGTGTAAAATGCATAATTTTCTGTGGTATATAAAGCCATGAAGCACAATCCATCATGAGTGACTCATTTAATCTCTGATGTATTGGGGGATGCCTTCTTCAAAGAGCAATCTGGAATAAGTGATTCATATTAGGAGATCTGGAAATAAGCTGCACAGAGAGCAAGTGAAGAGAAGAGAATCAAAATGATGATAATGTACACTCGATCATATGATAGAGATCACAAAACCCTTTTAAATCCTCCAATGTATCACCTTCCCTGTCCAGGATTCACCCCATCAAGAGCGTTTTCTGCTGCTTTTCCTTCTCGCTTTTGGACTGGATAACAGAGCTATCTGCAACAGGAGATGAAGAACATTTTCACGGGCTAACAAATCTACTAGAACCAATGGTTTTAATCTCTCCTTGGCTGCAGAATCAAAGCCAAATTCTCTGCAGGTGTAAATGGGATCTGCTCCACTGCCTTAGGTGGAGTTTCACTCATTTACACCATTAAGGAATTTGGCACTAAGGATGTGGAGATCAAAAGGTTCCAGTTGGCAAAGGGATGTGCAGAAGAGAATCTGTCTGCGGAAATATTCTGAGAAGACTTATCCCTCCTGTGGAAAGAGGACTTATTTTTCCTCAGAGGTGTCTGTGTTGATAAATCCAGATTATATTAAATTTTGGGACATCTCTTCTGACCCTGTTAATTCTAAACTGGCCAGCTACATAGGAAGCCTGCCAAAACCCCTGCAAAATGAAAGCACAGTGATGTGGTCCTCTATGTGCATTTTCACATCATTATATTATATGCATATTGTATATTTTTGTTTTCCACTCATGTATTGGTGGTCTGTATTGTTCATTTAATAAAACCAGGATTGGAACATGTCCTGCCATAGCTGCTTGCACAACATGCCCCAAAAGAAGTAGCGTTATTAGTAGATGTGTCTGCATGATGCCACCTGCTGCATTGCCAGAAATAATTTTCACCTAAATTGGAGTTCCTGCATATGCAATGAAGCCTTTGCCATTATTATTTCAGAGACAACTAAGAAAGATCTGTTTATTTGTTAATCATTTTGGGAAATATGGGAAGCAGTGAAATATCAAGACTCAATTAGAAATATTATCTAAACTGACATTTCAAGGGAGTAGAATAACACAACTCCCACTCCCTCACCCCCTCCTGCTCTGTTAAATGTATGCAGCTGACTTTTCCAAAGGGACAGCATCACTATATTTACGCTTTTATATCTTTGGATGCTTGTTCATAATCCAATTTTCTCCTGGACAAGGGCGTATTGATGAAGTACCTGGTGTGTTTATTTGGATGGATACAGACGTGCTCGGTCTGAAAGCCAGCTCCACTCCGGCAGCTCTCATCAGGTCTCATTAGCTCAGTGCCAACAACCAGCCTGCTTGCCTCTAATGAAGGCAGAAAGTTTCCTTGCTTCTGCCCACAACCCTGCAGGTAGCAGGAGGGTTCTGCACCAAGGTTGCAGCAGGTTAGATCAGGTGTCTCTCCAACCCATTCTCCGGTCTCCGCCAGTGGTCAATAGTGGATGCCTAGAGCAGCCTGCAAGAGGAAGGCAAGCTATAATACTTTCCCATCTTCCAAAACTTTATGGTTCAGGGATGTCCTATAGATATATCCACACTGCATTTTTATTACACGGGTTAGGGATATATTTTTGCATTTGGAAACATCCTACTTAATTTGTACAGTCACCTGCTAGCAATTATTCCCATCTCCTCTTTTCAGGTGCCCTATAACAGGGCTGGCAAGAACTGCACCCGTCTGAAGTTCAAACCAGAGTGGGTAAGTACTCTGGAGAGGAGAGTTCCTTTGTTCTGTGTTTCTATTAGTTATGTCTATACCCATAAAAAAACAGTCAAGGCCAGGGTTGCAGCTTAAGCACTATTGCCTGATCATTCATAGCGGTTTAGTTGATAGACTATCCCCTGCAGAGCTTTGGGATGTACCTACTAATGCTCTCCTTCAAAACCTTCAGGCTTGTGTTGAGGGACAGCAGGTACCAACAGCAAGGTTGGATGCTGCCAGTCTGTCTGGGGTTGCAGGGAGGCTATGCAGACAGATATAAGCTCTTCCATGGCAACAGGCCTTGGGGCTATAGGGTGGTCCTTGACTATTTTATTCCATCTTACTGACATAACTGTAGAGGTGTGCCCACAAGTAAGGCATGGACAAAGTAGTAATGTGAACCACTGCCACCAGCACTATCTAAGCCAGTTTTATTAACTTCTGTTTCACTTGTCAGTCCTGAGAAAAAATTTTCCATCCCAGGAAAACTGACTTTAAGACAATGAATGAAGCTGCATAAAGAAACTTGGAGGCATGGAAGATATTTTGAATCAAGGAGTCCCTCAGACTAGTTTTGCAACATGTGAAAATGAGTTCCTTTTGAAGTGTTTCCTGTCCTGCTTCAATGTCATTTAGTTTTTCCTAGTGCATTTTGTGAAACATGCAGAGATAAAAATTTGTATAAGATAAACCACTAGTAGGGCTCATGGATTACCATTTTTGTTCTGGTAAAATCTTTGAAGACTAACTTATACAAATTTGTGAATCAGACCTCATGAGAAAGACTTGCCTGAGGTTTTTAATAGTTTGAGGTATGAAGTTGATTGGAAATAACAGAAAAAAAGAACTGCTTCTGTATGCTCACTGTTGTTTTCAACCAAAGATAAGTAGCTACAGCACAAAAGTATATTCTTTTACTGTTGAAAGAAAATGACAGAAAGAAAGTTAAATTATGACAATGTTTTTCTGTTTTATGGTGGTCAGGTTGTCTTCACATACAGAAGGGGTTCATTATCCTCGCTCTAAATCATACTGCTTTTTGCTTAGGTAAATACATCAACTGATGATATTTCCATGTTTTTCCAAAAGGTGATATCCGTGCAGTAGATTATAAAATGTCCTGAAAGGCAAGAAAATTGTATCTGAAGAAAAGGAGTACATGGACAGAGTATTGCCTTCCAGAAAATCGCTTTATTGGCTTATTTGAATTCAGAATTTAAAATTCTGCTGTAAAGAAGCAGCATCTGGATCTTTGTATGTCAGCAGTTAGAACTTGAAGAATTTCTAATACAGAGGTACAGTATAGAACAATATAGAGGTCTAATGCTGATATTCTTTATTATATCAACTACTACCTGTCTGCACAAAACTTTGAACTAGTGCATCCATATAAACAAAGTTGGAACCCCTAAAACAAGACAGGACGCTTTGCTGCAAGAATACAGTTAACCTGTACTACAGCCTTACAGAATATGGTTATTGCTAGTTTAGGAATTCCTTGCTAAAATTATTTTGTCTGTGCTATGCAAAAAGTTGTACATGTTGGATCAGTAACTTCAATTGTCCTTAAAGATTAGTCAGGCTCTAGAGACTATCATTTGCCATTCCGGGGCAGCTGCTCAGCAGACTTCAAGGGGTCACTCTGATTTATATCAGCAGAGGGTCTGACAGGCTTTGGTTATGTAAGTGGAACTTAAATCATTCTCAAGAAAGCAAAATTGAAATGAGCACTAAAGTAACCCCCCTACTTTTTAATGTAGCTCTGGGTATAAATACACTTGTGTGCCCAAAACAAGATGGTTGGTGGGTTTAGTAAAGTGTGTCTATTTTTCTGGGTTTATTCATAATTCATTTATTAATAAAGATTTCAGCTGTGGTGGAGTCTTTATCCTACCATAACAGAAGCTCCTGGCTTCGTAACTTCACTGGAGCAACCCAGGTGATGAATATGAGCTGAAGAATAGAAGCCAAATCCTTCTAGGCGCTGTATATTCGTGGTTGCCAGAAAAATTATGGCCAGCCGAAGGAGCAAGAGATGGAAAGTAGCCACCTCTGTTCTGGCACTTCTCAAAGTCCACTGAGGCCACTATGCAAGACTTTCATACTTGGAGCTACGTAAGTACCTTCTGAAGCTTGATACACGAATTGGGGGGCAGCAGAGACTGCTTATTTATGTGTTACTTAGCAGTCCCTGATGCAGCAGTTGCCATAATGCATAGCCTCAATGCAGCTTATTCATACTCCTGGCAAGAATTATCCTCATGGGGAGCCGCGCTTGCGGATGTTGCTGGCCAGAATATGAGCATACTTTACTGCTTCTCTTGCAGAGTATGAGTATATTCACTCTGGGGGCAGTTTTAGCATTTGGCCCTATGCCTGGACATCATTACTATTGGGCACTTACACTGAACACAATCACGCTGACCAAAGTCTGTACTGAAAAGATTACATTCTCCCAAACCAATATTTTCAATTTGGCCTTCATGCTTCTGACAGAAGGGAACTTTTGGAAACACCATAGGCAGTGTTTGCTGTAAACAGCATTACCTGAAAAACCTGGTGAATATCACAGGTTTCGTGAAAGCAAGGTAATACAGAAATACGGTACCCTCTAGTTAAACGGGATGAGCTGAAGTGAAGCAGTTAAACAATATGTGCTCCGCAAGGCATGAAAGCTCAAACTGCCTTTAAGCAGCTCTTCTAAGAGAGCACCTGGTTAAAGAGTTTGGAGCAAACTGACATAATTTGCTTTAACTACAGAGAAGACTATTTTCCTGCTTATCCTGCAAACGAGTTTACTTTTTCAAAATTTAAAAATGTTACTCGACTTAGAAATGGGACTGAGGAGCAGGCGGCAACACCACATGCGAGTGTACCCTGAATCGAAAAGGGGAGGGAGCTTTGAATTTCAAGCTGCAAGCGTTCCCATTCATATCACAATTGCAGTGAAGTGTTTTGCTATATCTGGGCATAAAGAATTATAAAGCAGCTAAAAAATGTGGGTACAAATCTGAATATCACCACATTTATGGCATTTCAAGGCTTTGGATTTCAGGAAACTATATTTGTTAGTTTGCTTGGCAGAGGGGATTGACCGAAAAAAATATGATGGTACTCCAGCAATAAAACATTTACTTACTTGCTGAACTTAAAGCATTTCTGTGGTTGCAAGGGCTTTTATGGGACTATTCCCATACCATAATTTTAAGCACATAATTAAGGGCTTTACTGGATCTGTGCCTGAAAAAACAGTGCTGATTTGTATTGAATGCACATTATGTTAGGGACCAATTGTAAGCTCATTAAAATGAACAGAAAGGATCCTGCAGACGTTGGATCAAGCCTTGATCAGGACTTTCATCAAAGAAACAGCATTGTCTCTTGTTTACTCTTTCGCAGGTCACTGAGTTCCCAGACTTTGAGTCATTGATTACATTGTATTATCAATGAAGTTAGAGATTTGCCATCAACTTAAATGGGTACAGGATGGAACACGAGGAAACAAAAAGCAGAATCATATACAATTTGTGATTCTGGGTACTGGGTACTTAAAAAACAAATGAGAAAGCATGCATGCTCATGAATGCATGGACACAGAACAGCCCCTGGTTTGGAGCACTGTGTGTGCTATGCAATGTGTTTGATAACATACAGTTATTTGGAACAGCACTGGAGACGACTTTTACCTCCCTCCCCTTCCCTCAATGCCCAGACTAATAAATCTCCCATTTGTCTCACCTGTAGTTACAAGAAAGCTGTTCTCAACAGTGTTAGCATCTGCCATGGTCATTCTTCTGGGGTGAGAAAGGCAGAACATTTTCATTGCTCGTTCGTTTGTGAACACTAGTTAAGTAAAGCTGTCACTTGTGTCCAATTATGGGTGAGGATTTTATAGCAGTCTCCTTCCTAAAGCTAAACTGACCTGGCCAAGCCCCATTTTATAGGCATTCTTAAGTTCTTCCCATCCATATTTAAAATCCTTATGCTCAGAGATGGCAGGTGCCATGTGTTTTCACAGCTACATTAACAAATGCAATTTTGTGGCAACTTGACCATGCCAGTGAAGCAGTAAATTTCTGTAATCTCTATGGTTAAGAATTTCTCACAGGACTTTTCTGGGAATATGTAAAGCCCATTAGTACAGGAGCACGATGAAGATAAAATTAAAATACATTTACAGTAAAAGCCAAAGAAAGAGTAAAGTCTGGGGATTTTTTTTTTTGCTGCTAGAGCAATGAAATGTGTCAGAGGAAAACGCTGAAATAGAAAGAAAAGCTTCACTGGGCTCACCCAGCCTACTCTTTTTTTCAAACAACTGCCACCAATTTAGGTGAGAAGTGATAATTTGGCTTACACAAACGCTAACATAGGCTTATCCTAAAGCATAACCGGGGTGCAAAACTTCATAAATCTCTTTTTCAAACCCCTACTCTTTGTTACAATACACTTACACTGGGATAATTGTCCTCACAAGCCTTTTTGCAAGCTTGGGGAGATGATAGCCAAAACTTTCCTAGCTCTTAGCAGGCAAAAGTTGCGATGGTGCATCTGCACGCCACTCGTTAGCTGTTTCGCTCATGAGATCTGCATTTAACAGCGTGAGCTCTGCTGTTGGAACTGAGGCACCGTGGTGTTACTCAGGGCTGTCAAAGAACCCCCAGCTCCAGCATCTGCAGCATCTCAGGGTTGGGTGCACGTTGCACCACATGTAGAGCCAGAGGGTCTGCGCAGGGGGAAGGATCGTTGACTTAACCTGCCTTGGAAGGGGATCTATAATGCAAAATGGGACTAATACCACTTTCCCTCCTCCCCAGCTCTTCCTGAATCTCTGCAGGACTCCAGGGTGGGTCTCAGGGGTACCACAGCCAGGGGACAGTTTTACAGGCGGAGGCAGAGCCGGGATTGGGTGTCTGGTCTCCAACAGATCCGGAGACAGCTGTTAGATTTTGCAACAGGAGATCTCAATTACCAGCAGCAAGCAGATGAAAAACAGCAGCTTGGTCCTGCACGAATTCATATATTATTGTTTTTCTGACCTGTAAGTCATTTCGGTAGATATTTCCCAGATATCCTATAAAATCATGTGAGCTATAGATTTTTTCTTTCTTTAAAAAAGAAGGATGTGATTCCAGCATAATCACCTCGCTCCAGGGACTGGATCTTCTGGAAAGTAAAGAAAACAACCTGCTTAGAGTGCAATATTAGCCAGGAAAAGGATTGCATTATGGATTGCTCACAGACTTCTCCAGCAGAAACCACTCCCACAGGTTTTACCACAGGGTTTGGGCAAAACCCCTAAAGAACACAGATCAAACAAGAAAACATCTTTGAATGCTTATGGTTTGTTGTGAGACAGAAGTGTTTTGAAAGTTACACTTAGCAGCTCCCTCAATCTCTTAAGACTTCACGCAAGCAAGCAAGGTTGGGGAGATCAGCTCAGACGCTCTACACTCTGTGTGGCTGCACTGAAGCCAAAAAGGCTATTCACGGAGTGGCCCTTTGAAGTCAGTGGAGTTTTGTCATTGATTTTGAGAGGCCCAGGATTTCATTCGCAGTGTGCAAGGTTAAGCATGTGTGTAAGTCCTTGCAGGATGAAGGCTTAAATGTGTAAACCTGTTCAGCAAGAGTACCCCGCCTTTCATGTCCTGTGAATGTGGTCTCTCTTGCTGTGTGACACTGGGTAGGCTGCTATTGTTCTTCACTGAAGCGCGAAAGCTTGGTTTAGTATGCATATGTCCTTCATAATTGTCAGTGACTTAGGGTACAGCAAAAGAAAGATGTTCGCAGAGCTGCTTTTTAATGGAGTACCGATGGAAAACATTGACTGCATCAGATTGGTTAAGAGCCGCTATCAATCTGTACTTCTGTGTCTTGTTATCCAAAACAGAGGCAATAGGCCTTCTGGATTGCACACTATGTCAGTGGCTTGTACAGTGTTTATACCTTAATCCCTGAAAACAGCAAACGTGTAACAGATCAAATCCTGTGTGCAGAGTTCTTCTACGTGAGCAGTTCTATTTCATATTAGCACATTTTCTGCATGCTTCAAAATCCGGCCACTGTCCTTGTCTGAATAAAGACCATTTCTGCAAATCACTGCAGAACTCAGGTTCAGAATAGAGCTACCTAAATCATGCCGGATGGTCAATGAATTTATATTTAAATGAATGATAGAACCCAATTTCTCTCACCAAACCTACACTCAAACTTTAGGATGCTGAAGGTTACCTAAGTGAAGATAGAAATGGATCCTAAAGGAGACCATGTTTGTCTGATGTACAGTGTGCCCATATTGCAGAATGTCTTAGCTACCTAGTGTGGGGTTATGTCCCTAACAGTCCTACTGTGTATTTATATATATAAAAATATATATTTATGTGCTGACATGTTCGCTTTTGAAATTAATCAAATTTTCCTTAAAGAAAAACCTGAATGTTATGCTGGTTATGGTCATCCTTAGGTATCGCTTCCGCTGCACTTTATGAACAAGGTTGTTCCAACCCTCGCTCCCTCTGCTTCTTTCAACCCTCTGCTCAAGCGGGCTGTGAGCCCACCAGCATCACCCACAACCCTTCATGCCACGTACTAGGACATAAACCCAAATGCCTGGCGTCAAGCACAGGGCCAACAGGACACGGCTAGCCTCTGCTCAGATGGACAGGTGAGGTATGGAGGTGACGTACACTGTGATATTTGGCAACCAGATACAGATACTTCTAGGGCTGTAAATGCAGCCTTAGCTGCACAAATTTAGAAGCCAAATTGTCTGCCCGGAAGCTTTCAGATGCATGTAGCTTCCTCTGGTAAGGGAATTTACATCAGGAGCATCAGCTCATTAAAATGCTGGTGCCTAAATTAGGTAGACTTCATCGTACTCATGGAGTTTCCTGACTTTTAGATTTTTTAAAGCATTGCGGCGTAACTTTTAAATGCCACTGGTCTGCAAAGTAGAACAAATAAACCAATCACAGCATCTCCTTTCCCTAGATCAGCTCAGCCTAATAAAAGTAACCATGAGGAACAAGATTAATTGTGCATTAAACACACAGCCTGGATTGCACTTGTGACTTCACCCCCCCAGCAGCCCTTTAGGACTAATGAAATATGTGAGTGACATTACCCTGTCTATGCAATCCAGTCCTATTTTCTCTATGATTAGCCTCGTTTTAAGCTCACTGCCAGGTATATGAGGCTCGGTAAGTCAATAGTACTATGACGGTTTTTCAAGGTATGTAATTTACAGAGTTTTAAGCCCTCTGTCTTCATGAAGTAGTTACAAGAGAAGCCAAGCAGATGAGGGAAAGATGTCTAAATTAAGCAATGCAACAGTACGGTTAATTAAGAAAATTTGAGGAGGAGAGGCAGTTAAATGATCTGAATCTTGAATGGGATGTCCTTCAGTGGGATTCAAAGAAAACAGACATTTAAAATAGGTCAGATAAATCAATCCCTGAAAGTACCTGCTTGCTTCCTCTGACTGTAACGGGACCCTGAGGTGGTTAACTCAGACGTAGGTGTCTACAGTATAAGTATCTAAATTTCAATGAGATGAATCCTACCTCTGGTGTCCAAATGTCATGAACAGAGAGTAGACACTTCTATGGGAGATACTGAGGCAGCTGGAGATTCCAGTTTGGGAAAGCACATTAAAAAAAAAAATGATATGCAGAGCTTTTGGCTTGCTCCCCCTTTGTTACCTTCCCCAAGGAACATGATAGTAAGTGTCTTCAATGATGGGAGTAGGAAACACGTGGCTCCAGGAGCTCTCAGAGCACATCAGCCTTAAGACGGGAGCTAAGTTATCAGCCTCACAGGACAAAGACGATGCAAAGCAACCAAGGAAGACTCTGTGTGATAATTATAGTCTAGAACTGAGCTCTCTGGGGCTCTGCTTCTGTTTTTGCTTTGTTTCATTCTTGCTAATATTTCACTGTTTACCTTAATAGAAAAAAAATATTTCTATTCTTAATTCATATCTAGTGACCTGATAAATACTGTGTGCTCCGTTGCCTTGGGAGTGGTGAAAGCAATTAGGAGGTAGTAGGTTATTTTTAGGGTTTCCTACACCCTAGGCAGGGTTAGATGTCCCAAGGAGCCTACAGCAAACCACGCACACAACGCCAGGAGATGAAGGACATGCGACTGGCTGCCAGGCTTGTGGAAGGAGCGTGTCTGCGTGTCTTCACTAGTGTTGGCCCAATCTGTTATCAATCAGTTAGTGGGGGAGGATCAGAGACTTGGGACCACTCTGAGGCAGGTACGGCGATCTTCCTTCATTTGGTGATGCAGAGCTTCAAGAGTGGTTCTTGCTGAAAGAAGACCATAGCTAATTTGTTAAATCAAATGGAAACACAGCAAGCCCCTTATAATGCTGTAAATCATTTGCAGTTAGAAGAGAAATGTAAAGGTCTTTTATTACTAGAAAGAAAAAAAAAATTCTCAGAGGTTAAAATCATTTTGTCATGACTCTGATACTTCAATTCAGCTGACCAGAAATGTAACACTAATAAATAATCCCATTCAGGGAAAGACGTGCTATAGCATGTTCTTAAGTACTTCTGCAGAGTTCTGAGAAAAGTCTGAGAATCTGGCCACTCTCAGGAGACAGAAGCTGATGAAATCCCATCATTATTGCCCAAGGCAAGTCTGGGATTTACCCCAATTCTACCTGCTGCGTGCAACTCAGACTTGCAGTGACTTTATACGCAGAGAGTCAGAGATGTGGAAGAAATACAGAATCGTGCCAGTTTTTCCTGTAAAGAAAATTCATAGTTCTGTTATCAAAGTTTCTAATTATAAAATTTCTTTAATATTTTATTAATAGGAAGGGAGGGAAGATGCCAAAACTTATGGCATTTCACAAGTAAGATTATGGGTTGATTTCTGATTGGATGACAAGGCCCTAATAATAAAACTCATAATTTTATACTACATTCCTCTAGTGATGATAGAAGTTCTTTGTGCATAATAGCACCATTTCTATTCAGGAATCTTGCTAACAGTTGTAAACTCAGATTATCATTTTTATTAGCCTAGTGTTTTCTTATTTCTGTGTTACTGACAGGAAATTACAGCAAGTTTTCTGGCTTGCTTTTTTTTTTTGTTACAATGAAAGCAATTCCATTCAACTAGAAATTTCCAAGCACTGGGTAGAAGATGGTATTTCTAGAAGCCTGCAGCAATTTAAAGTGCACAGATTAATTAAATATATATATATTTAAAGACTAAATTCAAAGAGAAAGTAGACTGGTAGATTGGGTTTGGGTGGTGTGGTTTTTTTTACAGGTACAGGTAACTGGCTTTTTGCGCTTTTTGCACTTTATGACTTCAGGAACAAATTCTTGTCACAAAACTCATCATCAAAACTTGGCTGTACTATGTTTTCATGTCGCCTCATAACAGCAACTTTGACATTACCTCTGTGACCGAATACCCCTGGCTGCATTCAGGTTCTACTCCATGCAGACTACCTGTTGCTGAGATGCCCACCATGGGCAGTGGGAATCAACCACCATGGGCTTCTCATGGCTTTGGGTGATTAGGAAACTCAAATGAGAGTATCGGTAGTTTTTTCACCCCATTAGGCCACTTGAGCATTGTAAAAGCACTGTTTCTAGGAGAATGTCAGACTATAGCTGCATAATTTACTGTCAACAGCCTACAGTTTATTCATATTACATCAGATACGCTTCTAACTGTCAGTTGATACTGAGTGAATAAAAACTTATTTCCATAACAAGAACACTGAATTCAATCCTTTTCTTCTCTGGTTATAAATGGATGGGAGTTTAGGATTACAAGGGACAAAGCCTAATTTTCTGGGCCTTGCAGACGCAGAGTTGGAGGGGGGGGGAGGCAAGTTGTCAAGGTAAAAGCAAGATGTGGGAGCTACAACGACCTCATTTCACGAGACACCAGCATTTTGTGCACAAGCAAAGTAAACCTTCAGAAAAGTATCGCAGTGCTTGAAATTGAGGCTGCAGCGCCCTTAAACCTGTGCCCTAACAAAGTTGCCATGAAAGAATGTGATTTTCCATATGGCATTGGCACATTCTCTCCTTCTCTCCAGGGGCACAAAAAGGAGTCAGTGTTTAATCCCTGACTGCTCCTCAACTCCCCTCTCCTTGCACAACTTTACTCCTGTGATCGCATTATGCATTTGGCAAAACAGAGCTCTGAGTCTTGAAAATCTGACATATCAATCTGCAGATGATTACTTTCAAGATATCTTTTTTTTTTTTTTTTTAAATATTAAGGAGAACAGCTTTCAAGGATTTAGAGGACTGAATCACACTGGCTTTCTAACTCCATTAGATTTCTCTGAAAAATACCATCCTATGTTGAAAAAGTTTTCCTCATCACGGTCACAAACCTGTGAACAACTAACTGTAAAAGTAGTGTTTATTCTAAATACTTCAGTAAGAGCCTACATGATCCAGTCTTAAGCGTAGCTACGACTAATTGCAGTTAGGAAAAGAGAGAGGGTTCAGCAATCATAAGATCCAGTTCTGCTAGTACTCAGCTATTTCCTCTTAAATACAGGACAAGCTCAGCCTTCCTGTTGATTTCAGTAGGTGTTGTAGCATTTAATACTTGGCAGAATTACACCCAGAGTGCCTGAGAAAAAGACGTCATTGTATAAGTTTTACAAGGGTAAACACAAAGCAAAAGCAAAACACAACTCATTTTCAAAAAAGAAGTAATAAATTAATGTATTAGTGTCAGAAAAAGACTAGAAAGCAGACCTTGGAAATCAGGGGACTTGCAAGGCAGGAACTGCAAGATGTATAATACAGATCTGATCGTATCTGGCAGGCTTGTATTCATAGGGAACTATCCACAGCATCAACCTCATTCTTTACAAAAGCAACGCCTGATATTTCATCTCAAAGTTTGTCAGCTTCTTGCAATTAGCTACTACAATGGTATGACAAGATATGAAGTGGGACGTCCCTTCCCCCCTTCTCCAGAAGAACAATGCAAGGGACAGCAAGAACTTTACCCAGCACTGGACAACAATAAATCCTGGATACACCGTCCCCACTCGATACAAGCTGAAAAATATTTATTTATTTTTTTAAAAAGTTTCAGTGTTGCACTTCCCTACCTAGTAAACAGCTGAACAGGCAGCAAGATATCCAAGACCATCTCCTCCACCCCCATCTCCACCCCCGTCGTATCAGTGCTTCAGGCAACGTTCGAGGAAAAAAAAAATCACACACACAAACCCCCCAACTCAAGTATCTTTTCTGATAGGAGCATGGAACAGTAACCAAAAAACAATCAAGTCCTCATTGTCATAGTGCGACAATCACAGCACCGCTTCTGTTGAGCAAATAGTCAATGCACAGAGAGAAAAGCATCATGAGGACAGACGCGAAAGCTGTTATTATCCATTTTAAGTAATAGGAGAAGGTCACATATCAAGCAGTTACACCTTTTCATTACATCCTAACCCTCCACAGCAGGGGAACCACACTTATGACTGCGTTAGATATACAAAAGCGTTCAGCTCCAAAAAAGGAAAAGAAAAGATGGGGAAGGGAAAAAAATAAATTATATTCATCTTACCAGCACGTTGCAGCACCAACTTGCTTGAAGGAATGTTGCCTTTACAGGTTTCTCTTTTAATTATCCTGGAAGCAGAAGGGGGAAAAAAAAAGAAGACGACGAAGCAGGGTTGTTAAATTAGCGTGTGCTAGAATCTTTTCAGTTTGTCGCAGAGTAGAAAAATACCAAAAAAAAAAAAAAAGAAGGCACGCAAAGAAAGAAAAAAAAAAAAAGAAAAAGAAAGCTCAGTAATTTAAATTTGCTGTCAGTTCAGGCAGCATCGCTCTGTCCCGCCCCTCTTCCCACTGGGTTCTACTACCTGCAGGGCTGCAACTGACAGCTACTGTGCAAACAAAAAAAAAGGCAAAAAGCATGCTGGGACCATGCTGTCTGCTGTCTGAGTCTCTCTCCACTTCTGATGACTGAAAATCATTAGCGGAAAGGTTCTGTTGTTGTTTGCTGGGATTTTTAAGTTGGGTTCTTTGCATGAAATTTAATTTATTTTTAATTGATACGACGCAGCACGTGACAGAAACTGGTGGTTGTGTTTCTCAGCTCTGCGCAGGATGGAAACTAACCTGAACAGATTAATTGTAGCAGTATGGTGTATGTAGAATACACACAGACGTTTACCACGTTGCCTTTTGCAGGCATGCATGCAGCCCTTCCTCTAATACTGCGTATAAAAATGTTTGCTTGCATGGAAAGTCAGGAAAGCATTTCAACAGGAGGCACTTAAAAATCTGGCACTCAAAAAAGTTGCCAGTATTGTTTTTGCTCTGCTTTAAAGTTTTCCTTCTAAACTTTTTCAGATTATTTTTGAGAACAAAAAGTAACAGAAGTCAGAGGCATAATGAACAACTGGCATAACACTCATGTAAAAGGGACGAATTAACAATCACAGTACATAAAAAGCGATGTTTTTAACCAGATGTTTAAAACCATTTTTGAAGGTCTGTGCTCGCAACTATTAGCAGACTGCATACATCATATGAGTGTGAAATATTTGATGAAAGCCAACAAGAAAAACAAGTACAAAAGCTATAAACGCCTTTTTATAGCTGTTTTAATTGTTGCTAACAGGCTTTTAGCAACAGGGCTAAAATCATCCTTCCAAAACAAAGAGAAGCATAATCTATAACTTCTAACTATAAATATATTCACCAAAATATGGTTCCCACCTAATTATAAAATAAAATTAAAAGAGTGAAATGATGCTTTTCCTTAATACTTTAGTAGTAATTGCTTGGATCATGCCACAGTAAATATGCAACATTTGTATTCAGTTATTGCTCTACTTATGTGTGTAACCATAAAATAAAAAGATGAAATGTTTAAACTTAATTAAATTAATCTCTGTTTTACTCGAAGTTTGCCATTTACCCAGGAAGAGGCACATGCATGCTGAACATGCCTGCCATAGACAATTGGCTTCTAAATAGATTTTTAAAAACTCTGCAGAAACTAACTGCTGCGATGCCTGCATCCCTTCTGCAGCCTTCGCTCGTTGAAGTAGCTCTGATAGGATGACCCCTACCACCAGGACTTGCACAACAGGGTTCAAGGTGTAGGGTCTGCCCTACAGCCCTCGTAAGGCACCTGTTCATGAACAGCCGTGTTAAATTGGTACAACATTCACCCTTAAAGCTGTTTTTCTTCTCTTTTAAAGCCTCCAGACCCCTTTATAAGAGGTGACTGCCTGAAGCCATTACTGCAGATGGAAGAAATCTCTCCCCGTTCCAGAGACGACGTTTCAACTGGCATGGCCAAGAACCATCTCTCTGCCAAGTTCACCAAGATCTCTTAGTAGACTCATGCTGCCCACAAGAATTTTTGCTGTCCTCTGTGGGTTCAGTCGCAGTACAGAGGGAAAAGACAGCAAAGAGGCTTCAAATCGGAAACACAAATATGCAAAGACAGAGAACGCAATTCAGAAGAGGTGCAGTGGCACATTCCACAAGCACTCACAGCAAACATGCAGGATATTTTCCACTTGAATTTGCTTTCACCTACACTTGTGTGGCTTTAAAGACCAATTTTTATGCTAGTAAAATGTTTTAGCACGTTTTCATCTGAGTTCAGTGTCTCCTGGCCCCCTGTCCTTTCTTTTAACCACAAGGCTTTCCTTGGTTTTGCTCCTTTTCAGCAAGAAAAAATGGTAAAAGGTTAAAAAAAAAAAAAAAAGAAAAAGTATTCTTGATGATTTGACAGCATTTAATCCTTATTTTGGTGTCTTCATGCACACATACACACACATGCTCAATTTCAAAACTCTGTTAAATCCCACTAACTTATTATCCCTCTATATCTCCTTGCAAAAGTCAAGGGTGGTCTGTTTTTAATGCACTTGGCATTTTAAGCAAGGCACTCAGACCTTCAAAAGACAAATAATTGAACTTTGCCTTTAATGGAATACGGTAGTGCACTAAATAACAAAAACTAAAAAAGCTAGATTTAGCAAGGAGATACAGTCAAGAAGGCAATTTGACTAATTGGTTGAGAAAATGCACAAGAGCTCACATAATCAAACATTTATAGAATCACTTTACTTGTGCTATTAACCTGAAATAAAAATAGTGGTAAAGCAAGCTGTTAATATCAACCTTTTTTGCCTGTAACGTAGGAGACTAGAAAAGAACAAACATTGAGGTGTTTAGAAGAGCAGAGTCTGATTGACTTCACTGGAAACTTCATTCATTTTAGGGTTTTAGTCATGCTGTATGTTACTATTAACCATTCAGAGTCTCTGTTAAAATCTAATTTTGATTAAGGGTCATAGGCTTTGGATTGTAGAAGTTAGGTACCATGGGAAAGATGACACTTTCTTTGTGATTCTATAGTCAGTTTTTAATGAATCAGTTAAATTAAAGAAGCAGTAATTAATGGAGGTTTCCTGCTATATAATGCAACAGAAAGTATCTAATTAACCTTTGTACCCTTTATAAAAACCTATCCAGTGACGCATTTTCTGCTCTTGTTTTAGTCAGGAATATATTTGCCTTTAACTTCAGTGGAGTTCATATTGACTGTTTTGTTTTTTGTTTTTTTTTTTTTTTTCACAACCTTTCATGTCATTGACCATCAAGGATTAGCTCCTAAAAACACTGAAACCATTTTGTAAATTTCCATTCCTTTGAAAAAAAACCCACCAACCCACAACCAACCGACACACCAAACCTTCAAAATCCCTTTTTGCACTATGTCTAAATAGACCCTGCTACACTGTAATAGGAAAAGGGTTGAAGAAGGGATTTCAGTCTGGTATGAGATTAGTCCTAGTATTAAAAGCAAGACTTGTAAACTTGGCAAATACCAAATGAGACCAGAAAGGTGCCATTCCTCCTCTTGTAAATCATCATTATCACAGAATCATCATAGAATGGTTTAGGTTGGAAGGGACCTTAAAGATCATCTCGTTCCAACTCCCCTGCCATGGGCAGGGACACCTCTCACCAGCCCAGGTTGCTCCAAGCCCCATCCAGCCTGGCCTTGGACACCTCCAGGGATGGAGATTCCACAACTTGTCTGGACAACCTGTGCCAATGCCTCACCACCCTCAGAGTGAAAAATTTCTTCCTGATATCTAATCTAAGTCTCCCTCTTCCAGTTTGAAGCCATTACCCCTCGACCTATCACTACATGCCCGTGTAAAGGGTTTTTCTTTGTAGCCAGCTCTACCTAAATGGCCTTACTTCAAACAAAGAAAACCTTGTGCCTTCCTGCCCCTTAGGAGCAAAGGGGTTCGCTCAGCTACATAGAGCCCCTTCGCCTGCGTAAAGGGCATTTAGAGGAGGTGTGAATTATACAGCCGAGAGATATAAATGTAATTTTGTACAAACAGCCGACTCCATTGTTATGGAGAGACTTGGGAATGAACATGGGCCATACAGCCAGCTATGACCTTCAATTTTCGGTAGTCACACATTTTAAGATTTACGATATATATTAATTGTGTCCAAGTAATGCCCAACCTCTGCTGACTTCATGTACCGTATTTCTTTGTGTACAAGGTAAGACTTCTGTTATGCTAATTGCTTCCTCCTGCAGCTTTAAATTGAGGGTGGCTTTCTCATACATTTAATTGCTTTCCCCTGCAGCTCACAAGGAAAAGGTAGTTGAAGGTGGCTTCTAAACAAAGATATACAGTAATTAAAAGCTCTTTTAAAGAGAGCTTTTTTGTACAGCACCTGCTGTTAATGGAGTACTTTGTGTACAGTTCTGTGTAGTCTTTGAATCCAGTGCATTATTCCTGAAGTAGTGTGTTATTGGAGGATTTCTACGTCTGATGTGCTGACCTATATATGTTAATTATCCTATGCTGAAAAAAAACCCACCAGGAGAACTCCCCTTCCCCCAGCAAAATCCAGCCCATAAAAATGGTTTGGTAAAGTGAAAAGTAAGATTGCAAACTTCTGATTGCCTTGCGGATAACACTCACTTAATTTTGGGTTGTTTTTCCAGCTGAAAAAAAAATGGCTTGTAGTGTAGTTTTACTAACCAAAATTTCTTATTGAGGAAGAAAAAATTCTGTAGCTTATGTGATTTAATAAATGACAATTACACATCTCAGGCCTTCCCTGTTGCCTTGCCTGTGGTTGAATTCATTTTTCACACCTGTGTTATTGTCCCCTTGGTACATCCTGCTCTCTTGCAATCAAAGGGAGCTAACTTAAAAAAAAAATCTCTACAGAATTTGGTGCTTTGATAAATTAATCCATCCTTGTGTGTTAGCCTTCCAAATGTTCATGTCTTAAGAATAGTTTGTGGGTTGAAAGTAAAGCCTCAAGACAAGAAAGAGAGACAGATGTTGTGTATAAGTTCCCGCTCTTTTCACAGGCAAAATAACGTGGAAGATAAGGGCGCCAACTCTATTCATAATGTGTTTTGGGGTTTACATTGATGTTTGGTTGCACTCAATGGGATGTTAGTTGGTGACTTGATGGAAACTTCCAGATGTTAAAATTGGGCATAGCTAAGCAGAGAAAGAAAATTACTCAGCAATTTTGCCATGTTGTAATAACAGCCTTGACTCTGAGGTGAAAGGGATTGTTTTCCATGCTGGTGTAAATATGAAAAGGAGAGAAGATAACCAGACTCTCCTTACCAACATCAAGTTCAGGTGTTCATAAGAGACTCCTATGAAATTTTCTTCTTAACAGCCTCAAAGTAGAAAGGGACTTATTCAGGAAGCATTTGGACATTTTTCATTGCTATAGATTGGAAGGGTAAAAACCTGAAAAAGATGCCTACTATGCCTATTACGAGAAGGTCAACACCAAAGCTTTATAGGAGCTACTTGTGTTTACAAAATGCCACAATAAATCAGACATCAATAGACCTTATATATTTCAAGGGAGGTCATCACAAACACATCTTTTATTTTTTCTGATACATATCTCCACATACCTCCAGTGTGTGCTCCCCAGAAGAAAACCTTCCAGATACATTCAAGTGTATTTTCACAATACACACTGATGAATAATTGATTCTTGCACTAGCACTGACTTATTGTTATTTATTGAGACTCCATAAAATGGCTCCCAGTGCTCAGAGTCTGATGCCTTACAACACTAGTCCATTATAGCTCCTGCCATTGAAAGAACTTGTCAGTTTGGAGAC
This sequence comes from Ibidorhyncha struthersii, assembly GCA_013398815.1. Classification (NCBI taxonomy): domain Eukaryota; kingdom Metazoa; phylum Chordata; class Aves; order Charadriiformes; family Charadriidae; genus Ibidorhyncha; species Ibidorhyncha struthersii. Next base: position 293,275 of record VZSZ01006111.1, on the reverse strand, counting down.
TGCACATTGCCTAAATATGTTTTTCTCCAAGGTTCGAGTGACCAGTTAACAAAGAAGTTGCAACTGCTTTAACCACACCTTTACTAGCCTGTAATTTCTGAGTCACTAACCCTTTAGGATTATGATGCTTATCCCCTGGCAAACATCATTCCATCCTCTCAGACTCTAAATTAATGCCCAAGAATGTGATCACTTTGATGGGACCAGCTGTTTCTTCTGCTGCCAAAACACTCAAAACACTTTGGCAGCTTCCCTAACTGCGCTCAGTAAATCCTGACATGTACTATAGGAGTGCGCCCTGTGGGCTCCTCGGCAAAAAGGCATCCGTGTATGCAGCACTGACCCTGACATTTGACTGTCGCGTTCACACCTTATTGCGTAGATCTGTGAGGGTTCCAACATGAATTCAGAAAGTGCAGGTTGGCAGCTCCTGAACCAACACCTTTTTTGCCTTCGAGCTTAAAACTTAACAGATGAGAAATATGCAAATATACAGACAAAGACATGATTTGGTATTTATTGAGCTTGCCAGTAAAATCTTCTTTATCTTTTGCAATCTTTACAAGAGGATCAAGGAATACGAGACCAGTCAGAAAGGTATTATTAACAGGGCTAGGATCAGTGCTTGTCAAAGTTCATGGTTTCCTTTTATATAACCCTGTTTTCAGTTGCTTATGGGTTTTTATCACACTCCATTTTGGGATTAAATTTTCTCTGCTAGGCGTCTGCCTTTGATTGTTGGAAAACTTCAGCCAAATCAACCCAGTCTTTGCTGAGAGCCAGGCTGGGGGAAAAGCATCTTCAGATGGTAGTAGTCTTTTCTTTCAGGAGGTCTGCAACTATTGTGTTCCTGCCAGGATTCAAGCAGAGACTTGAAATTTGTCCATAAAGGTGACATTTATGGCAGGGACAGGAAAAAAATACATCCATAAAGTTATGCAAATGATGGCACTTCTGGAGAAGATGGTAAAAAACACAGGATGCACAAGCTATAACCTGCAAGGTTTAGGGGATGGTGCAGCATGACTGGGATGGCAGCATGACACCATCCTAATTTGGGGGAAGAAATTTCAGGGAGGAAGGCTTAGGTGTATACATTTGTGCAGTGCCACTTGCTCTCAAGGTTGTAACCCACTTCACTTACCAGGTAGATGTGGCCATTACAGTAAGCACTGAGCACTTCAACTGTTGTTAGTGATGGTCTGAAACCAAAGACAAGAGAAGCAACGGTGGACTGGAGGCAATGAGTTAGGAGAGCAAATCTAGACGTGTATTTAGGAGGACAGACAAAGAAAGGAGACTGAAAATACCTAAAACTAAGAACTAAAACTGAGATGTTGCTGGAGAGGAGAATAATAAGTTGGTTATGCAGGACTTCTTGCCTGGAAGTAAGGTGGGAGCAGGCATGCAGAGGGATGGGTTCAAACATGGAGGCTGGAGTTACGCTGTTGGAAAGAGAAACTGTGTAGTGAAGAACACATGATTATGTAGCATTGTACAACACAGACTTTGGAGGGAGGAATGAATATTGCTAATGATCTTAGCTGTAGTTTTTCCTAGCTTTTTGAAGTGCTTGGATTCTACAAACGGTAATGTTCTTGGACAGCGTTTGTCTTTGCTGGGAACTGTACAGACTCTTAATGGTGCCCCTTGCTTGAGGTCCTTGGTGTTACTGAAAAGATGAGTTAACAATAATGAAAGAAAACATAATAATCAGCCAAATCCCATTAAACTCTTTACTAGTTTCTCTGCCTGATACTTACTTATTTTTCTCCTCTGTGTCTCTTCTGACAGCAGAACTTTGCCTTGAAGGGCAAGAACATCCCATCTGTTGAGCTCTGAGGGTGTAAATGCTCTTGAAAAGGAAAATATTCATCTCTTTGGTGTATACGAGAGGCTGGAAGACCCGGCATTTCCTGTGCTGGAAGTGGGTAATCTCTGTCTCCCTCATGGCTAACTATGCACAAATTGTGTCATCTTGTACACAAAGGGCAGATCCGATTGGGGCATATGTTATCATATAGCTGCAGTCACACAGAGGCCCTCAACATGAATACTATTAAAATGTGAAATGCTCATAGATTATTTTAGGCTTCACAGAGAGCCATAACAGCTACTGCAATAAATTAGAGCAGTTGCCAGGCACTTATGTATCAGTGCACCCTAGCTGTCACTTCACAGGCTGCAGTGCATCTCTGCTTTGCTGTCATACCCTACGCCACAAGCGCCTTCCCCAGGCCAGAGCTTACGTGTGTGGCTCAGTGGAAGAATGGTCCTCCAGCGGTGTTGTGATGGTCTCCTGTACAGAGCTCAAGAGACACACAGAGGTCAAAATATGTGCTAAAACCCTACTGCCTGTCTGAACAATCTTTCTTTTTAATCCCCACAATGTTTCAGTGTAACCCCCTTCCCACATCCCTTGTTGTCTAACGGGGCTGGAACAGAACTGCATTTTCTTGAGGACAAGTAAGAGAAACAGTAAGCGGTCTGCCTCATGCCTGTCTCATCACGAATCCCTACTCCTTTTATAAGACGTTAAATGACCATTTGCCATGAAGTAGAAAAAAGAATGACCTTAAGCACAGACATTTCCAGGTATAACTGCACTACTGCTCTACAGCAAATCGTTTATGTTGCCTGTGCAAAATTAGGAATTTGCATGCTGCCCTTAGCCTAAATAATGAAGCAGCAAGCAATTTTTTTTAAACTATATTTGTTTCAATTCGATTGACTTTAGATAATTCAATGGAACAAGTTATTAGTTATTACAGCACTTAGGGTAGATTTTATTAAAGTTTTGGCCTTAACAATGAAACTCATTAATCATTCCTAAGTATTGTACATAAAATAGGAACCTCTCACTGAAATGATGTAAACTGGATCTGTCAGAGGGGAAAAAAATTCCAGCACATAAATTAGGCTTAAAATTTGATCAATCTGAAAATAGCTATTTACTGAGTAAAGTCTTCTGGACTATAACATATTTAATTATAAAAAAATCTATCCCTTCAAAATTAAGAGACTTTGGAAAAAAATATCAGTAGTTTAACTGAAAAAAAGAATATATTTAATTTAGAATGCAATATCCTTATATATATAATATTTCATTATAGACAATATCTCTCTGATACAGAAAATTCCATACAGTGACAGCAGTTTATGAAAATCTGTACTGCTATCTCCATGTTATCAACATGTAAGGAAAGTCTAAAAGATATTAAAAAACTTCCCTGCAGAGACAAAGAAAGTCAGGGACAGGGAAAAAGGACAGATCTCTGAACACAAAGCACATTCCCTTGGGATGCACTACTACTGTTCTATTTCCAAAGCTGTCCAGATGAAGCAGTAAACAACTAAATCCTAGGGCTGGTCTTAGTAATATCTAGTGGTCTATCATATTAGTTAAACTGATGTGACCTGACCAAAAAAAATCTCTATTGTACGTGAAAAGACCGAAGCAAGCCCCTTTGGGAGACCAGGTGAGTTTGAAAAATGCTTTCCTAGAAATCACATTTTATCTGACGGGAAAGGTTAAATCAGTGGGAAGCAGAACAGGTTATGAGTGTGAAAGATATGCCGTGCTATTTAGTTTACCAAAGTTTATTATTGCACAGCTCTGAAATTTCCTGCTCCTTCCTTCAGATGCCTGAAGTGCTAAAGCTTATGCCTTCTCTATGTGTGGCTGTTGTGCTGGATACTAGATCTTGATTTCGATCTCTTTAAATCCACCTCATTCTCTTTGGCCAACTACAATGAAAGCATTAGTAGATGAAGGAAAGTACTTATTTCTGGAGGGACGTGCCCACTTTCACATCACTTATTCAAGCCCACTTTTACATGACTTATTCAAGAACTTCTTTATTGTGTCCGTACAAAACAATTATCCCTGAGGGGAACAAAAAACCTATCTTCGCTCCTTGTACTATGCCTTCTGGTACTGAGACGCTTTCATTTAGAGATGGTCTGCCAGATATTGCCACGTACAAAGCTACAACGTTTCATCTTGTTTTATGACAGATGTGAATTTTGCCTGTCTTTAACTCAACAATACTTTTTGTTTCTGCTTCACGCTGCAAATTTTTCTCTAACTTTAAGTTCTCTTTCACCCCAGATCTCTGTCAATAACCCATCTTTTCAGGCTCTTTTTATGTTCCTGCCTTTGCTACTCAACATTAATTATTTTTTCTCTAGTGGGATTAGCTCGCAATTTTCCAGGCTAAACATAATTTTGCTTTAAGCCCACAATCCTAACCTATTCAGGTCCTCTTGCATTATTTCACTGGGATTGATAACCTTTACTGATTTTGGTACCATCTGCAACTTTCATTAGTATTCTGTTTACTCTTTTCCCCTGGACCACAATGAAGACATTAAGGCCTGACCTGACTCCTGCAGTACCTGCTAGATACCTCCCAGCAACTTTCAACTTTCATTACCCATCTTTTAGAATCCTACAGCTTTCAATGCGAGTGACAGTAAAAGGATGTTTTTTCAACCTTAGAATATCTCTTATAAACAATGGTAAGTAAAACTAAAACCCCTCAAACCCTAATAAAATAGTCAGTAGACTTTCACTTTGCATGGCTCACTAGCACATCTATTGCTTTGGCTCTTTAAATAAATTCTAAACACTAATCCTCTTTTTGGCTGGAAAATGAACATTATCCGAGTTCTTATCAAATTGTCCTGAAATATGTTATACTACTGCTTATTTACAATATCTGTAAATACAATTTCAGCAGATAACAATATGGTAAGCTGGTATTTTCCCTTAGCTGGAGGCTCACTTGCATTTTTCTGTTGTAGAATGAGTTACAGTTGTGCTTTGACCTCTATCTTTGGAAGAACTTAAATTAGAAGGGAGTTACTGAATGCTTCTTTGGGGTCTGGGCCTTCCTCCAGGAGGCAGAGCAAGCAAATTCCCAATGGCTCGTGTTATATTGCCCTTTGGCTGCACATGGCAATGCCTTGATTACCCTGACAGAAGAGTGAGTGAGGTGCGTAGGGAGCACCTGATGTATTGTGCACTGTAATGTACCCTTTCAGGCAATTTTGAAGATCACATACCTGAGAGAGCTACTGCTTGGGTCTGCTATGGGTTGCCAACATTTCCTACAGGTCTGTACAGCGGTCCTGTGCCCTTCTGGGTCTGTGTATCTCCAGAAATGTGCGAGAGACCCAACTCTTCCATTCTGTGGAGTGTGGAGATACCCATGTACCAGGACCAAGAGTGTACGTGCTTTTCCCTTATGCCAGAGACAAATCCCAGGCAAGGTAGATCGCATACAGATCTAGATCAAACCAGCGTTTTCTGGAGGTTTGTTGCTGCTGCTGAAGGTTATCTTCCAGCTTTCCAGAGATCTCTTTATTCTCATCACACCCTCATATTGCACTATCAGGATACTGCTGCAAGATGACATGGCTTAGGGATCCTTTTCACCCATGCTTTCTCCTCCCATGACGAAACATACTTCAGAAATAGTCTGAAGCCATCTTGGATTGAAATGGTTAGTTTTCATGCATGGAGAGGATGATAAACCCCTAGGGTAGCCTCAGTCCTTACCACAGCCTAGTCTAGCTTAACATTTTTAGGTGTTTAAGCCTGTGTGAAACATGAAGTTGCCTTCTCAAAATAGAGCTTTGATCTAAAAGGCAATTTTGGGGGATCTAGTTGGGAATGAGGGAGGGTTAACAGAGCATGGCATTAGCCTCCCACTGACAATTTCTCTTCATGCTCCCCTTAATACTAGACCAGTTGGTTCTTGCTGCTGACTCTCTCAGGAGCAGCTTTAGTGGAAAAGTGATATTAGAGGCTAAACTCACTGTCTAATGGATGTTCTATCACTGGTTGCTTTGCAGGAATACCAGTTAAGAATCACTATAGCAGCAACTTCAGTCCAGCCTTCGTATTTGTAAAACGTTGGAGTGCAGATGGCTTTGGCAGAGATGAAGGAAGCAGTTAATCTACTTAAAACCACACCTGCCTTACTGACTGCTTGGTAAATACTCCGGATTGTTTTTTAACATGCTAAAAATTTCCATGTTAGGATGCGTATCTGGTAGCTGTACAAAGTAAAGAAATGGAGGCCGTGGTAGGAAAGGCTGTTTCTCCTGTCTTGTGCAGGTACACCAGTGCTCCCTGACTTGACTTGGTGGACCTGTAAGGCAGCTGACCATTAGGTTACCAGGAGTAGCTGAGGGCCTTGGTAGCCCAGACTTGGGTCTCCATGGTTGCCAGCTTCAGAGTCACCCTGGATAGTTGAGGAAACTCTTCTTGCTGCTAAGGGAGCCTTGGGAAGCTTCTAGGTGACGCAAGGCCATAAGTGCTGAATTGCTGTCCTCTGAGGGGCTAGCTGAGGAGAGAGCAAGTTCATTATTCACAGCCTCTGTTAACAAGGCGAGAAACGGTTCTCCTCCTAGAAAACTGAAATACTTTCTTCTATGTGTCAAAAATACTGGATGTGGCATATAATGATGCATATCTTTCCTCCTGCTGGGAACAGACTTACCTCACAAATCCCACCTCTCCTCTTTCTCCAAGGAGAAAGGGAGAAGGGATTTCCCTAGCGCATCTCTTGTACTAGGCACTCTTGCAACCTCCGTGCCTGCAAATGAACTCTGAATCAAAGGCTTCTAAGGCATGCTTGTCTTGGATTGCCCCTTTTCGAGACTGTCATCCAAAATGAAGTCAAGCCAAGCCTTACACTGATACCTTAAAGATTTTGTACCAAGGGAAAAAAAAGAAACAACTAACACCCCCGCCCCCAAGTTAGCTAACACTAGTGTTGATTGACCTGTCTGTGAAAAATATAGAATCACTATTTTACACACAGTTTTACAAATATTCATTAAAAAAAAGGTAGTGAAATGTAGAAGCAGAATCTCCTTAAGTAATAACAGTGAGCGGTTTGCTTAGAACAGAATTTATTAAAATATGGGTTGCTCTGGGCAATCTGTCACTAATACACTTATTTATTTATTAATTTACCTATTTCCTAAACTAAATTAAAACACTTGTACAATTTTACACTTTTACACTACTGTTTTGCAAACAACTGCTGTTTCTTTGCCCTATCTCTGGGTGTACAACTAACAGACTCTTCTGAAGACTTAAAGAAACCGCGGGCAAATGAGACACAGTATTTTAGCAACAAATTCTTCAGCCTGTAGCAAGAAGCAATAAATGGACCTGCAGCACTTGTGGTAAGAGTAGCTGGGATGGTGCTGGCAAAAACGGTCATGTGTCCTCTTTTTTCACCTCACTGCTACAGTTGGTATCGGTCAACAGGTCAGGAGTTCTGAGGTACAGCCTCCAGTTATACCCCTCCTGTCTGTAGCTGGTTAACTCTATGAAAATTTTGTCTGTAATATACTAGGTTGATATTTGTATAGGTACATATGATGAATGTGAATCTGCGGTGACACAAGGTTCAGTCACGGTATATATAATTTGAGGCATGTATGGTTTGTCGAGGGTTTGTTCATGTAGCTCACATTAGGGCTGTGTTTCGCTGATGGCTCTTTGTTTTCTCAATTCCTCGTCCCAAGAAGGATATAGTGTGTAAACTTGTGTATGGGAGGGTCATTGGGAACAAGTGCTTGTGTACTTCAACCACGCCCATGGGACCGGGAGCCCTCCAACCTTATTAATAAAATGGCAGATGGGAGAGATTGTGCAGGGCTTTCTAGCTCGATGGCTTCACTGTGCTTATATGGCTGTACAGCTCCCTCAGATGTGGCTTTGAACCCACTGTCCTAAGGGGAAGGTAAGATCATGCAGGCACTCACTGGCATAACACACTGTTAATATAGCCCACTGTTAATATAACAAAAGCAGGGGTCTTAATGTGGGCGTTTTCCTTTGGAAATAACAATTATGACCAGTCTCCAGAAACTGCCAGTTTTAAGAGACTCTACTAGTGCTTTTTCCAGGATGCTACACCTAAACACACCAAATCCATATTCATCACTGGTGTAACCCAGTGTGACTGGGAGAATTATACTGGGGATTAATTTGGTTTCTGTGCGTTTAACAGCAGTTCGAGCTTTGGAGAGACAGCCCTGTTTTTTTTCAGGGTTTGGTTTTTTTTTTTTTTATTTTTATTATTCCTGTCTCCTCTTTACATTGTAGAAATGATGAGAAAATTGCTCCTGTGCTATTATGCAAAAACTTATTTGTCAATCTCTTCAAAAAATCAGGAAACATTCCAGAAAGCCAGGGAGGAAGTTCATACCAGCTTTAGCTAATCTGCAGAAAATCCGGCCTACATGACTCCCCTGTCACTGCTGCTCCTTTCATCTATTCTTTATAAGGAATCTATTGAACTTTAATTAATATGAAAAATTCAGGTTTTCATCTGATTTAAATGTGACTGACATCATGCTGCTACTAAAAGTGGAACAAAGTCCAAGTATGATGAAAACAATGCTGAATGTCTGGTTTCAAGAGGGAATCTCAGAGCCCACAGAAAGTGTAATCTTACAAATCTGTAATGCTGTGTAACAGATAAGTAGGGGAATGCCAGAAACTCATTTATATAGATGTCTGTGATAAGGATAAGAGTGACACATGAAATATCTATATTATCCTCAGCCTGGAAAGTTTTCTGAGAGCTAATCTCACTTTTTCTAGTCAGGTTGCAGCTAGTTAAAGGCCAGAATATGAATTAATCTTGTCCAAGTTCAGAATAGAGGAGACAAATCCCATGGAATATAATGAAATACGTCTTTGAGGGTGAGCAGCACGGGGAAATTTTACGGTCTTAAGACTAGATAGAATAAAATCTCAGTGTCTGTTTCCAAGTGCTGCATCATCTCTTGTTTTGATGTAGCAAGTTTGCAAAGTAAACACCCAAATTTGGAGTTAGATACATAGGTTTGCCATGAAACAAATTTGATGAGATAAACAACTTAGAAGAGCAATGTTAAAATTGAGCAGACCAATCTACAGGAAAACATTGAACATTAGAATGATCTTTTTAGAAATTAGGTTTCTTAATCGGGGCTACAGATATGTGTCTGTATCTCCACAGAGACCCTGTTTGAAAACCAGAACTGATAAAATCTCTTCTGTTTTTTTTTGCCCCAGAAGGGTAAGCACCTCAGATTTCATTCCCTCTTTAAGATGAACAGATTTGAATCATCATCTCAAAAGTAACCTAGCCCTCTTTCAATAACGTTCAACAACAAACAAATACACCCAAACTTCTTGTGTGATGGCATCTTACATGGACATCTCCAAGTGAGTTTTAATCTGACAGCTGTGGAATGCAGGAGACACAGCTTTTGCAGCATACACACCCCACGTCTTGCAGGATTGTACATTTCACAAAAAGTTCTTGCTACCATGGAGACACAGCTAGAATGATGTTAATTTGGGTATACCTACACAGGATAGCCACCCGCCTCCAGATTGCAATGTAGATAGGTACGCGTACATCAAAAGACGGTTAGACTTATTTCCTTGGATACCTGTTGGTTTCTCCCCGTATTAAGTTCCATATACCTATTTCTATAAGGACAGCTGCTGTTATGGTTGGCTGAAGCCACAGAAAAGTCCGTGGAGAAATAAGTGCAACAGTAATAAAAGACCAGTGTTTAAAGTGAGTAACTGAAATCTAAGCTTTCCAAGAAGGAAACTGACTTTCAGTTTTGTTGTGTGCCTTGAATTTCACAGCTGTGTATAATTTTGCTGAAAAGAAAGTAGTACTAATTGCTCTCGTGATATCAGTGCTCGTCCCCGTAGCGTTGTGATATTTCCTCCTTGCTGCATGACCTATTTCCCTGAAATGAAAGTGGAAAGAAAAGAAAAAAAAGGTTTATTTCCTTGATCTTCTTTACCTGCTAACTTCTGCAGTTATATTAGGAGCCATTAAAGCAGCATCTTCAGTCTGCTTTCAATATAAAGAGCTAAGTCTTGATCTAAATCTTTGGATGCCCCATTAATGTTTTCTAGGCAAATCTCATTACTTCACTGGGGTCTGAGCATATTTTAAAGGAAGTAATTTTTGGCATATGCAAAGTGCTTTCCTGGAGCTTTGCAATTTCAAACAAGGCTGAAACCTTCTCCCACAGCCCCCAGATTTAAGCAACAGAGGGAAAGGTTAATAATGCTGACGTAGACCTAATGCTCGGCTTCAACCTAGTTTCAAGCTAAAGCCAAGAGTCTTTCGGACTTGGTGATTTATCCCGCGATTGCCCATTTGGAGCAAGATGTTAAGAGGCATTTGTTTATCTGTTCCCAGCAGAATCAACAATAAAGCTTCCTTATATTTGAACTTGATCTGAGTTTGGCCAAGAATTCTGAAAAAATCTCATGCTGAATTGAAAATGTAGAAATATATACAGTATAATTCCAGCACCTTGATACAGGATGACAAGAAGAATAGTGAAAGCCTTGCTCTGTCAATGAGCAGTTTCAGATAATGTTTTCTGTACACAAAGGTCTTAAATCAAAAAACTTTCTTGTGGGAATATCAGTGTCTCAGGGTTTACCACACTTGAGTCATGCCCGTCATTTTTACAAAAGAACATTTTACATGTTTTAAATATTGACCTGTCCATATTTTGAAATGATTCTCAATTTTTTGTAATATTTCACTTATGCCTCCAACTCTGCCCATAGAGCAAGCAACCATTCTAACAAAGAACATCTCTCTCTCCAAGGCCTGACATAAAAGCCATGTGTTTGTGTAGTGGACAACATGGTGGGAACAGATTTAGAAGTTTTGACAGTTTTTTTTTTTCCCCACAACAAAAAGACAATTTGAAGGTGAAACTACTGACAAAAAAAAAAAATTTGTAATACTTAACATATTCATTCCCCAAATTGAGCATAATCTTGTTACTTACGGGTAGGCATTTTAAAAAAAAAGGACTATTATTGGAATTGAATAAGACAATCACAAAATATTTGTTTTGAAGTGTCCCACAAAAACTCTCGGCACAAAGAAAAGTCCAAACAATCACACACACATCCAAGTCTTAACTAAGATCTCTCATATAAACCTTTTCATTGTGGATGGGCAAAATCTATTCCAGTCGGAATGATTTTGAAAAACTGTTCTGCAGACGCTTTTCTCTCTGAATGTCACAGAGCTAAATTTTTCTTTTCTACAGCAGTTTGAATGCAGTGTTATAAAATATTTTACAACCTATGGAACTACTTTGAATTTGATTAGACTAAAGAAAGCCAGTGTTTTACTTGAAATTGAAAACCCATTTCCTGATTTTTATTACCTTCCTCTTCAAACACCATAATAAATCAGACTCACTGTTCCGACTGTCCACTGGCAAGTCCAGAACGGGACAGGGCACCCCAGAAGAGCAGGAAGCCAAGGTGAAGGCCATGCACGATGACACCTGTATATGCATCAACACTCTCCTTCCACATCTCAGAATATATGAACTTGCTCATGGCTGGCCCCAGACTCTGGCATCCTCTTTCTTCATACCTCTTGCTTCAGTCCATCTCCCTAACCCCTCTGCCGGATGTTGGCCGTGGTGGTCAGCCTGCAATGGATGTCCTTCCTACGTACTTGCTGTAAACTGGCACTGGTTAGCAGTCACATATACTCAAGCAGGCAAAACCAGACTGAGATCTTCTCACACAGGTGCTGTGTTTAGGTGGTGTTGGTGGAATTAGGATTTCATGCGTGCTGCTTATATAAGGGGAGATGCAGGAGACTTCTTTCTGGCTTCTTCCTGCTGGAACAAAAGGATAACCACTTTGAAGATAAATTATTGCAAATGTGAAGGAAGGATGTACAACTGATACCAGCTGAAATTCTGGGAGAAATCAGATGGTTGTGGTGGTGCAGGTGTTATGATAGAAGGCCACACTGGCACAGGTGATACTTTTCAACCTTGTGAGGTATGTACCGATAGATTCAGGATGCTCCATGGAAAAACGCTCCTGGATAAATGGCCTATAAGTTATCTATGGAGGATATCAGGTTTGGGTGAGCTGGAGGTACCAGCTTCTAGGTGTCATTTGAGAGCCTCTTAGAACAACTCAAAGGATAATCAAAAGACATCCTGTAGATAATGTAAACAGACAGACCTAAGTCTTTGGTGTACCACTGTGGTCCGCCTGCAAATCAATGCAAAGCAGGATAAACTATCTTGTTAATCTTCACGTATACTTACAAAATTGCCTTTCTCTGTGCTTGCTTAGAAATGTAAGGGTCTGTATTGTGGAGAGAAGGATTAAAGGAACTGCAGGTCTCCTTAGAGAAGCACAGGTCACGTGAGGCAGGACCTACAGTGCAGGGAGGGTGGGGGTTAGGTGACAGAAGCAGGATGCCTTCACATCATATGACAGCCATAGATGGGAAATAAAGGCTAACTGAGGATTTTGAAAATATTTGAGGCAATCTTTCGTTGTGTTGCAGCTAGGTATCACCTTACTTTTATGCTGTGTGTTGCTAGCCACACAGCACTCAATATAGTGCCTTTAGTTTTATCAAGAATGTGAAAAAAACGTGTATGACTGTTTTTTGGTGTTTATATACTGTCCATATCAGTATTATACTGAAATCTCTTGCCAAAGGGGATGCCCCACACATTAAGCAAAGAGAGATCTCAGCATAAATTCAAAAGATGGAGTGGAAGGTAAAATACTGCCTGCCAGGCCAGTGGGAGAGCAAGGATTATAACCAGCAGTTCAGTTCCCTGTCTAGTGCCCCACTTGTGAGACTGTATTTCTTTCCCTAAGCTTGTAACTGAACGTGATATCCAGCAAGTACAGCGCAAGGCTGGTTGTGGTCTTGCCAAGTCCTTTAGGATTGTTTCTCTTATCTGACAACTCTGCCTACGTATTTTGCAAGTGATGATGGATGCCTATGTATGCTGTGTTTTGTAGATTCATTTAATTCACCTCTTGTTATTACAGAAGGCATAATGGGGCTTTAGCAAAAATAAAACATCTGTGGCCTTCGACAGAGCAACTTAAAGAGAAGGAAGAAAGCTTTCAAGGCATAAAACATGTAAGAGAATTAATTGAAACAGGTGGTTGCAGCTAAATGGTACTGTTTAAGTTTTAGCGTTTCATGGATCAGTAGGAAATTTTACCTGACTACAGTTTTAGACACCCTTCAGAAAGCTCAACCGGGTATTTTAGGAGTAAGTCTTTGCTAGAATTTAGGAACCTGTTCGTAGTTCTTCACTGATGGCAATATGGGAAATAGTCAGACCACACTATTTAGGAAGAGAAATTACACAAAACCTTCTTGCATTCTGTAATTGTGTTCAGTGCCATATACTTTAGCAAATTTCTCTCTGCAATGGATATGAATGTAGACTTTTTTCATCCATCGTGCTGCCTAAACAGTTAGATATTTCCTTGCATGCTCTAAAGACACATAGCAAGGCCACCTTGCTACAGAATGTGATTTGCATCTCTTATCTTTAATTATGAATTTTATGATGCAAGTCAAAAGATGCTTGTTGCTGTTGCTTGGCAATATTGGACATTACAAACTATGTGTGAACATAATATAAGAACAAATACATTTAAACTAGAAAGAGAGGCAAAGTTGTAACTATTCAGAGCAGCCTGACTCAATATATAGACAACAGGAGGTGGAATAAGAAACTTCACTGGTTAGAGTTTAATAGATTTATGAATGGGATTATTTGACAGGGTCACCTAAAACCGTAAGGGATTGTTTTCAATGATGCAGTTTACTATACTCTTTCTATTTCTGCAAGGACAGCCTAGCAAGCAGTGCACAGAATATGGTTGCTATTCCTTTGGCTTCAAGCATCCCTCAATGTCTGAACACCAGGACAATCAGAAGTGACACATTAAACAAGTTACAAGATATGAGGTCATCAATTATGATATGTAAAGTAGATTTAAAAAATAACATCAGGCAAGGTATTTAAAAATTATTAGTGTTGTTGATTACTTCTTGTTGTGTTATATCTCAGTTTTGTGTATCCAGCTTGATTTACTAAGGGAAAATATTTGTTATCACAAAATCCCTCCAGGGCTGGACAATTAAGATCGAGCAATCAAAAATGAATGTTCATATTTGTAGTCTTCCTCGGAGCTGCAGGTGTCCTTACAATTACTTAAGAGAAACATCCCATCCTGCAAACAAAACTAGCCACAACAAACTCCTAATGGCAACAAGAAGAGGAAAAAAACAATCCAACCTTATAAACTGTGTTTCAAGCCAAATCTCCCTCCCTGGATGCCTTTGGACTCAGATGAGCCCTGCAGCTGCCTCAGTTATCCCTGGCCTGGGGTGCGTGCCAGAGCTCAGGCGCCGAGGGAGGTGTCCTGCCAAGCCTTCCCGGGCTGAAGGAGCTTGAGCAGACTCTTCCTTTCAGGTGGGGAAGAGCGGCGCTTGGGACTAGGCTTTAAAGGTCAAGTCAACAGCGAAGGTTAAGTCCAGTGTCTTTCTGACAATCTGAGAAGCAAAGGCCTGTGTAAGAAGATAGGCCTTCATCATACCCTGGAAAGCCAGTTCCTTAGCTGATATAAGTCTGCCGAGCTGCACTGATGTCAGTAGGGTTATTTCTGTCAGCTGAGCACTGGTCTCACCTGAGCAGCAAACAGCTTTGCTAGGCAGGAGGAAAAAGAAGGTTCCTTATCTGAGTTGTGCTAAAAATCCCCCACAATTAGCTCCTTCTCATCGAAATCTAGAGGCAGTTAGCTCAGGCAAAGTCAATCTCCAGCAAGTACAATGCACACAGAGAGGCAGTGAAATGAGAATTAGGATCCAAGCCACAGCGAGACTCACACAGCTATGCAAAACTCGAGTTGAATGGGACCAGAAAGGAACTGGAAGCAGCTGTGAGCAGAGGTAGAAAAGACTCCCTGAAAGGTATATGAATGTGTCAGCATGCAGTATCATTAGGTAACAGATGTGGTTTGCAAGCCGCTCTGCTGCTACGCTAATCAGGCCCACACAAGGAGGACAAATAGATGAGTGGTGCAGGTCTTTGGAGTCACCCCGAAATAGAGCCCCTCGCCAAGCAAAGGCGGCTGCTGTCGCAGACGGGTGCTGAACAAGGAGACTTTGCGTAGTTTGCCAACAGCCGCCAGAAGAGAGTTTATCCTGGAATCACAGCACTCATTTGCAGGAGGGCAAAGTTCAACTTCCATCTGCAGCATTTTCTGAATTTTAAATGTTCAGACAAGTATCTTACGTTGTTTAAGCACAGATAACGATACAGGAATTATTTGTAAAATAACAGGATGGACAATGCAAAATCTAGCTGCAAGCATAATCTACACCTAGGGTTTGACTTTCTCAGTGGTCATGCTGGTAAATAAACCTTTTAAAATAACTCAACCTGCAGCTGTCTTCCCGAGTATTAATTGGCATCCGTACAGCTGATGACATTGCATAAGATCTTTCTTTCAAAGAGAATGCAAAGTTCAATTGAGAATGATCTTTTGGGTGCACTTAGGGTGTTCTTTCATGGTGTTTAAGGTTGCTTTAATCTGTTTGAGGAGCTGGATAACTTTGAAAGCACTCTTCAAGGAGGACTGATAGATAATGCAATGGTTTAATTCCACAATTTGCTGATCCGGCCAAACTCTACTGCTACTATAACAAGAAAAGGCAAATTAATCTAAGGAAAGAAGACTATACCTGATTTGGTTCTGTATGTTTTTTTAAGGTATTTCAGGGACAGGCTCCAAGCTCACATGGAAATACTCAACATACCATTTTAGAAAATATGTCAGCTGTGTAATTGAATAATGTGGAAAGTATTCATCCTGCCTCTGTACCTGGAGACTCCTAGAAAAAGCATCTGCGGCCTACATGCTGAACAGAAATAATTTATTTTTTTTAAAAAAACGAAAGATTGGCATCAAGACTTACTATTGGCTTTTGTGGTGCCAAATATGCATTGTACGCTACTGGCCCCTGGAGCTATGAAAACGTAAGCTACTATCAGAATTATGTTCAATAGCTCCAGCTGGTTCAGTTCTGCCAGGAATACTCCAGTTCAAGGATTTCATAGTGGCAGGAACACAAGATGTGTTTTCTGAACTTGTCTATTGTTATTTTAAGAAATTACCCAGAAATATATTTGATTCTTTGATTTTTTTTTCCCTTCAGTGGTCTTCACCCACAAACACATGAAACTTTTTAAAGTTTGATAGTTTCATTTTTTATTGGATACAAAGTCATGCAGTGGTTCTAGAACCCCACCAAACAAAATGAAATAAAAGATCTCCATTGCTTGCAAGGGAAGCTGGCTCATGTTCTTATCGACTGATATTTCTTGCTGATGCACTATGCGACACAAATAAAGGTGGCCCAGCCGTGCAAAGTGGTTATGAAACTGAATGTCTCATACATTTATGTGTATACATTTTTGGTTGGTGGTTTCCAAATATGAATTATCTGCTTTTGCTTTAGCCTGGGTGACTTGTATTCAGGATTAACACAGGGAGGAAAAAAACCCAAATAAAAACAAGAGAGACCAGTAGCAGAGATACAGGAAATCAAAGTATGTAAGCTTGAGATTTTCCATGAATTGTAACACCACGAATCTACAGATANGATACCCAGCAGAGGGTAGAGAACTCAGAATTCAAAAATTTTCTTACATCACCTGAGAAGACATCTGGGAACTGGGGACTGAGATGCTGAATATAAATTACTGCCTGTCTCCTTGGTTGTGGGAGTACCGATGGGTGCCTGGTCTCTGCCAGGAGATTTTTGGCAGACTTCTGAGCTCTGTGCTAACACGAATTGTCACCCCTTCTTATAATCCTGATTAATCCCGAGGGGGAATGCTTGGCTGTTTGGAAAGAATGTGTCTTCCTCCTCAAATTCATCATGGATTAATTACACACAAGAGGGTGTGACTATCCTATACAGGCACCTCTACTTGAATTTACGCTGAACTGTGTCCTCAGGCAGGAAATCTCAGAAGAAAGGTGCGATGTACGCACACACCATCACATTCATCCTTGCAAATATGTAGTTACACCTTGCTTGACAGCACCTTGCATTTCCAGGTTTTGTGAGTGTAAACCTTGTTCAGGCAGGAAGTTTTTATGGCTATCCAGATTGCAACATATGTTAACAAGAATATAGGGTAATAATTATAAAGTTTATTCTGCCTTTATGTCTTTAATTTCAAAGTGACAAAGAAATATGTGATTCAAAGTGCTCTATTTAAAAGATATCTGTTAGCATTACCTATTCGTTGTGCTTTCTTAATACTGCAATTAGCATTACTCTGCTAATCAGGTCCACAGAAGTAGAACTTCCCCTAATTAGGGTGAAATTCATCTTACATGATATCGACTGTCTAAACATTAGACATCTCTGTTAGCTAGTTTCTTGGTTATCTCTACTGTTGATGGAGAGAGGTACCTCCAAGAGGCAGTTCATCTTGAATGGTGATATATTTCGAAGGCATGCTTGTGTCGCAGCTAAATTCTGTGCGTGGAGGGCTAGCAGGATCAGGAGGTGTTAACAATGAGAGGACGTCTCTTTCTTTCCGCCAAGCAGGAGCCTCTGCACTGTCTGACCTGTGATTTGCTTGGCATTATAAAGGCCAAAGTAATCAAGTTCTTGCATCAAAGACCTTGTGAGTCAAAAGCCTCGTGCTCATGAGTCATTACAGCCCTAGGATCAATAGGAAGCGTGTTTTTAATGAAAATAAGGTACCACAATAAGTATATTTAGGGTCTCATTCCTAACATTAGGCACCCTGTTTGGAAAATGGTGGCTTTAGCCTCTCATTTTCTGTTTAATCATCTATTTAATACTTCATATGCCTACGTCAAAGAAGTGCTGTGAGATTTAATTAATTTTTGTAAAGCTCTTTGAGATCTTTTGATAAGAGGTACTATACTATATAAGTGCCAAGTATTACTACGTTACCGAAGAGACTTATCACAGAAAAGGTTAAGGTCAATTAACATTTTCTTGCCATTTATGCATGTATTTTCAGATCACAAAAAGAAACTGGTATCAATTTAGTTAATTTCACTTGTATCCCTTTTCAAATGATTTATTTATAATTGATTTAAGTTGAAGTTTTACAGATCATCAAAATGGCAATAAATTACACCCTGCTTATAAGCTTCTAACACCCTATGGTTTTAGGCTGCTTTGTTTTAATTGAAATGTAAGTGTTTCAATTACACATTATAATTAAAAAGTTTCAGGATCAAATTATCCATCTTTTCAAAATGGCTCAGG
Organism: Ibidorhyncha struthersii; assembly: GCA_013398815.1. Taxonomy (NCBI): domain Eukaryota; kingdom Metazoa; phylum Chordata; class Aves; order Charadriiformes; family Charadriidae; genus Ibidorhyncha; species Ibidorhyncha struthersii. The sequence goes on along the minus strand of VZSZ01006111.1, from coordinate 275,090 downwards.
CAAGTGCAGAAAAAAACAAATCCAAACCTCTCCACGAGTTCTTGGAAATGTCTGTATAGGTAATAATTCTCTGTGGTTTTGAATATCAAATCTACAGCTTAATTGAAGCAGGAAAAAGGTGTTTTCACAAAAACTGTTGCTTTAATAGACATCTGAAAAAGGGACAGTTAATTGTCTAACCCTAAAGAAATTTCTTCTAAAAATCACATTTAAGTATTTTGTTAAGCACTCACATACATTACTGCAACCTTAAAGGACTCGGACTAACGTTTTTCAGAGAATGTCAAGACTCTCGAATCCTACAAAAATTCATCAGGATTTGGGTAATTTTTAGAGGAAAAAGTTGCAAGGTTCAAGTTGAGAGACATCTAGATCAAACTAACCACATTGTAAATCACTTCCATTACACATGGAATATTACCCTTCTCTAATCAAAACCATTTGATCTTACCATCATGTTTTAATTAAGATCTTGCTTTACATTCTTGCCATTAGAGCTGCTTGAGTTAAAAAAAAATGAAAAAACTTAGTCAAGAACATCTTCCTAAATAAACACAGTTAATCAACACACTGCTTCTAGAAGGGTCATGTTATTTGAGTATTCATTGAGCCAGATGTTTTGCAAAAATGCTTATGAATCCAGAAAGTATCAAGCATAAATGTTTGAACGGGTATATATTTGCTATTCTCTAATTTATTATTTACTATTCATTCACCCCATTTGCAAAAACGGTTCAGGAGATTCTCATATGAATTAGGTGACTATCCACACATCTGGATTTTCCTTAAATCATTCTGTCTCTTCTTAAATTGGATTATAATCTCAGTGGATGCAAATATTAGTTTTGTTACTGATTTTATGAGAGCAGGTGTTAATATTTTGTTTATATTAGAAAAACGATTGAAGCTGGCATTTACTTATGTACCACATGCATCATAAAGAGCAGGAAAACTCATTTAGTCCTGTAAAATGCTGAGATCCCCGTATCTTCATTAACTTCACCGAAGAAAACAAATCTCACTGAGTGGACCTTCAAGTAAAAAACCCTGGCTTGCTTTTACATTAATATTTAATCAGCTCTGGAATAATTGATACTAAAAAAATAATATTAAATTTGCCCATGTAATAATTCCTTAATGTTGTTCCTCTGCTCAGACAGCCATGCAGATGGAGGCAGATAAAATCTTCAGCTCCTGCACTCTGACCCTCTGTGCGTTAGAAGCCATTTAATTTTCCCCGAATTGAACTAAATTGCAGTTGTTTGACTACCAGAAAGACATCTATGCTTGACACAAAGACATCAAGAGACAGAGGAACCAACACTTCTATTGGTAATTTGTTCCGGTGATTAATCCCTTTCACTGTCTACAGCAGGCACCTACTTTCCAGTTTGAATTTGGCTTGGTTCGGCATCGCTGTTACAGCTCTCTCTGCTAGATTAAAGAGCCATTTAAAACCTCTGATTTTCTGCTCCTGGAGGTACTTATCAAGTCACCTCTCAACCTTGCTTCAAGCCGTGGCTGTGCATGTGGAGTTGCTCCAAGGGAAGAGCATGGAGTTAATCGAGATAGGACAGCCATGCACAAACTAATCTGGGAAGCTCTCCTAGGAAAAAAGCTATCTCACCTCTGGAAGAAATTACCTGCAATTGGAAACAAAGCAACATTTTCTTGGTGCGAGCAGATTTCCCATGGTTCGAAGAGCTGTGTCCTGCAGTCACAACCTTTTTCTCAGGGCAAGCAAACTTTTACAGGTTGCATATACGTGTGGACTTAGACAAAAGAAACACCCTAAGCTCTTTAAATAGGAAAATGAAAGCTTTTTTTTTCCTAGCATTTAAATAATTTTTGGAGCTTTGCCTGTAAGCTTTCCAATCTTTCTTAAAAAAGAAAAACAACAAAAAACCAACAAGACCAAACAAGATTATTCAGTTATTAATGCCACATAAACAATTACTATCAAACTTTTGCTTCTCCTCAAAGAATTATGATTATCCTTCTGGCCTAATAACTTACTAGGACTTATATTGAGTTCTTGTTACACTACAGTGCTATATAATTTTAGGGTTAGTGGTTTACCAGGATGCAATCGTCAATTCTCTAATGTTCCTCACTTTTATGTGTGCAACTAGCTATACAGATGCAAATATCCGTAGGTGTTTTTCTTTGAACGGATCCTGCTTGTCAGATTGTTCTGCAGGATTTCCTTGTCACTATTGTTATCTATCATTCTGCCAATAATTACCCATTTTTTGGCAGCCGTATCATGTTTACTTCTACATCACTATGGAAACACGGAATTTTCTCAGCCCTAGTATAGATTGCTGCAGAATCCTACTAGAAATACTTTCATAGAGCGAAATGTTTCCTGTAAGTATTTTTTCTGATGCCCAGTTTAATCTTTGTTGTTTAACTGATTTTCTGTGAAGCTAGTCTTTTATTACAGTGTTACTTGGTACTTTTCAAAAGAATAAATATATTTATATGCCCATTTGAATACCTATTACGGACTTTGTCAGAGTTTAGGCACCTAAGTGCTAAAGAGCTACTCTGCCTGTTATTCAAGACTGTGGGATCAGAAACCAGTGCCCTCTTTTCTCTCCTCTGGGAAATTTCTTTCTTTTCTGAAATACAGTATAGGTTTTAGACCACTCTTCTCTTTCTCCTGGTCATGATAGACAACCAATCTGCTCAAACCGAAGTATTGCTTCGGAGGCATTTCAGTTGGTGCACCAAATCTACTTTATCTAAGGTGCTTCTTTGGAGATGCTTCAGTTTATGCACCAAACAAACTTTCTGCTCCAAACGGATGGCCAGGGCTGACTCAGCAGCTCTCTCCTGCCAAAAGAAGGCACCCTGACTTTTCTTATCTTTCCACCTTCCCTAGTCGGCTCCTGGCCATGGGCTCCAGCTGTTTTCCGTATGCAGGCTCTGACGTTTGTCTAGGTTCTCGATAAGTCAATTCCACCCATTAAAGAAGAAGCAAATTGGCCCAGCAAAACAGCGAATAAATTCAAGTAGAGTTTGCAAGCTGAAGTAGCTCACCAACGGGTCAGATAAACCCCACAGGCAACAGAAGGGCATGGCTTGAAACTGAAGAAGGTGGGAAGAGAAGAGAGGGGAGGGAGGATCAACACTGTCTCTTTAGGCAACAGAAAGCTGTTAGACTGACAGTCTTCGCTAGCACACATATACAGCTCTCTTGGACCAAGTATTTACACTCTGCCTAAGCCCGTCTGAAGTGTTATATTAGGCAGGTATTGTAAATCTCCATGTGAGGTCATTTTAGGCATTGTAATACCTAATTTACATACCCAAAGTAATATGTTTCATCTTTTAATTATCCCTACCAAACTCATAATCTCATCAAAGATGACATTCAAATTTGTAAAAGATATTTTTTGCATTAATTAGTACTGGCTGATATTTCATACTTTGAATTTCCATCAACTTAATTCCTATTTCTTTTTTACATATTTTCCATAACTCCATGTTACTCTGACAACCCTGAAGCTTACCACGTTTCCACACATCCTTTCTCAATATTGTTACAGTGTTTTTTTCAGTCTTCGGGATTTTTTCTGGTATTCCAGAATCTATTAAGAATATCTTAGTAACTAAGTCATATTTCTTTGACTAACTCTTAAAGAACCGTAACATATACGTTGTCCGAGCCTGTTGCTATAAAAAGTAGCGTATCTGTTAGGTGTTATTTTATGTACTCTTCAATTATTAGTGAATTAAAAAATGTTTCGTCTTCCTCAAACTGAATCTCCTATTCCATTATAATATATCTCATTTCCCTAAACAATTGCTTGTTCTTCTGAATGAATTCCAATCTGGTTTTAAGACCTTGAAAATGTTATCCTGAGGGGAAATACAAACAAACCTTCAAAACGTTCTTGCAGCTGAGAGGGAATGGCATTTCTCTTGGGTTTCCATGTGATGAAAAAAATAGTGATGGGAAATTAGAATATCTCTCGTTGTTATCCTATACCTTACAGGAATGATTTTACTTTGAAGGAAGAGTTACACCGTATCAGATCTATAAAGCATTAAGAAGATTGTTACAACAAAAGAAACTGAGGTAGGATTAGAACATGAGTAATACCATATTGCAAAATATTTCCAAGTAAAGTCATATTACAGTGCATTGAGCTTTTCAGGTCATTGATTTTCTGTACATTCTTGTTAGGATAGTGTAATAGCTGGTCAGAAAGCCTCAAAACAGAAAAAAAATGAAAGCAACAAAAGTAACTTAAAAGTGTTGCAATAATTACAGTAATCAGTGGCCCAATGAGCTCCAGAACGCTTTCATCTCCCCGTGTTTTTCAGAGATTCACTACTTCAGACTATTAGCAAAAGATGGGTGCAAACAATAGTGCATTTTTTTTGAAAAGATCATACAGCAGAATTTTGAATGACCAGCAGCAGGAAAGCTGGTTATCATAATTTGCAAACCATAATTCTTTGCAAAAGAACAGCTATATTTAAATACAGTGACTTAACCAAGAATATTGGTTTCAAAGGCAAGAAAGTAGAAAGGGTATCCTTATAGTCCTTGGAGAACTTCAAGCATTACTTCTAAGCCCTTTCTCCCTTTCTACATTCTATCATAGTATAGGAATTCCACAATGATTTATAAAAGGAACATTTTCAAAGGCACAAATGGGAGTCAGGTGTCCGATTTCCATCGATTCAGGCACCCGACTCCCATTTGTATTTTCAGAAAATCCTCCCTTAGAGACATGAAATATGAAATAGGAAAGTAACTTGTATTCTAAGGCCAGGACCGTTTGCCTTAATTTTTTACATACAGTTCCATTTCAGTTTCTTTTGATTTGATATCAAAGCAAATAGAATTCTGCATTTTAAGAAAAAAAGACTGAATGATCTAATATCTTTGACATTGCTAGTTTCTGTGGTTCTGTCATGCACGCAGTGGGATGCAGAATACGAAACCCAGTAATTTAAAGACAACTCCCCCCTTTCAGTCTGTCCTGGGTTTTTTGGCTTTTTAAAACAAATGTGTAGTTTAAAATGCATGTAAAACAAACCAGCTGACATAATTTTCAGTCAACTTCAGGAAAAGAATTAGACTAGGAGAATTGATAACTTGGCCAAAAATTTAAGCAAGTGTAAATGACAGTTTTCTTCAGCAGATTTTAAAAAGTTGGTGTGCTTTGTTGCTGTTGCATTTTTATTTGCATAACACGGAAAATATACTAAAATTACTTCCTTTGAATTAAATACCAATTTTTGAATTTAAGGAATCTTATTTGTATTAAGTATTTTTAACAAAACACATGCGCTTCAGAGTTTGTAAAAAAAATGGAAAAGAAAAAAATAATCTTAAAATTACTTTTACAAGTTCCTTTTGTATTTTGAAGAATTCTGCTAAATGGAGTCAAGTATAGTATGTCTAGGTCCAGAGACGGATTTCAGCAGTTCTCCCACACAGTCAAAGAAGGTGCAAAAATCACACTTTTTTTGAGATATGTCCTCATTAACAAGTACTACACCAAAAATCCACTAAAAATACTGTGTTCAAGCCAGGCCTTCTCTTCACCTTTGTTTTTTCAAATATTTTTTTTCCTACAAAACCGTGCAACAGGAGATTGCAAAACAAAAAGGATGTAAAGGTTAGTGGGGCAAATTGGCACCCACATTTCTCTCTGGTCTTGGTCCCCCAATCATCCTGCACCCATTCAGTCATGTCTGGGTTTCCCCTTTGGAGGGAATCAGCTGCCTCCCTCCCAGGTGACATCAGGATATAATTCAGATGATAGGTCTTTCCAGAGATTGTGTCCTGTAGGAAATATGGATGAAATCACACCTTATTTTGCTTCCTCTACCTGCACAGTCCTTCAATATTACTTCAACAGGCTTATACCTCCCTTATGGCTCTTAAGCCATATTTAAAGCATACAACACATATCCCTTGGGTCATTTTACAGAAACAGTTCTCTGATGCACTGTTATATGGTTGTTTCATTAATTCAGACATTCAGACCTGAAAAAAAGCCATCCCAAACTCCTCACAAACAAATCAGTAATAACTCTTAAGGCCACAGACCTGCCATGCTTTCCCCAGATGACACTCAGACTAAGAAAGTTCTGGGTGTGGGAAGGCTTGACATCTTCATCCATGTGGCTGTGTGACACTGCGGTGAAGGCCACAAGTGGCTCCCAGGACCGGATGACTAGCCATGAGGATATATCCTGGGAGGAGGTGGTAGCTTATGTAGCTGATCTAACTGAGCTCATTAATAGGTGTAATTCGGCACCCTAAAAATGGCTGATCTTTGCTTGCCCAAACTTGTTATAACCTTTAATTCTTTTCATTTTTTTTTTTTTCTTTCCTTCTGTCAAATAATGCGGGATGCTTTTCTCTTGACAATACAGCAACTTGAGTCATCCCTACAATGAAGGAGCCTCAAGTCGAGGAAGCTGGTGCAAAAAGTCTTTGCTGGGTGAATTAATCATCTCTTCAGTTAAAACAAATGTCATTAATTTGTGTGGGTCTAAAAAAGGAAGGAAATCCACTCTGGGAGTGAGGAAGAGTCAAGATAATGCACACACCTGCCTTCAAAGTAGTCTTAGTGCTTAAACATGCTGTATATATACATAGTCATCTTCTCTCCTCCTTGATTTCTCTAGGGTATGCAGAGGTTACATTTGGTCGATATTAGGCCATTTCCATAAAAGAAGACACTAAACAAAATACAACAGTAGTGTTTGACAAAAGTACATTTTACCTTTGAAATATTAGACAATTTTATTTATCACCCAGAAGCCCACAGAATTTGAAAAGAGATAGAGCACAAATTCATATGTCTTCCCACCTCTTTTGTATGGGATAAAAGTGCCTGTGGAATAGAAACTTGCTTTAATTCAGGGAGGGAGAGGCATCAACAAGAACAAGATCAAGACAAGAAATCCCAGTGCTAAAGGTCAAAAGTCCTGAACACGAGGGAATAAACCATTAGTTTCAGAAGGATATTTTAAAAGGAGAAAAGATGCTAACAATCTTCCCCAAAACAATTTGAAATCAATAAGTGTGTCAGACAAAGGATGCAATGGACGTTGGAGTGTTTTATATATTACATTAAAACAGCAACAAAATCTTAAATTTTAATCCTTTTACAAAACAATCCAGAAATTGATTTTTTTTGTAAGAAAAAAAAAAGAAAAGAAAAAAAAAGAAAAAAGAAAAAGCCCACCAGCTGTTCCATGGCCAAGGAAACAACAGGGGCTCTTACTCTGTAGTACAGTAAATGGCTAACTTCCCAGGGTAGTTTAAGTCCCCTGCAGCCTGCAGTGTCAGCAGAGTTGGTCATTTAAGAATCAGTGGGGTTTTGTTAAAAGTTTGTTTATCTTTCAATGAAACCACCCGCCTTGCAGTTGAATTGTTTGAGCTATAAATAGAGGAGCAGTGCATCAAATTCTTTCAGAATGAAACATAAAAATATGGTTAGCGGGAAGGGTGAGAAAGAGAAGTTGTAGGTCATCTTATTGGCAATGAGAGATAAAGTTTGGGAAATATTCTGTTTATTTTTATGTTGTAGAACGTGGACCGGGCAAACGTCCAAACAAGCATTCCTCACCCGCCCTTTGTAAGGTCACGTTTGGATGATGGGAACTCTTAAGAACCCGATCTCCTTCCTTTGCTCCCTTCCTTCCTTCCATATTAATGAGTTGGCTTGAATCATAAAGGGTAACTCTGTTGAGTCTGTTGAAAATATAGGTATTTGAATTCTTACCAAGTAAGTATGTTGCATCTATATAAAAAGTCTACAAAAAAATCCTTTGTTTCTAACAAGGCAATGAGTTCTACTGGCCAATCATGCTCTTTCTGCTCGTTTATTTGAACAAGAGTGCTTTTTTCCGTTCATTTCACACTGCTTGCCTTTCAATTTCACAGTGCCTTCTAGTTGAGCTTGTGAAGTTGCCACTATGGAGCCCTGCTCTAAGTCTTTCCATGGAAAGACAACAGGAAATGTTCACAGAATTCACACTCTTTTCCCACAGCAACATATCCTGGCAGATGTGTTAGTTACCATAGCAACAATTAAGACTAGCTCTTTCTTTTTTTTTTTTTTTTTTTTTAAATAATAAGAACAATCAGTAGTAGCTGAAACATTTAAAAATAAATTTGGGTCTTAGATTTAAATTATGCAATGTAAAGATCTTCTTAATGATGTGTGCCTGCTAATATTTGAAAGGGTGTAAGATAAGGAACAGTCATGTGTGTGACTTGGATGATCCGTACCTGTTTTCTCACTCTCAGGTGGGGGATTACATGACATTGGCCTGTTTCTGCTGATGTGAAGTAGGAGAGCTGGAAAGGGAGCAGGCTGATCCCATATACAGAAATAAGAAAAAAAAAATCCCTTCAGTGTCAATACTCTAGAGCTTTAAAAGGAAGTTCAAAAACTCAAGAGCTGTTCTCTGGGTTGGAAAGGTAGGTATATCCATATAGAGAAGAGAAAGTGTATCTAAAACTTCATCTGTCCCCATGACCACCTTTAAAAGTCTTCATGCTGTAAAGCTCTTGAATCACACATCAATGACAGCAATGTAAATTTGGATCACTGCATTTGTCTCCATGAAGTTATTTCAGACTTATACTACAGTAAGTAAGAGAAGAATTGAAAGTAAAAGTTGTTTTTTTCTGGAAAGAGACAACATTGATCAATTAAGACAGAAGAATTTAAAAGGAAAGACTATGAGCTGAATCAATGCCTTCTACAGGAATGCAAATACTGAGCAACTCCAGTCAGGTCACAGATCACAGACTCATTTGGGATGGAAGGGACCCAGGGAGGTCTCCAGTCCTACCATGTCCCAGTGACTCCAGCAGTGGTTGTATCCACATCTACAGCCTGATTCCTCCTACCTGTTTCCCTGTCTGCCTTAATCTGTGTACAGGCACTCAAGGTGGCCCCTTTTGACACGTACCAGGCAAATTAAAGTTGTTATCACCATCCCCCCTCCGCCTGTACCCAGCTTAAGGCCCTCCCCAGCAGTTTGGCAAGCCATTTGGCAGGGATGCTCTTGCCTCACTAGTCAAATAGATCTTGTCTTTTGCTAGCGCTCCTCATTCCTCAAAGAAGAAGCGCAAGCACTGCACTTAAAGAAAAACTCATTTTCATTTCTTCATTCTGCTGTTTTGCTTAGAAGGAAAGATAGTGACTTGGTAAAAATGTTTCTTGCCTTGCAGCAGAACTGTTCAGAGCAACCACAGAGTAATTCTATATGGATAATCCTGTGAGCACCTGCATAAATGGAAATATGAATCTATATTGGGATTGTGATGGAGAAGTATAGTCATTAGTTAGATGGCACAATTCTTTAATGCCAGGAAGAACAAGCCATTACTGAATCTGAAGTAATCCTCGTATTTCCTACAATAACACCGTGTGGCTGAAATACTCTGCTTGTATCCAACTAATAGCTCCTGAAAAAAGAAACGACATCTTTTTTAACCTTTCCAAAACACACTCGCTAACATACTTTAATGCTCGAAAGTATATAAGGTCACCTGCAACAGCAGCCTTTACATTTAAAACAGATGTGGCTATATACAGCAGTGAAGGAATGTACTGCTTCGGGTTTTGTGTAACAAGCATCGGTGCTTTCCAGCCCTTTGCCATTTTGACACTTGCATCTTATACATGGTGCTGCCTTCGAGTCAGATCTTCAGCACGGATTCAGAGAGGTGATTAAGAAAAATTACTTTGCACACAGCTGTCAGCAAAGACTGGTGCATAAAGGTAACCACCCTAGGCACGTTATGCTTCTCAGTCCCAATATCCCCCATTTCCTTGCTTAGTTGCACCACAGCAAGGTAGATTGGAGTTTCCACCCTTAGCTTGCCAACTCACCACCACTGGGTCAGCTGCACTATATAGTGAGCAGTGAAGTAGAGTTATTTCCCAACCTCTTCCTGCCCACATGCTGTGCTAGGCTGAGGTTAAGTAGGCACTTGTGTTCTTTCACCGTGTAAGCCTGAACCCAGTGTTTGAACAGCCACAGAAGAGACATACAGAGGAAACTCAAGGTATAACCCATGCCTTCAGCCTCTTGGGATTGTAATCCACAATGTATCGAGATTTCCCAAACCATAAGAAAGGGACGCTGTCTTCTGTTTGTATAGTACCACCAGAGGACATTTTTCAATCTTTTAAAAATCATGGTCACACTATCCTCTTCTACAGTGATGAAGAAGGATCAATCCTGCCTATTCCAGGTGTGTTTGCTGCAGGAAAAGAGTAGCATCCGAGCCTTGGAGGCTGTGTAGAGCTGTATTGTCATGGAGGCAGTCCTCTGAACATCCACAGCTACTTCTCCCTTTGCTGGTTAAAACTAACGTCATAAACCAGAGAACAAGGGCAGCCAACACAGACCTCAGAGTAGAACTGTCAGTACGTGCTGGTGGCACTGGCAGTACATTGGTTTTCTGTTACCTGCCTGTGGTGCAAAACAGTTTTGTCTCTTGAGGACTGAGGTGGTTTAAAATCCGATTTATGCACTAGGCTCAGCTCCATGTCCTGGTGAAGTATACACACCTAACCAGTGCAGAAGATCAAAGCGGTTTCCCACAACATCCTCCTGGCTGCAAGAACCAGACACTCATTCAGCAGCTGTTTCCTTGTGCAGTGGATGTTATTGAGGCACCTCCTGCCACCTATGCGTCTGTGAGTCCATCCAGTCACTCAGCTCTTTGGTGTGTGTCTGATCCGATGATGCCAACCCATAAATTCACACTGGTGCTTAGAGTCATGTAACCTGCTCTGGAAACACATAGAAAGGCTCGGGGCAGCTCTTTGGCAGACCCAAAGGGAATGAAGATATCCGCACAGACAGCTTAGAGAGCGTTATATATAATATAGCAAAGTAAGACCTAGGAGATTAGCCTGGGGTACCAAATCTGCCTAAGAAAAAAGGTCAGTCATGAAAACTGGACAGTCATGTTGCCCCTCCTACACAACTTCTAGCAGCCAGCTGAGCTGTATAAACAAAATCTGCAGTCTAAACATACCTTTAATATCTTGGATAAGGCATTCCATCACAAGGTGCTATGTCTCCTTGGGCCCAAATCTGTTCTCTGTCTCTGAAGTGGCCCAGAAGTGACTGCTAAAATTTACAGCACTGAGACTTGGTTCTGGCTGCTTCATAAATGCCAGAGGAACTAATTCTGTGTTTAAAGTTAGCTTAGTTAGTTTGGATTTCTGTGTGTGCAGCTTTTGGACTTAATCCATGGAAATGAAGATAAGCAGAATAGAGCAAAAGAGAAGAGCAACTAACTATGCTGGGACGAGGTGAGGGTGAAAAGGAAATGAAATATTTGTTAGCTGGTTCTTAAAAGCTTTTAAAGAAATTTAGTTAAAATCCTAAGAAAGAAAGGACAAAGGCAAGAAAGCAAAGAAAACAAAGCAAAGAAACAGCAGAAATGGGGGTTGAGCACCACTTTTTCTTTGTCAGGTTATTATTGTCCCTCTGTGGCAGAAGGACTGAAAGAATAAAAGTAAATGTCGGATCAGTTATACCGATTTCTGTCTATCGCAGGTATTTTTCTGGTCTTCATTATCATAGTATCATAACACTTTCCTGTCTAACTATTTATTCTCACAACACCTCTCTGAGGTAGGGCACTGCTATTATTTCTATTATACAGCTGGAGTGCGGCTCAGGTAATGGAGCAGTTTCTTAGCTAGCATAAATTGTCACAGCTCCATTAACTCCGGTATGAGAGGACTTCGATGGAGTTTAAGATCCGCCACTAAATAATTCTCTGTTTTCCCTGGAAGCCAGGGGCCGAGCAGGGAAACAAGCCCCCAGGTTTTCCAAGCTCATAACTACTGCACTACTCAGAAGACCATCCTGCCTCTGTTTAGATAATCTGTGATCTTTGGGCCAAGCCATGCTGTCTTTATCCTTGCAAGAAAAGTCAATGAAGTCTACATGGTATTATTCACATAAAGCCTGCAGGACACAGCTCGTTGGGTGGTACAGATTACGCATTACAGAAAGGCTGAAAGTATAGGTACACACCGCGCACGCCTACGTATCTGATGTTAGAGAATTAAAAGAATGAAGCTTGCATGGAGCTGTCAAGCAGCAGTCAGTGTGGGATGGAAAATATAAGAAGCACAAAGAAGTGCGCAAACACACAGAGATTCTGATGTGGAATTAAAACACGATGTACTCGGAAAGTTTGTATAACAGCATACAAATTATTTACTTTCCTCAAGCCTAATTCAAACAAATCAACAAGACAAGAAAATTGAAAGGAGAAAAGGTGGTGAGCTGTGTGTCTCGCAGTAAAGGTGTCTCAACTCTAATGAGTCTACAGGATTCGAGCTGGTATCATGAATATCACTGGGAGTGATTATAGCTTGTAAAAGCAAACCAGAAAGAGACGTGCCTGTGTGTGTCTTGGGCTGTAATTAAAGCCATAAGCCATCGGTAGCAAAGAGGCCAGCTGCAGCATTTCAAACCTTTCCTACCCTCGCATTAAAAATAGATTGTGGCCCAATAATAATAAAAAATTGTGTACCCAAAATAATTCCTATAAAAATTTTTGCACATTTGATTACTATAATTGATTTCTCTTCTAGATATGAATAAATGACCCAGGCTAAATGCCAGTTCCTTGCAAAGAATTTCATTTAAGCTTCAGTGAATTGAAAGGCTCAACCAGACTCAACATTTCCAACTTCCTAGCAAGTAGCAGAAAATCTACCTGACAGTTGCCATGGAAACACGAACAGGAAGAGCTAACCACCAGCCTATAAATCCACAGAGAAACCTTTCTTAATTGGAAGGCCTTTAACCCACACATTTTTCTCATAGCTGCAGAGCTTATTTCTAAAGAGATTATTAAATTCCTCAATTGACTTATGAAGGATGCTTCCCACTATATTACTGTGCTCTGGGTTGCTCATTCTTTATATCTGTTTCCAAAATTACAAAGCAGAGCAAGGATGATAAAAGTTAACACAGATGTTTCAAAGAAAAATCTATATGATGTTCTGAAAATAACTTCAGTGGCAATGTTCTACTAAAAAAAAACAACAAAAAAAAAAAAACCAAACCAAACAGGTTCAAGAATTGAAATGGTATTAAAGAGATCAGATACCCAACATTCTTTGCTTTGGCTTCTAGGAAAGATTTTTTTTCATATGGAAGAATTTCAGTGGGGAAATATAACTGAAACTCTCTGAGGAATCATTGCTTAAGTCTATAAGTGTTAATTACATGAGTCCACACATGCATGCACACACGTGTTCTCATACTAGCAGTATATGTGCAATATAGTTTAATTTATAAAGAAAATAGGAATTGAGATTTGCTTATGCTTACATTTCCTTCAACGTTTTGAATATTTCATTAAAGTTTTGGTGGAGAAACTGATTTAAGACCCCCCTTTTCCACATTAGGTAGTTCCTGTGCCTTTGTTTTCTGCATTGGCATTTTCTTAACAAGGTGTGGCTGGACTTTTTTAAAGGCTGGCAGCTACTTTGGGGCTGAGACTGTGCCTTGCGATGGGCATGCCAACTCCCACTGTGCTACCCAACAAGTACCACCATGGAGAGTTTCACCAAGCGCCTGCCTGTCCGCAGCGTTCAGCTCCCCATGTTTTTCCCCTTTGAGTGCCTGCTGTTGTGCAAGAAACAACCCTGATTGCAACACCCAGAGACAATCCTAGGTTTGCTTCTGATCAGCCAGCTCAGGTACAGTGGAGCTGCGTCATCACAGAGCCCAGAGCAAACCAAATGTCCATGCACATACTCAACGCCATGGCCAAGTTGATATTGTATACTCCAAATTGCAGGTTACCGGGGTCTGGCACATGAGTAAGGCAGTTTAAAGTAAGTGTGGATTTGCTTGGACTTTGGTATGGCCACAGTCAGTATTTCAGTACAAGCACCCTGTAAGCAATCTCCATTTTAAAATCAAGATCACTTTCAAGAAGTTCAGGAGCCTCGTGCAGTTAAATGCATTTCTCTTCTCCCGTCATCTCTTTACCAGACAGAGAACGATCAGATGTAGGTCCAGACAGACTTATATATTAGGTTTTTTTAGGTGGTCAAAGATTTGTTTTATTTGGTTAAGTGGACAGTTTCCTCTTTCCCTGCTTTATGCCACATTTTGATTATTTTATTCCTCATCTCCAAATTCTGAGAATAAGAAAAACAATTACTGTATGTACTATACACCAAGGACTTATGCCTATTGCAGTCAATAGGAGCACAACTGATTCCTGCTGATTTCAATGGAATTAGGATTCTGCTCAGTTCCTGCTTGGAAACAGAGGAAGCAGAGAGATGGAGAAAATCCATTCTTTTTTTTTTTTTTTTTCTTTTTAAAACCTGTCTAGAATTTGGATGGAATATTTAGCCCCTGCTCCTGCAGTAATATGCATCTGTCTGAAAAGCTAAAGGACTATGGGGCAGAGCTAGCAGTCACAAATGCTCTTCCAAGGTAGCCCTCATGCCAAAAATACTAGAGTAGCAGTGTGGAATGGGATCCAGCACCATGTCAGAGACATGTAGATGTTCATCACCTCCACCATGCCCTGGCTGCCCATACAAACAGAACTCCATTTGGAAGCCTGAAATTCTGGAAGGTTCCATTATTGAGACCATCAGAAGAGGAATGAGGTGAGGTCCACCCTGGAGTAAACCTCTTCCCTCTCACCTACTGGGTGGACTCAACTTTCTATGAGATTTCTTCACTCCAGGTGACCCTCGTGAAACTCCCATGTTTAACATGCATAGCTGGTACAACCCTCCTTGTGCAAACTCTCTGCTTTATGCCAAGGGATGGCTTACATCCTTATACAGTTGAGCCTTTACATGGCATGTCAGCACCAATACAGGGGAGAAACGTAAATGCTTCAAATAAGTTTAAACCAACAGTGGACTCTCACTTCCCTATGCCCTCTGAGACAGCCCTAGAATAAAATCTGAGTTATCCAGAAATCGTCCAGGGAACTTGAAGGTTGGTGGTTACTGACAGAGCAGAATCTCCCCCAATGAAGCTCAGGTAAGATATACACAAAGTACCTAAGAGTCGGAGGGCAAAACACTACCGCTAAAGTGTTTCCACACCTCTTTGTCAAATCATCTCAGTTATAACTTGCCCTATCTTCCTCCTCATACCTTTTTCTAGCCCTGAGCCTCTCTGGAATGAGAATGGAATTGGGCCCCTCATTACAAGAAAGACATTGAGGTGCTGGAGCATGTCCAGAGAAGGGTAATGAAGCTGGTGAGGGGTCTGGGGGACAAGTCTTATGAGGAACGACTGAGGGAATTGGGGCTGTTTAGCCTGGAGAAGAAGAGGCTGAGGGGAGACCTTATCACTCTCTACAAGTACCTGAAAGGAGGTGTAGAGAGATGGGGACTGACCTCTTCTCCCTAGTGACAAGTGATAGGATGAGAGGAAATCGGTTCAAGTTAAGCCAGGGGAGGGTTAGGTTGGATATTAGGAAAATTTTTTTCACTGAAAGGGTTATCGAACATTGGAATAGGCTGCCCAGGGAGGTGGTGGATTCTCCATCCCTGGAGGTGTTTAAAAAAAGGGTAGATGTGGTACCTGGGGATATGGTTTAGAAGAGTTTTTTTGTCAGGTTAGGTTAATGGTTGGACTTGATGATCTTAAAGGTCCCTTCCAACCTCAACTATTCTATGATTCTATGATTACAGCTAGCTATAAAAAATAATCTTTGCCAGTAGTTTGTATATCAAGTAAATAGCCAAATGGAGCTGCTTGATGGAAAAAAATGCCCCTTATTTTCACTTGTGGCATGCAAGGTTTTGAACGTGGGTTTTATGGGACAAAGGATTAAAACGTTACCCTGTTTCCCTGCCTGCCCGAAATTAAACCCTGAACACTTCACATGATGTTACCGTATGGCTTACATGAACAGGACTGGCTGAATTTCATTTCTTAGTGCCAAGAAACACTTTGCTTTGGAGTAAATTAACATAATGAACACTATATTCTATTGCCCGAATTATTGTTTTCCTCCCCTCCCCATATCATTGTTATTATTAGAATTGTTATCTGACTGTGAGAGAATCTCTCGAGGGACATGCTTGCTTTACTTAACAACCGCTTCTCCAAGTCCATCAGGCTGGCAACTGCAAGACTATGATTAGCTTAATAAAAATTAAGGGAAAACGATAAAGGGAATAGAAAATATTAAAGGTGCCGAGAAACAAAACCGTAATTGGCTAGCTATACTCCAACAATGACAGCTAGAAAGCACCCGCTCCCTGCGGCATCCTGAAGTGTTTGCAAAGTCTGCAGAATTCTACAGAAAAATCCACAGCTATGTAGTCTCCATGCCTACAGGGATTTGCAATACCCTGGAGAGTTTTTAAGGGATTTTTAAAGTGACTTAACTTTTATTTTTATCACTT
>VZSZ01006111.1:227761-258626 GCA_013398815.1 Ibidorhyncha struthersii | reverse complement strand
CCCCAGCTGTCTGTCTTGTTCTCAAATCTGGGTGGCATGTTCAGCAGATTGCTGTTTTCTATTGCTTTCTGCGCACCTGTTTTCTGCTGCATAGGATACAGGGGCTTCACAAACCTTAAAGAAAACAAGATTTCTCTTCCAAAGAGCTTGTCCACAAAGGGCCAGGCTCTCAGGCCATCTGACACTCTGGAAGTATTAAACCTCAGCTATGCGTGCAGTGGAGGGTCTTGATGTTTCCTAGGCTATTTTCTAGCCAGCAAAGCCAGGGAATTCTTTATCTTGCAGATGTTACTGAAAGAAAAGAATGTCCATACACTCCTTTTGACCACATATGGTTACTTGGCTTATATCCACTTCTGCAGCACTTTTACTGTCAAGACCTTCTGTAAATTGTTTTAAGAAAATTTAGTTCGCCAGTCAACATACGGTGATAATCTCCATTTTGCCCCAAACTAGTAAGGAAGTCCAAGCAGCTTCGTATTTTCTCTGTAAATCCAAAGAATAAAGATCCCGTGTTAGATGATCTTTGATGCCAGGGGCTGAAATTTCAGTGTTTGCTCTCCTTTTCTTCCTCTAGCCCTGAGCTGCTAGCAGAAATTACTTCAAAGCAGAGGAACATGGGGTACTTGATAAACACAGGAGACTGTAGCCTTGGAGGTTTCTAAACCCAGCTCAGAACCCATCACTGAATTATCTGAGAGAGGAATTCCACTGATTTTTCAAGATTAGGAGGATTTTGAGTTCTTGATTGTGGGTCCACTGGCCATTAGTCCTCAAGAAGGGGTGGGACTGGGTCAAGCTCCATCAGCTGAGCTGTGTGACTGGATTATTAACTCTCCCCAAATCTTCACCTAACAGAAATTATGGCAGTCCTAAATCTACTTTAATTTATCCACTGAGAAGACAAGCAGTGGAGTGCTGGAAGACTATGCTGTACTGTCTACACTTTCATCCTGCCTTCCAAACTCCTTGTGTTGCAGGAGAGTGGAGCAGCTTACAGCATCCCTACATCAATATAAAAAACCCAACCTTTCTACTGGCAGATAATTTTCCCCTGGTTATTTCCAGCTGAAATTCAGCCGTGTTGTCATATTTCAATACCTCCAAGTGGGCAGAATAGAATTTATATTCTTGCGTATAAATAAGAACATGGGAAAGTTTTCCAGCGGCAATTGTTAAAGGAATGAAGGAAATGTTCAAAAATAAGAAGATGGAAGAGTAATGTGATATACCTAGTGGCAATTGTCTATGATATCCATTTTTTGTTTTCTGCTGTTAAATATTTGGCTGGATCTCTATCACTTCTTGTGCAGAAAAGAGGTTGTTATCTACTAGCACTAATTATAATAATTTTCCTCCAGGCTACTCTTTGAATTGGAGTCCCAGATATTCACATTTTTATTACCTGACAGGTGACTTCCACAATGAGTTTACATTTCTTTCTCTTCTCAACTACAGTTCAGCTTTGTTTGGTATTTTCAGTGCCATTTAATACATCCTGCTGCAAATTCCAACAAACCACAGAAAGGTTTCTGGACTTGGTTTTTAAATATTTCCCTCCTATCAACAAGGTCAGATACAAGGCTGAAGAAAAGAAGTTGCAAGGAGGCATAGCAATTTTACAAGAATTAATTTTTAGTTCACAATAAGATAATTTAAAATCTGATAATATGAAGAAACATTAGATATTAATGAGAAAACGGTCACTCAAGAGAAGGCAGATGGACTATGAGAACAGAAATGTTGATTAGTAATCTTTTCATGTTAGAGCATTTAGTGAGGCTTTTTAAATTCAAAGTTCAGTGAAACGCACTAAAACCAGCATGCACAGGAGAACGAGCGGAATGCTGAACATCTTCTTCCAAAGATACAAAAGATGCTCCTGAAGTGTAAGATGATCCACTATGTAAGTACACTACTTGGAGGAAGAGATGGAAAAAAGTTATTTGCTCTTTTTGGAGCTCTGTAGCATTCCTCCATTTTATTCCCAGCTTTCTGAATGCTTTCAAGTGATGCATCTAAGGAAATCAATGGCTATTGACAGGCTCTGTAATTACATTTACAAGCTGAGATTCCTAGCCCTCTGCCACTTATTTAAGCGATTACATACCTTCTAACCTGTTTTGCTAATAATCACCAATTTATGGATCTGAGACAAAAATCAAATCACGTCTCAAAACACTCACTTGCATTTCTGCAAAAAGATACTGTGTCGTAGGATCCTTGCACTGTGATACTGAAAGAAGAGATGATGAATAATGCTGGGTGAAAAATGCAGCTGATTGTCACAAACTCTTCTTCCAAATTCACGCTGAATTTGCCATGTGGGTTTGGCTGGGATGTAGAAATTTGAACTGGGTACACAAATCATTCCTAGGAAGGGGTGGCCAGTCTTTTTTTTGTTTGTTTGTTTAGTAGATCTGTCTGTGCTTGAAATAACTCTCCAGGAGGAGGGAAAACAATATTCAGATTAAAATTTATCACACATTTCCTGCCACTCAGAATATTGCCTGAAGCACCAGATCTGTATTTCTTTCTCAGCTGTCCTTGTTGGAGCCATTTTGCATTGTATAAGAAACTTTAAGTAGTCCCTTCAAAAATGAAAAATAAGATCCTAGTTTCGTGATTAGGGCATTGAACTAGAAGCTGGGACAAAGGTTCCAGTTTTTATTCCATTAAATGTTTAAATTTCGTAGATCAAATGAAAAAGCTTCAGCAGATACATGCCCAGTACATCAGAGTTAATGGCTACATTGCACTATGCTGGAGATATGGGTGTGAAACGCCCTAAAAAGAATCAGAAGTTGAAAGCTCCTACAGCTGTCAAAAGCTGTGGCCATGCTGCCTGGGACAGCAGAATCATCACACACCAGCCGCCAGCTTTGCCAATCTAGTTCAGTGCATTTTGTCAGTATTAGATGATAAATTGGGATTTTTTGGGGAATTACTGGGAAGAAAAAATTTCACAAAATAAATTGGGTCTCCATTAAATTTTAAAAACTCAGTATGTATTTTTAGTAGTAAGCATTCAAGCCTCTGGATAAGTTTTGTGTTTGTTCACAGAGAAAAAAAAAGAAGTATAACCTCACAATATTGATGCATGATTTATTGACAAATCTTCCAAAAACTCTTTCCAAATGCGTGCATGAAAACTCTGTTCCTTCATAGTCTTCAGGTAAGTTGGCTTTTGTATTGATTGCTGCCCTTCTGAAACCTACTAACTTCACCTAAATCCAACAGAAATACGCTAAACTCCAAATGCTTTCAGCTCTGAGTCAGTGGAAAGAGTGAAGCCCGCGCAACAGATGATCAGAGAAGCACAAATATCCTGAATACCTGGTAGCATCTGCTACCAGAAATGGTTCCTGCACTACCTAGCAACTGCTACTAAAGCTCTTTCTGCTTAGTAACTCTTACTACCTAAAAGCATCTGTTGCTCAGTTTGCAGACTGCCGATTCCACTTGCCACAAGTGAAGATATTGTGTAGTAAGAAAAATAAATGATTACATGCTTTTGGGTTGCATTAGGTTTTCTTTGTGTGGGATTTTGTAGAATTCCAAAGAAAGATTGTTTGGGCTTTGTTTTGGGGGTTTATTTTTGTTTGTTTGATTTTGGAATATTATTATTTTAAGCATACAGAATTGCTTCAAACAGATACCAAATATTCGAGGGAGAATCATGGAATGATCATAGAATCATAGAATGGTTTAGGTTGGAAGGGACCTTGAAGGTCATCTAGTTCCAACCCCCCTGCCATAAAGAATCCAAAATGGTTTCATGAAACTGGGGCAGTACAAAGCTAATTCCTGTATCTGAAACTTTCCCCGTTGCAACCAGTATGGACTGCCAGTAAGTCACAGGTGTCCATAGTCCATAAGTGGGTGAAAGAAATGAAATGTGACATGTTTGATAGCCGTGAGATGTGCAAGCCCAAGTGTGCGTGCCTGTACATTTGGCAAGTCTACTTGTCTTTTCAGAGATCTTCAAGACGGAAAAGAAATCCACCTCTGCCATGAACCCGAAAAGAAACACGTGGTTATATAGGAGGCTCTGTGGACTCTGCAACTAAGCTCTCAATCTTTCATGAATAAGTGTTTAGTGCGCGCTTTTCCTCCTGTTGGTGGGTAAGACAAGGGAAATATAGAGGGGTGATAAGGGGGGATAGCAGCCTGCTCCCGTACTTGAAGACATAGTAAGTGGGGACAGATGCAAAAGGGGGTGGTGAGAAGGGACGACTGAAAAAGAAAAGTACAGAAGGATACCAAGGGTGAAACCTAACCCCTTTCTGAAGTCAGGGGACTATTGACTACAGTGAGTGCAGGATTTAACTCCAAGTTTTCTGGGGGAATAAGTTCCTCCTTTACCATCATTAAAGCCGCTATGGCAGCTTTAGGTTTGGTCCTTGCTTTTAAGCCATGTTCTTGTCTTAATCTTGTTGCCTCCTTCATGTCTTTATTTTTCTGCCCCCTCAGCATTAGCAACCTGTGAGATACGAAAACATCATGAAGACTGGTTTACTTGGCGCACTTTCAATGTGGAAGGGTTTTCAAAGACTTCTTAATGCAGCTCGTTTGAGATGGGATCCTTCCACTTAATGCCTGCATGCAAGAGCAGGTGTCTGCCCTGTGTGCTTATGCCACTAACCACTTGTTTTTAAAAATACATTCTTTTTCATTAAATGCTTCTGAGTTGCTGATGGGATCCTGTCTGCTGTGGAAGGCAGCCTTCAGCTGTGCCTGGAGCCAAGCTTGCATACCTGGCTTCTATATGAAGACTAAATCTGATCTTAAGTGTAGCCTTGGAGGCTATGTCTTTAATAGAAAATTAAATGGTCCAGGGACCATTTGGGTGCATTTAGCTGAACTTATTCTTTCTGTCTACAGCTGGATGGATATGTAGGAAAGCTGCCTGTTACAAATTATTCCTGCCCAAGCTGAGCCCTGTACCAAGCTTGGGCATTGATTGGGAGAACGTGATTTGGACCAGGTCAAAATCGTGCCAGAGACTGTGCTGAGAATTCAATGGGAAGGGTGATGTTTGAAATGTGAGCACTTGTGTCTTGCACACTGCACTGTTAGGTTTACTGGTATAGATATAGCCAGAGCATCTCTCTCTCTCTGCCATGTAGAATAACCTAACAGAAATGACCTCCTATCGCCTTGCATTGCTTATAATAGTATGAAGAACTGGAAACTTAACTGCTTTTTTCCCGAGGTCATCAGCCATTGCCACTGACTGGAAAAACAAAACCCAAAAAACAACAACAAAAAAGTAGAAAATTAGAACGTGAAAAAGACGACTTAATTTAGAAAACAACATTTTCTCTAACCTGAAGTGTGCTTTGTTTCAGATTGAGGGAAAAGCAAGGTTTTGAATTAACATATTTCATAAAAAACCTACGGCATTTTGAACAATTAAAAAATAAACTATTATTTTATGTAATGTATTTAAATTTTTCTTTTAATTAAGTCGGACAAGTTGAGATGAATTTATAGACTACCTGGATTGTATTAAAACTGTATTTTTTTGGTGAAAAAAATTTGGGCCAAAACTATCGTGCATCTTATGTGCAAAATTATATTGCCTGAAAATTGGAAATGTCACTATTTCAATAACACTTTTTAATGTTACATTATCTGATCAAAGGTGAAGACCATCTCAAATGCAAGTGAAATGTTAATGCTTTTGCTTTTCATACATTGGCTTTCTGAACATTTAGAGAGTAGCTGTATTTCTTTACATTTCAATGGTAAGTTGACCCATTTCAAAATAAAATAAAATCCATTAAGAACTTCACATGTTTGTATAGATTCGTTTATCTCACACACTGCACACTGCAGCCAGGGTGAAGAAGTGATGGGACACAATCGTTGTGAGCTTGTATTTTGCTAGCCGGTTCCATAGTAAGGTATGTACTTAATCCTTTGGAAACTCTGCTTTGTCTTTGGTTAGGAGAAAATCCTTTCTTGTAGACAGGATATGAGGTTTTGTGTCATGCTATGTCTTGTGCTACTTTAAATGCATTGTTTCTTGTTGAGATCCTCCACCCTGTTCACCTCTTGCATTTACTTCTTGCATATTATCCTGTTATATCCCTATTTTAAGTGTCAGTTTGGACCACCCCACTAAGGTGCTGGCTCAGAGATAAACTCTCAGGTTTCCCTTGAGATGTTTGAGGTTCTCTCCCAGCTCCTCAGAGATGAGATTCTCATAGATTAGACTCCTGAGCTTCTCCAGCTTGAGTTGCTTTGTTACTCACTAACACATCCCTCTGGTCAAGTATGCTCTACCCTGTGGCAAAACCAGACAAACAAATGAAAATTCTTGGAAACAAGCTAAGGAGAATGTCATTTTTTTCACTGGTTCTCAAGGATGTTTCACCTCCCCTCTGAATAATTTTGGCTCACGGCCATGCCAGATTTAACACAGATGCACAGATGAGCTCGAAGTGGGATGTTAACACTCGACTTGAGGAAAACTCTGACACAGATCTGAATTCCTATGATTTATTTCCTAACATAAAACACTAATGTTTCAGTCTAGATATAAATCTGTGTAGCCAACACCACGCACTGGCTCTCCTCTATTAGAAGCACCAAGTCACACCACTGTTATACCTACAATAATCACTTGCTGGGTCCAGAGCTTCTCAAGAAGTTTATATGAATTAAACAGCTGAACTTCGCCATTTTACTTTGTTCTTATTTATTTATTTGTTTGTTCTTATTGTATTGCATTGTATTTTCCAACATGTGTGTTGCAGGGCTCTCTGTGTAATGAGCCAACATACAGCACACGAAGAGGGTGTTTGCCAGATTTCAAAGTCTGTTCTGTTGGGAACTTTGGTTATTTTTCTGTGTACAGAGACAATAAATATGCCTGCACCTTCGGTATGGAAAACATCTTAAGACTGTACCATCAATATTCATCCCATCTCACACCAATTAGCAAACTGTGAATAATTGGTAACTAAACATGAATGCATGAAGGACCATGATCATCTAGGTAGCTACTAATAAGAACATGTTTGAAGTAATCACACACAAATTTAATTTTAATATGGTAGTTTTTGTTTTTTTTTAGAAAGGTGTCTCAATGTTAATGAAACAATTTAGCCCATATTAATTTTTTTTTAGAAAAGTGTAATTGTTTTAAAAACCTGCCTTTAACTTTAATTACAATCACAGATTTTTCAATCAACAAAAGAATGCTTAATTTTGTTAGCATCGTACTCTGTATTTAAAATGTTTTAAATAGTTTTATACGTCTCAAGATAATCAAAATGATGCTTTCTATTTCAAGTTACTCCTCTGCTTAGATAGCATTATAAAAAGAAAACAGCATGAAAATTACTAAACAAACCTAAAACCCTTCAAAAAGTGCTTACCTGTGCTATTTCTTTGTATTTTCATTTCACAACAGCAACTTCTTTGGAATTAGAATGTGAAAGCATGGAAATAGCATGGAAAGCTATTACTTGCAGGTTTTTTAGATCCTTTAGGAGAGTCCAGATCTAAGCTGGACCCAAGAATTATCAATTTTGATAAAAGAAGGTCAGCCAGCCTAAACTGATATCACAATTTTCCAGGGTCCTATTCAGTACAGTTCGTAATATAACATGGTTGAAGGAGGCAGTTCTGCACTTTGTGTTTGATTATTTTGCACAGCATTACCTTCAAAGAATGAGACCTTATATACTGGGAAACTTTCTCTAAATAAATATTCAAATGTAGAAATGATTTATCACAGTTATTTAACTAATCGGTATTTCCCACGTTTAATTGGCTTCATATTTAAGCAAAGCACAGGTCCCAGTTCTGGCCTTAAAGCAAGTATCAGCACCTCTCACAGTTTTACCATGAGTCATACAAGATATTTTTACAAGATATTTTTAACTGCACAAGAGTTGGAATCAAGAGACTGCATGAGAACTGCAGTTTCTGTTTTTTTTCCTCCCTTTTTTTTCTATTTTTTAATGACTGTTTCTAACTTACAACTTAGGAGACGAAGCTTTGATTTGCTTTTATTTATATTTTGTTTCATTTCATTATTTCACTTTATTTCATTTCATTTCATTATTTTATTTTAATTTTTGCCTGTTTTTTTTGGTATTCTAGGTGCACTGGTGTCGTGGTTTAACCCTAGCCAGCAACTAGGACCATGNAGGATAATAATAATAATAATAATAATAATAATAATAATAATGGTAAAAGAATATACAAAGTAAAGTGATACAACACAAGTCGCTCTCACCACCCAGTGCTCTGCTGCCCAGCCCACCCCGAGCAGTGATCATGGATTCCAGCCCCACCACCAACCCCCACTTATACACTGAGCGTAAAGTCTATGGTATGGAATATTCCTTTGGCCAGCTTGTCCTGTCTATGCTCCTTCTCTTCTTCTATGGCAAGTTGAAAAAGTCCTTGACTAATGTAAACATCACTTAGCAGCAACTAAAACAATATGTGTGTTATCACCATTATTCTCATACTAAATCCAAAACACATCAGCTACTAGAATGAAAATTAACTCTATCCCGGCTGAAATCAGGACAACTGGGTTCAAAGAAGTGACCCTAAAAAGACAGAGCTCCTCCAGTCTGAACCTGGTCAAATGTTGCAGTTTTCTCTGTCCCAGCTTTGGAAAGCCGGGATACAGATGGGCCTGCTTTTCCAAAATGCCATGATATCTGACTACTTTCAAATGAGCTTTGAAAGAGCTCATAACGGTCCTTTTTTTAACAGTGTAAGTTGCTAGGACTTTGCTGACAGAGATATTTAGCTCATGCTGAACTAAATCCACAGCATTGACCTAGAGCTTACAGTAGCATTGTTGGCTTTAGTTGGAAATAATTAAGCCAGAATAAATGGGTAAGCTTCATAAATTTGGGGAATATTGCCTTCCCCCAAAAAGTGAAACTTTGGAAAAAGACAGATTTCACTGGTAACTGAAAAAAGAGGAAGAGTCCTTTTGAAGTTTTTGTTGACCGATTTTAAACTAATGAGTCAGATGTGTAACTCTAGCACTTTGTCAGGCTGCATTAAAGGAGATCAGATAGTGACCAGCATCAAAGTTCCAGAGCTGCAAGGAAGGACTCCTGGAAGATGTGTATTTAGACTTAGGGAAAATGCTATCAGGATGTGCCAAGCTGCAGAAATACTCAAGGCAGAATGAAAATGTTAAAAGGAAAACAAGTTGCAGCTACTCTTGACAGACTGACCAGCAGGAGAGGAAGCTGGGAAGCAGGAGGTCACAGCGTAGTGAGAAATTTGGAAGAGCTGCTGTAGAATAAACAGCAAGAAAACGTCAAAGAAAAAGGGGTGCTTGAGAAGTGGGAACATGTTCAAACCCAGGCAACATCCAGCATTTAGAAATAAATACAACCTTTTTGCGAGAGTTTTCAGCCCAGAGTAGCAGGAACAAAAAAGAACATCTCACGACTCGCTGAGCAGGAGAGCGGAGAGTGACAAGGTTTGCAGGGACAGGTAGTACCATTCAGTGGGCCAACTTAGTCAGAAAAATAGACGGGTTCTCGTGCACACCAGGCCTTCTTCCAGGGGACAGAGTAGACAGCAACATGGAGCAGTTCTGCATGGGGATTGACTGAAAAATGCTGAAGCAAAGACTGACTTTTTTTTCATTAAAAAATAATGAAATGCTTATAAATGATAAACTAAACATAGATCACTCGGAAAAAATGAATGGAAAATGTAAATACATAGAGGAGAGACAAGTATAATTGAGAACGCATAGCATGAAACTAATTCTGAGTAAAGGATTACGTGATCTGAAGTTTATCTTTGACTGGAACTGATCAAGTCTGTTATAGTTACAGGAATAAAAGGGCAATATTGCATTTAAAAACATGTTTAGCTTAGGTTTGATTCAGAGAGTGTACAGGTTGAAGAAACCTAGAAAATATAATAATGTAAATATAAGAAACAATTATCCAGTCTCAGGAATAATGTGGAATAAATTTGCAGGGACTGCAGCAAAGGATGAGACATTGCAGAAAATCTTTAAGGCTATCAGTGTAAGATGGCATGGGAATTACAAAATATATCCACTGCATCTTATTCATTTAAATGAGAATTTTCTGTAGCTGATGATGTAGTACTTAGAGGAACCAGATCACAGGCTCTGAATTATGACAACCTGACATGATTCATGATTATGTAGAAGTGCAAAAGATGAAATGATATGCTGAGCCATGGATTGTTAGGTGATGTGATTGAAGGCTCATCCCCACAAACACAACGGAGTCCAGAGGCACCAGGGCAGGCAGGGCAACCCCAGTACTGCATTCAGAGAAAGGACGCCTTGCCCTGGCTCCTCCCAGGGCTGTCCCCAGAGAACATCAACACCAGGGTCTGGAGAAGACATCCATCATGAGTCAATGGGAGTAGCTTCTGGATCACCTTGCACACTGGTGGGGTTTACTGCCTTGGGACATGGAACTCACTATCCGATGCAGTGGCACCTTGGGGTTGTGCAAGACTTATTATGGGATAGCAAACTACACTGAATTACTATTCCCGCAAACATGAGGTTGTATTTTTGAGGAGTCTAACATCAAATTAAGTTGCAGGCAGAATTAGAGCCGTATTTAACAGACAATGTATTACAGAAACATCTATAATCGGGATGGTCTGCGGTTTCGTAGAAAGGACTTCAAAGCATTAGGGAATTATGGATTCAGAAGTGGAATGAGCCACCAAAATATACTTATTAAAATGCCTGGCAAAAAATAAAGTTATATTTAGAGTTTTTCTAATTAAGTCTGAGATCACAGAGATCCATAATTTGTTCTTATAAACTCAGCCTTTAAACACTGCAGTGAGAGGTTGTTTTGCAAAAAAAGCATAGTTTTTCCCAGTTTCTTTCCACCCACAGCAGAAGGCAGAGCAGCTCTTTTAGATGCATGCAAAGCCGCTGAAAAAGACGCTGAACCTGTATTACGGCCAGCTTTGATGTCTATGGGGTGCAGCTGGCATGCAGAGTGGTACTCTGAGGTTTCGGAAGGGCGATTTCTCCTTGCTCCCATGAACTACTCGAGTCATCAGCTCTCCCTCTCCAGACCCTGAAGGACAGTGCCAGGAAATGAACGAAGTTCAGGTTTTGAAGGAGAAACCTACAGATAGAGCCCCTGCAAATAAGTTAGAAACGTGATTGTGAAGAGCCACTAAATGTCAGAGAGGAGCAACAATGGAGAGAGAGGCAGAAGTGATTCGCAGGAGCCCAACCAGAACCACTCCTGACAGACTTACTGATGACTGCTTGGTCTCTGCTGTAATAAACTGGAGTCCTTAATAATTCCCTGCCATAAAACAAAAACAAAAGAAGAGAGAAATATAGTGAAATGATATTGTCCCTCAGAATTGAGCTGTGGCAACAGATTTGAGATGGTAACATAAGAAAAAAGGCCTTCTGGTGTTACAAATCCAGCATAAAGTCTTGATCTTAAGCAACCTTGACCCCACATGGGTCATTTTTTTTTAATCCTAAAGGTGATGTATGTTGCTCTTTACTAGGAATACTGGGGTTTAATGTAATTTTGAAAACAGACCTTCTAACTGGGAGAAATGTATAATCTGAGTCTCCTGGAAAACAAGGCACGGTAACCAGTTTGGCAAGTGGGCAGGTCTCCCGAGCCAGAACATTTTTTGGCATCTTCCAAGGAAAAAAATGTGATGAAAAACTATGGCAAAAAACATCTTAAGAGCAGCACCATGAGGGTGGTGTGAAAAGTTTTAACAGTGGGGTAAGAAACTGGAATATTAAAGCAAGTGACATATGAGCGGGTGGATGGAGGGAGAGGAGCAATGAAGACTGTAAATGAGCAAAGATGTGTGGTAAAATGGAGGAAATCAATGCTCTGTTTTTTTTTTTTTCAGTGTGAAGGTGAAACAAAGCTGCTATAAATTAGCTGAACAGGCCATTGGTCTCTAGCTGCTCTGTGCTTGGCAGAAAATAAAGAGAGAAAACAGTGACAGGGCTTGGCTGTGTTATTTGATGTTGTAATAGCTCAGAATCTTCTTAGCCACAGAAGACCGAACATTAGTCTTATTTTCATTCCTTTTTGTCCTTTCTTGGAGTCGTTTCCCCCTTGCTGAGATTAAATAGACCATAAACCAGAACAGCCATATGAGCCCTCCTCTCGCCCCACTCCCCTAGAACAAGTCATTCTGAATTAAATGGTACCTACAGCCAAACCACTGCTAGTTTGGATTGTGCGAAAAGAAACTCACCCAAAGCGAAGCCTTTGCAAACCAAAATCATCACATCAAGCCTATGACTATTTTCTTTCTCCAGCCACCCTTTCATGCTACTGCCACTCAGTCCCACCCTCTCCCCTTGAACGGCTCAAACAAAAGGGTGGAAGAACCTGTCATTTCTAGAAAACCTGGCAGAAATGTTAAAAGGGGGGAATTCTGGCAGCTCCGGTGCATCCCATTTCCATCCCTCCCACTTTTGTGTTCCTCTCCCAGCCTGTCAGATCACACAGGAGACAACAACAAAAAAGAAGGAGTTTTCTACCCTCCATGGCACCTTCCCTGTCACCCTTACACGAAGAGGTTATTAGAGTGAGAAATCATGCAAACCCAAATCAGCCAAACAAAGCTATAAAAAGACAAGAGAGACAACAGAACGGGGAGGGAAAAGGGTAGGGAGAAATTAAATAACCTGTTGTCCAAAAGAGAAAAGAAAATAGATAAAATCACAACATGGAGCAAATAAAAAAAAACCCAAGCAGGGAGGTGCTTACAAGCCAGAGGCTTGACAAAGAAATCTGTAAAGGCATATAGAAATTCACTCTCTTCATTTCTAGTCCTGTTTCATTTCACCCTGTTTTGAGGATTGTACCAAACTTAGTGAGTTGCTGAGTACCTCGGTCTTCATGTTTTTTTCACTGCAAAGCAAGAATTAGCAGTGGAGGGAGGAAAAATAATGAACTACTCTAAATGAATACTGCGCCTTGGTTTCAATGGATACAGCTATGCTGATGAATAAAATGAACATAAAATCTTGCATGTGGGTGGAGCAAGTGATAGTATTGATATGATTAAATTCTCTACACCTCCCAGAGCAGGATGGTCACATCCACATTTCTTACTTGGATCTGTCCCTGACGTGGGCATGGGCGTCATCTGTCAGTACTAGTTTGCATGGGTCAAAAACAGTCAATTGTATCCATACAATTAAATGGCACAGACGGTTATTTGTCAGTCTTTGAGCTTGTGCCAAGGTCCTGATTATTTACTAGTACTGAAGTGGCTGATAAGGACAGCATTGCAGAACACAGTAGCAAAGGCAGGATGACTAATACACACAAAGGTAAGGAAATGGAAATTATTAAGAAACAAAACTCGGAGGGTTGAAAAGAAGTCAGGATGACCTGATGTGCCTGAATTACAAAACAACAAGAAGTTGCAGAGCCAGTAGCACTAAATCTCTAAGGCATAGGTAGTTGAAGCTGTAGGGATTATTTTCAGAAAGCAGAAAGGAAAATGATCCAACTCACTACAGACTTGTTAGTCCTACCTGAGCAGTATAAAAGCTTTGAAACAAATCTCAAAGGAAAAGAAAAATTAAAAACATTCAGAAAAATTAGTAAACCACAGTTTGGGCTGCCAAAGGTAGATCTTGCTGGAGTAATCTGTTTTTCATTTATATATATAAAAAAAAAAACAACAAAAACCACCCCACACTGATTTCCTCAGCAAAGAAGCATGAACTTCAGCAACACTGTATAAAAGTTAAAGCTGAAGTATAACCCAGGAAAACATGGAACTGTGAAGAGGACAGAGAACTGTGGGGTTGCCCACAGGTAGCCAACAGACTGCAACAGGTACTGCTGAGTATGGAAATTTTCAGCCTGAAGGAAGGCTGAAAGAGGAGTCTTGGGAGCAATGCTACTGAATACTTTCACTAGCAATCCTGGCATAGAAAGTGAGGGTATATTAATAAAGGAGATGATACAGAGAGGTTCAGAGCATCTAAAGCGAAGGGATGTCATGCAGAGGGGCCTGGACAGGCTTTGAGATGTGGGTCTGTGTGAACCTCAGGAAGTTCAACAAGGCCAAGTGCAAGGTCTTGCACACGGGTTGCAGCAATCCCAAGCACAAATACATGCTGGGCAGAGAATGGATTGAGAGCAGCCCTGAGGAGAAGGACTTGGGGGTGTTGGTTGATGAGCCAGCAATGAAGGTCAATTTAGATTACATATCAGGAAGAAATTTTTCACTCTGAGGGATGGTGAGGCACGGGCCCAGGTTGCCCAGAGAAGCTGTGGAAGCTCCATCCCTGGAGGTGTTCAAGGCCAGGCTGGACGGGGCTTGGAGCAACCTGGTCTGGTGGGAGGTGTCCCTGCCCATGGCAGGGGGGTTGGAACTAGGTGATCCTTAAGGTCCCATCCAACTCTAGCCATTCTATGATTCTGTGATCTGCAAGGAACAACTGGAGGAGGAATAACCCCATGCATCAGTACAGGTACGGGGCTGACCTCCTGGAGAGCAGCTCTGTGGAAAGGGACCTGGGACTCCTGGTGGACAACAGGATGACCATGAGCCATCAATGTGCCCTGGCGGCCAAGAGGGCCAATGGCATCCTGGGGTGCATCAAAAGGAGTGTGGCCAGCAGGTCGAGGGAGGTCATCCTCCCCCTCTACTCTGCCCTGGTGAGGCTGCATCTGGAATACTGCATCCAGTTCTGGGCTCCCCATTTCAAGAAGGACAGGGATCTGCTGGAGAGGGTCCAGCAAAGGGCTACAAAGATGATTAGGGGATTGGAACATCTTTCATATGAGGAGAGGCTGAGGGATTTGGGTCTCTTTAGTCTAGAGAAAAGAAGATTGAGGGGGGATCTTATTAATGCTTTCAAATACTTGAAGGGAGGATGCCAGGGGGATGGGAGCAGTCTTTTTTCAGTGGTGCCCATTGATAGGACGAGGGGTAATGGGCACAAACTTGAACATAGGAAGTTCCATCTTAACATGAGGAGGAACTTCTTTACTTTGAGGGTGGCAGAGCACTGGAACAGGCTGCCCAGAGAGGTTGTGGAGTCTCCCACTCTGGAGACATTCCAAACCCGCCTGGACGCTGTCCTGTGCAACCTGTTGTAGGTGACCCTGCTCTGGCGGGGGGGTTGGACTAGATGATCTCCAGAGGTCCTTTCCAACCCTGACTATTCTGTGATTCTGTGACTCTGTGGATGACTCTGAAAACTAGAGTAATAGAAATGGGATGAAATTCAACAGTACTGAGGGCAAGTGCATGCATCTGGGGACTAATAACAAAAATTCTTCCGCAAATGCAGTGTTCAGTTGGAAATGACCAGGGAGAAGAAGGATTATGTTGGATATACTAGTCGATGACAAGGTTGTAAATTGCTACAGCCAAGAAAATAAATGTTACACAAACATTTATTAGATAAGTAATGCCATTGAACAAAGCACTGCCAAGATATAAGGCACTGATCTCGTATCTCAAAAGGAAGAAATATACTTCCCAATCAGAGGAGAAGTGTGAACATCTGAGGAAACTTAGGTCTGGGAAAAGCTTTCTGAGTAACTGAGACCACTCACTAATCATCCTGGGAGTTGCTAGTTCATTCTAAAACTATTTTAATCAGAGATAATCTTGTAAAAAAGTTGCACAATATAAGTTGCTAACTAAAATGTAGCCACCATTTGGTTTGGAGAAGCCTGGTTTCCCACAGCACAGAACACCCAACAGGTCTTGGGAACCTCAAGCCTGAAACCTGTCCCGCTTATAGGTGCGCTGAATGACTATGGATGAGTTATTTCTTCTGTTTTGGTCATAGTTTCCCATTTGTAAAGTGGAGATGATGACACTTTATTACCTGTATGTTTTGAGATTCACTGCTAAAGCGTAGCTTCTTAGGTATTATTACTTTTATCAGAACTGCAAATATCTCATTTATCTGTAGAAAACATTTAAAAGGCTTTATTTCTTAAACTTATTCCTCACCTAACAGTCAGGAAACTTCCCTGGGGCATGTCCATATCCATCCAGGCAAAAAAAACAGGTCTATGCTTGAGAATGGTCTGCAGTCCTCATGCAACCTGCAGATTTCTCCCTCATATGATTTTGTCCCATGTCAATTAACCCTATCCCAATTAAACCTCTCCCTCTCCCAGTAGCAGAAGGGATAGCATATAAAAAGGACCAGTCCCCATAGGCAGTTTGGACATAACCACTGTATTTGGGGAGAGAAAAATGTGTATAAGTGTGAAGCATATACTAAGTCTTGGCTGCAGAAAATGGTCCCTGGTCTCTTTTATTCAGTTACATAGACACAATCACAGTGTCCAATGGCTGTCATCACGGATAACAAGGTCATGATGACATACCTGAAGTCCTCACCTGTGCTTCCTTACACGACTTGGGGCTGGAGGAGCAGCAGATGTAATGCACTGGTAAGTGTGGGCTGTTCAGCTATTACATCTACAGGAACCTAAATATCTTGACTGCTTTATTATGTGCAAGATATGTCAAAAGAAACCTTTCAGAAGTATTGGAAACCTGGAAAAATGAGTGTGACCCATGTAAAAAATCTCCTCTATTCTTTAAGCAGGGGGGTAGCTTTTAATGCCAGGCCTCAAGCAAGAGATTGCTTGCCTAATTACCAAAGAAAGTGAAAACAGCTGCTGTTATAGACTGAAAGTTAGAGGCAAATGGTGAACTGAGGCATGGAGAAGTTAAGTGGTTTGCCTTAGGCCACAGAGGGAAGTAGTGTCAGACCCAAGATTAGAAATCACAAGTTTTTCTCATACATTGCTAAGCTCAGATCACTAAAGTGTACCATCTGGACATGCGTAGATAAGTATTTGGGTCTGTCTATCATTCCTATCCATCTTTAAAATAAACTCCTATCGTCTTACAGTTTCACATAATTTCCAGGCAAATGTTGTTTTATTTAAGTGTAGTTTCTTGCACAGCTAATGTTTCAGAAAAATAATTCAGGATTAATGTGGTGCCACAGCCACTGAAATCAATTATGTTCCAGCAAGTAAGGATCTGTTTATTTTGAACCATAAAACAAAAGCTGTTTAGTGCAAAATGATTGAGAAATAGACACAGGACTCTTCAGCAAGTTATCTTCAGCTAGTTATTGAAGTAAAATTTTTTGAAAGATGGGGAGGAAGTGGAGAGAAGCGAGATAAGAAACTTTTGTACTGCAGTAATTTAGCACAAAGCAGCCACCAAAAAAAAACCCCAAACACTACGAATACAGTACATAACTGCAGCACAAAACAAACTCAGAAGTAGCGCTACCTCAAAACACTCTCCAGAGTAACATAACATTTTTATCCCTATTATCCCTGTCGAGAGCTTTGCAGTTCCAAAACAACATAACAAACTCACATGAAAAAGATCTTCCAAGGCAACCTTTGGACCCAGCTTCTCAAGCTTTTTGTTCTAGTTTTGCTTGAGAGTGACATGTGTTGGCCTCTCAGACCCATAGGCACTGGCAGCCTTTTGTCATTCGATGCTTACCAGGACTCTTCCATTGCCAACACCTACCAACATGATTTATCCTTTATTTTGAAAGTCCTTACTGCATGACTTACGTGCTGCTAAGGCATGGCAAATACATTTGAGCGTGAATTAATTCTTGTGGATAGGGGATTTTGGGATATTCCATTTGGATAACAGGAGAGCAGATCAGCTCATATCTCCATGAAACTTTGGGGTCTGAAGCAAACACAAGAAAGCTTTAAAATTAGCAAGTTAAGCATAAAAACAATTTGATTCTTGCAATTCAGTTCACCTCATGATGTAAATCTGCTACAGACCTTACTCTCATCTAAAGGGTGTTAGGCAGAACACAGAAGTATATAGCGTGAAAAATCCTATGTGAGTGTTCAGCCCAGAGTAACTTAGACGTGATATATTGATGGCTGGTGTCTGGATCTACCCACACTAGAGAAATAGCCAGTGACAACCTGGCAAATGTAACAACATAACTGTCTCCTTGAGAAAGAGGGGAAGATGCAGCGAGAGAAACCGGTGAGATTTGCAGTTCTGTATTATCTTATCTGAGTGATGGATTTTTGGGTACCTTCTCTTGGTAATAAAGGCGTAGCAGCTCTATGTGTATTGCTCATCTGGACACATGTATGCACACCTGCAAGCATATACACACCCCATGTTTGATAAACGCAGGTATATAAGCCCCAGTTCCAGGATGTAATCTCAGTGCAGCAAAACGCTTAAGAATTTACTCAAATCCCATTGCAGTATAAAGCTATTGCTTAAGGATTTTCCAAAACTGTGGCCAGTAGCATGTATCATTATCACCATGGTCAGTCTTCCTATTGATTTCAATAAGCTTTAGGTGGGTCCCTTCATATCAATATTCTGGATCTACCTCCAGAGATGGCATTGCAAAAACAAAGCATAAGAATTTTTTCTCTCCCACAGTTCTCAGGAGATAAGTTCAGCCAATCACTGGATCTGAAACACTGACACATAATTTTCTTTTAATAAATTCAATGCATTTTGTGAGTCAGAAAAGCAGTGTGAAAAAGAGCAACCAACCCCATAGATATATATACACACACACATATATACTCCTCATCCCCCAAGCAGAACATTTTTTAAGCTGTTAAAACATTTTATAAAATTGCTCTTATTGTTCCAACATTTTACAGCCTCACAAATGATTATTTTCTGGTGTGGGGAAAATAAGAAAAGGAAAAAACAAGCCAAACATTTTACTGTTTATATTTTACCTGGCTTGGTTTAAAATGGATTTACTTTGCACATAGTTTGAGCACTTAGAATATTTTTTAATGCCGTAAAGGTGCTCAGTGACAGAAAAATGATACGTAGCTGGCTGCCTGCGACAACGCTTTAGTAATTCTTCTAGGTATTGCTGCACGTCTTAATGCTATGTTCTGTAGCAAGAGTCCCTCAGAGGGTATTTACAGTATAGGTACCTAAGTTAGGAGATTTGTATACTTTGGCTCTCTTTATACTTACTGGGGTGAGAAAGCCTTCTCCAGAGAGCAGTTCAGAGGAGAAACGTAGTTTAAGTGCCCTGAATGCACTAGCAAAATCATTCACAGCAAAAACATGAGAGAATATTCTGAATTGCAGCAGTTATTTGAAGGATTGGAGTGCAGAACTGAAGCACACAAAGGTGAGACAAAACTTTGTTCTTATTTCAGGATTAAATCTCTGCTTCACTTGAGAATGTCATGCGGTCTTTAACAATTGTGTGGAACACTTATGTTCTTAGTTTTTAAGGAAGTTCTTTTAAGGGCTAAATATTGTCTGTGAAGTGTTTTGTAAATTTAAAGTGCTGGAGCACAGTTAGGTTGATAAACCTCATGATTCAAGTCAAATGTCTCTGTCTCAGAGCACCCACTCCAGAATGACAAAGGGCAGAACTGAAGTTGCCTGAATCTCATTTGAACCTCTAGACGCAAATGTTATGTGAAGCCTCAGCTTCATCTGATCTTTCATCTTTCTTCAGAGAAAACATTTATCTATTGCCTAGTACCAACTGCATACCGATACGTTTTGAGGAATGTGGCCCATATTTTACGAGGAGAAAAAAAAAAATGCTTTTGTCCAACAGCATTTGTTTGTGAGTGATAGAACTGTTGTCAGCTTCGAAATTCCAAAAATCTCACTCTGGCACAAATGGAAATGAAGACATTTCCTAAATGTGCATCTCAGGACTGTGAGCTCTTTGTAAACATGTATGGACTTCCTTGAGTCCACAAAACTTAACACAAACATTTTTCTACTTATATTCACATAAAGAAAATTAAAAAGTGTTAATCAAAACAAAAGTAGTGAGTATGTGAAGCAGGTTATGAATCCAGTGGTATTCGAGCAATGTCCGAAGATCCCACCTACAATCAGAGTGCCACCGTTATAAGCGTTCACTAGCGTTTAGTCCATGTCTCTAGGGATTTACTGATTTTGCTTTGTACGTAGAGGTTTACATGTGGTAATAGTTTACACGCGTAAGCATTTCTGATATATAAATAAGCAAAACAGAGCAAGGTTGGGGTAAAAAGTTTAAATAAAGTCTAAATGGGAAACATTCATAAATCACACATTTAAGAAAAAAATCCCAAACCAAACCAAAAACCCCACCTGACAAACCTACATAATAGAAGTAAAAACCGGATAAGTTACTGAATAAAAAACATGTCGAAATGCTTTAGAAAGTATTGCTAAATTGAACCGTATATCAACATCTGAAACAGCGTAATACGGTCAATGACATATATCACCTGCGGATTGAAGCACATCACCTAGCAAAATAGCAGTCAACCTGTGCGTACGAAAAGTATCTCTTCTCCTAATAAATTAAATGCAGAGCATGCTAAAGCTGATGCAGCATTTACCAAATTACGTTCATTGAGGACTGAACTCATTTTACCAGCTCCTGAATCTGAAACACGAAGTCCCGAAACTGATACAGTCCATCAGATGCGTCAGCTTTCTGGGAAATGTCAATCATGGGGGCAGGGTGAAGCTGCTGTCAGAAAATGTTTAGGTCAACAACCACTCTCAGTAACAGCCATTTGCTACAGCTGATGGCAAGGTTCAGGGGAGGGGCACGACTGCCAAGATCTCAAACATCTGGAGCTTGATATTCACAGCTGCGTCAGGGTTCGCTATAGAGGGAGAGGTGTAGAAAGTTCAATTTAAACATTCTTTAGGTTACTGGTGTGGGGGAGGGGAGCCTATTGTATTTTTTAGCTTGCTGAAGAGCCATGGCAGGATGATCCTCAAAAAACAGAAGATCTTTCAGTTGTACATGTAATGTTTGTGCCACTCACATCCAAACTTTGCCTCTTTCCACATCTTTTGATACATATTGATTGTCCTGGTCTGAGGTAAAACAGGACCAATTTTGTTCAGTAACTTTACTTCTTAGCTGGGCCTCTTCTAAACTCATAAGTCTCTTTCCTCCTCTGCCTCTCTCTTTGAAGAGGGGTAGAGAGGAGCATCTGTCGGCCCCATCTGGGGTCTCCCACGTCCCCAGTGGGATTTGGCCTAAACCACGACATTGATATATACCATCGATATGTATAATTGATTGAATCAGATTGAATCATTGATTGTATCATTGATTGATACATATCATTGAAATTGATACATATATCTACATAAATACATATATGTACATATATTTACATGTATATGAAGTAAACCAAAAAACCCCACCACATGTTAGGTTTTGTGTTCTTCAAAGATCATGGAAAACTGTGAGGTTTCACTTCATCAAATTGAATACAAAACAGTCTTCCACTTGGGTTTCTGGAATGAAATCAGCAGCTTTGTGGCTGTTGCCAAGTGGGAAGTCACATGCCGCTGCTGAAGAGCAGCAAAGGCAGCATGTCAAGCAGACCCGTCCTCCCTCTTTTCATGCAATATACCCAAAGAGAGAGAAAAAAGATGATTCTGGAGACAGTTTCATTCTTTATATGACCCAATGTTGAACTTTTAGTTAATTGTTAATTTTTACTTCTTGAAACACAATGCACATGTAAGATAAGTTGGTCATATGAACCAATTAACTCGGATTACTTTTCCTCCTTCTGACAACAAATGCTGATTTAAGGAGCTAGTTAAGTGGAAGTCAGAGTCTATCAGGAAATCTTTGTGAAGTCATTGACTACTTGACTGATCAATAAAGCTGGAAAATATCAGGGCTATCATTTGCTGAAAGACAAATTCCTGCATCCCAAATTACAAAGAAGAGAGGCTCCAGCAAAAGTGCAAGGTGTCTGTGTCATGAGCCTACACAGGTCTGTCCCCAAGGCTTCTAATTAAGACTAATATTGTACGTTTCATCAAAGTAAATTAAGAGTAATTCCAGTGAAGTGGGGGATGCTGAAGGGAAGTGATAACCTTGAATTAATTTACATTTAAAAAAAGACCTAAAGTAGGAAAACAAAGTTGCTTGATTCCATTGAGCAAGAAGGGCATGTTTTAAAGGAGTTCTGTTTTTTTTTTTGAATTTACACAAGAGCCTAATCAGACTTCTGGCATCTGTCACATTAACCTAAAAGTCTCAGGATAAAAGCCACCTTACCCTGTCTATACTTCAGACAAAATACAACTGGGAGAGAAGCCGATCCTTTCGAGAAGCACAGAGAAAATTCCTTTAAGGGTCGTGGCTCCAGCTGTGGATAACAGTGCAGTGTGTTCTCCTTCCCAGAGATCAGCACCAGCCTGGCAATCTTCAGGACAGGCAAAACTTCTATGAGGCCGAAACAGATGACTGCAGGAGACCTTCAGCATTTCTGGTGGCTTGCCAAATAAAGAATGAGTCACCTCCCCCTTGTGATTTTGCTCTATTTTGGTTATTTCTCTATTTCTGCAGTAGAATTTCACAAATAATGGGAGGTTCCAGTTGCTACTAATTTTCAGGCACAGTTTTTGGGTTTTGAAGTAGATAGGCACCGAAGTCCCACAGCTGCAGCTAGCGGGTAAAATATCTTTGAAATACTAGACTTCAGGCTCATTTTAGGCACACCCACTGGCCCAGTGGCTGGGAGACAAGAAGCTGTGGAAAGGGATTGAGATCCTCAAAGTCCTGGTCTGCCTCATGGTCTTCTCCTCACCTGGGGGGATGTGCCATGCATGCAGCATGCAGCTTCTCCTACGGCTTTGGCTCCGCTGCTCAGTGAGTGGATGGAGGAGGGAGGATTAGAAACACAACTCTGCAACGTTTCTCTGTTCCTTTTTGCAGGAATGTACAAAGTGGACAGGAGGAGAAAAGACTTGGCTTTTGTTCAGGAAAGTGAAATTCTGCCTAGATAAGGAGGAAGGTCTGGCTGTGGTTCAGTCTTCTTGACGGGTATCTGGGGAGTACCCAGCACCTTCCAGGACTGAGCCCAGAGAGACCACTGCGAGCTGAAGCAAAGCAAATGAATGAGGAGGATTATATATTTCCATTTAACTGAGAGCTAGACACATCCTCGGCAACACAGAAACGGATTTACAACTTTTAACAAGCAGCACTCTGTAAAAATAAAATGACTTCAAACACAGCATTAAAGCTTTTCTCAGAAAAGCTCTAATGTAAATTTTATATGGAGCGCACTACTGTACGTGCATTTGTTATTTGCATTTGTTATTTTATTAAAAAGTAAAGCCTAATCAGGATTGCCTAGTTCTGGGGAGAAAGGGAATGGGATTAAATATGAAATAACAGTTGGTTCAGGATTCCTACCCACTCAGGAGGCTTCTGAAATGTTCTGTCATTTTCTAGAGATTTATACATTAAAAGTGTCTGCCCCATCATAATCACTTAACATGCACTTAAAAAGCACATAAACACAAGGGGGGTTTCATTACGGCATATGGGAGGGACGTTCTTCTCAGCATTGGTCCAATTTTGCTTTCATTATAGTCAAATGCTAAAAGTCCCATGGACATCAGGGGGAGTTGAGCCTTTTTTTTTTTTAAAAAAAAAGCTGTTCTTTATAAAAAAGCATAAAGCAGGCAATCTGCAACAAATATGGATTTTCTGTAAGCTATGAACAAGGCCTGGATTAAAAAAAAAAAATCACAAGCTATCTCCTGTCAGGAGAATTTTTTTTGGTGGCAAAAAAAGGGACAAAGGTTCAGACGAACATTTTGCCTTCCCAAGACTGATCCAGGAAACTTTTTCCTTTCAATAGCCTTAATTTTGAAGAGATTGTGTTAGTTCTTTGTTGCCCCTCTTATTCTTCCTCCCATTTCTCTCTTCCCGCACCCACACAGAGGACTTCTAAATCTCAGCACGAGCCTGATAATATCTTCTCCTCTTTAATGTCCGTTTCTGCAGAAGGAAGATTCAGCAGCTATTAGCAGCTTGTGACTGAATGCTGTATGAGGCTCTCTTTGTAGTACCTAATTGCACTGGAAAACACAATTTAACAGACAAGCGCTGCAGAAACCATGCTGAATGTGCAGAAGGGGTATTGTCCTGGTCAGCGGTGGGTGAGAGGGTGGTCAGGTTCAAGGCTCAAGGTTTCCTCGCTGGCAGAGGCAGTCAGGAGCAGAGCCAATTGCTAGATCCCATGGTTTAAGTATCTCATCTTTTGCTGAGATTCGATTTCACTCCCATATCACATCCATTGCTTTAAGACATCTGGGTCTTACATCAAGCTTTTGGCACCACCATACTGAAATTACATTTTATGGACGGAAAAACCTATTGGCTCCTCCGACCTCCTGCATAACACAAAATTACACACAGTAATTCCTGTGTTAAGCCTAATCAATGAGTTCTGGCTGAGCTAGAGAAGATCTTTCAGAAAGACAGTGATGTTTGATTTTAAAGTCTTCAAAGGGAGGGAAACCCAACACTTCTCATATGAAGTCATTCTGATGGTTAATTAGCTTTATTGTTAAAATCCTGCCCTGTTTCATTTGACTTTGCCTTGCTTCCATTCCTAGCTCTGTGATTTTATTGTGCCTTGAGTATTAGATTAAATTTGCATTTACCGAAAGTCGTGTAGTCAGAGCTCTCACTATAGCACTGGTGCTGGAAGCACAAGTTTTGTCGCCTATTCTGCAAACAGACAACTTTTTTTCAGAGGCTTAGCATATCACTTATTTATGCCATTGTAACTGAAAACTACTTCTTGGTAGGACATGTTGGAAAATGAGGTGTTTGGTACTTTTCTGTTCCTCACTGGAGGCTGAAAACCAGATACAGCACAAAGGGTGTCCTACTCAACCTCACAGAGACAACAGAGTCAGGCCCAGCTGCCTCAGAAAGGAAAGCCAAAATTGCATACAAATAGACTGTAATTTGTGCTGGGAATCTGAAATCTGATTAGGAAAGGAACTAGAGGAAAATGCTTTGTTCCTTTATTTTTCTAAAAGTGACTAACAGCAATTAAAAATATGCCCTGGTTGTGCATTTAACATTTGGGCTTTATGTCAATTACCTTTTCCTGGACAAACTAAAAAAGAAGGCACTGACGTGGCAAGTTTAATGGCACGTAGCTGAAAAAAGTAAATGCAATTATTTCTTTTCACCTCCTCACAACGGGTGTAAAATAAGAGAATAGACTTAATGGAGGTATGCACACTGATGGGCATTTCCCTGGTGCAGATCAGTTGGATGATTCTGGATTCAGGTAGAGATGGAGGGATATTAAGATGGTACCAATATTGGGTTGGTATCTGTAAAACGTTTCAAAGTGAAATTCAGCATGTCTTGTGTTGGAGTCCAAATTTACTGGCACAAATGGACAATTTCAGTTTGGTTCAAGGGGTTTTGTACCTGACCACCAATGTTTAATAAGACAGAGAATGTTGCCTAGGGACTACCCTAAATACTTTGAAATCATCAACTTTCCTTCAGTTCAACAGTCCCACTAATGATGTTATTGAGAACTGCTGCATTTGAGAATAATGAAAATGCTTTATTTGGATTTAGGAGATATTTCCAGGTCTAAGAACTTGGAAAGTAACTTACTGCTTTTTGAGACCCTTTCTCATTTGTAGGAAAACAGAATACATTTCTTCCACACTCAGATAACAGATGGATACTTTTGAGATGCTCAGATATTACACTGGTCATCTATCTGGGAAGAGAGACAGAATTCGAAGTCATCCAGCACAACAACTTTGGATATGAAATAAATTTTGTCATTTATTATTTGTGTGGTAATAACATCTGGATGTTGTGATAAGGGACCCACTATGCGTTGGGCTGTAGGCAACGTAATGGAAAAACTGTCCACCCCTGTACGAGGTTTGTTTCCTAGATTTAGAGATGAGTCAACTGGGGGATTTGGAAAACATGGCAAATTATAAAAGAACAGCAAATTGATCATGTCTATTATGGTAAGTAGAGATCACAGGCAAAGCTGCAGAAAGCTATTTTGGAGCTTATTTGGGACACTTGTTCCCCTTGGTCCCCACTATACTTCTGTGGTCCTTTTGGTAGGCTATCTACAGCAGAAGCAGAGGCACAATGGCTACGTGAAGCCTGTATGGGTCTGGTTTGCTATGCTGAATTGCACGCAGGTTTGTACAGGTGTTTGTACAGGTTGCTGTGCTTGTTCCACATGTGCTGTGGGTGACCACACGTTTGCAAGTCTCAGTTTGAAGGTCCTGCCATGTTGATTTGACATGCTCCATTCATGCTACAGACCTGGTGTGCTAACAAAGCTAAGACTCTTTTAGAGGAGACCTTTCGCATCTGCCCACGTGCCATGGAGCAGCAGCAGGTGTGTCTGCAAAAGGCTGTGTGACCTTGCCGTGTCAGCAAACCTTCACAGCAAATATGAGTTTGCTCATTCTCATGCAAAGCCTTATGGAAAAAAAAAAAGGTAGACAATCAGAAATGCTATTGCTGTTACTTGTGGAATATAGACTATTTGAAGAGCTTTGTTTCCTTGGGAAAAAAAAAAAGCCCCACAATGTTAATAATAAGTAGTCTTATTCTCATGTAATTTTCAAGAAGGCTCTGTTTTATGTTCAGCTGAGCTGTGGATCCAGATGGCTTTGACATCCGATTGAAATGCACAATGTGCAATGCACAAAGGTTAGAGGACCTTTCCTAGCAAAATGCTCGAGAGCCCTTCAACTGCTGCTTGCTTCTTATATTTCTTACTTAATATACCCTGTCTTACTACTGCTTACTCTATATTCATCTGAACTTAGCATCATGCAGGTTCTATTTCTGCCCTTTTACATGGATTTAGTTGATAAATCTAAAGAACCAGCAGTCTGGGAGAGTGAAAGTGCAACCACAAACTGTTGAGAGTAAATGGCAGTGTGTAGCACTTTGGGCTGGGGCAATGAGAGTTCACTGTAACAGAGCATAAATTGATAGAAAGGTGTTGGCAGTTTACCATTGCTATGATAGCTGCTGTAAAAGTATCTTTCTAGGCGCAAGAAACACTTAATGAAATGCCCTGACCTGTGTTATGTAGGAGGTTGGTTTAGATAAACATAACAATGCTTTCAGAATTAATCTATGATCTATGGATATTGCCTTGAAAAAGACTTATGAATGTCAATGGAGAATGCCAACGTCCTCCAAATGAAAAATGAAAAGCAGATTATAAATCTCTTTAGTAAGATACTCTGTTGTATTATCTAAGTTAACGAACTTCTGTTGAATTCAATACATTTCTCAGTTTTAGATATCTACAAACCAGTCTTGGATTTGTGATGCATTTCCCAAAATCGCAAAATAAAAATGGATTGGTCCAAATGAGAAACAGCATATAAGACTACTAATTATCAGCAAACCATATTTCAGTATGAGGTTTACTGGGGCAAATTCTTCTCTCTACTGGTCTTATTCATGGTAGCAATGCAAGGAGAAATAGGTGAAAACAGAAATAATTTCTTTATGTTTGCAGGAGAGAGTACTTTTGAGAAGGCAATAGTTCAAAGGTTTTATATTTAAGGAGTTTAGTTTTACCAGTAACAAAACTTTGATATAAAATGATATTCTATTTATCTATCTATTTTTCTTAAATTTAGACAGAAAGTGGGGTCTATCTGAGGGTTTCATTAATGTCTGAATATTTACCAAAAAGTTTGTATCTCTGTTCTAAAAGAAATTGCAATACTGCAATATACCGGATGGCAGTGAAATGACATTCATTTCTCTGCCAACCCAGTGAGTATATCAATAATGTACTGTGTGATTATGTGGGATGTCATTATTAAAGTGAATTTTATTAAGGTTTTATACTGCCATCTAGTATCTAAGCACCTCCCTCATGTATTCAGCGTTAATAGAGAAATGCCTTCTTGGGATTTTTGGAGAATCAGTCTCTTGGTTTCTGGAAAGAGGAATCCCTAGATTAAATTCAAGTGGGTAAGTTGGGATCTAAGAATTTTTCTTATAATTTAAATGCTACCACTGCAACCTGCATTGATACAGTTTTGCTACAGAGCTTTTAGAAATCAGGGTCCACATCCTTCCATGTTCTACGCAAGTGAACTTGTTGCATCTTGCAGGATCAAGCCCTAATCTTTATGACAGATTAAATTGCCGGTGATTCTGATGGGATTTGAAAGAGTCCTTGGTATCACCAGCCTGGGAAAAGCTAAATCAC
This sequence comes from Ibidorhyncha struthersii, assembly GCA_013398815.1. Lineage (NCBI taxonomy): Eukaryota > Metazoa > Chordata > Aves > Charadriiformes > Charadriidae > Ibidorhyncha > Ibidorhyncha struthersii. The sequence goes on along the minus strand of VZSZ01006111.1, from coordinate 230,550 downwards.
AAACTACAGTTTTCCAAGCAATGAGTGTTGAAGTGGGGAAAGTACGGCACTGAGATCAGTAAAGCGAAGGGGCCAGATTCTTCAGGCAGTGCAGTTTCTTAGTCCCTCACTCCCATAATAAGAAATCCAAGTCTCCATTTTATTCCTAGTTTACATTCAGACCTCCTGAACTTAAAGCAAAAAGTGAGTGGTGAAACTTTTGCTGCCATATTACATGACTGGCTAATCAGTGCCTATTATATTGTAAAAAGCTCTGCTGATGTGCCTCTTACAGTTTTAACCAATAACACACCTACCATCTGACATTGTGCAATTAGCCTGCACTTCTAGAGTCTGCCAGAAACAGCAATAATACTGCATCAGAGAAAGATCATTATCTAAGGCACCTCGCAGACACTAAATATGCACAGCTCTGCTGCATTTGCAGCCCACAAAGGATAAAGGCACCAATAACTGTATGGCATTCATTTGCATTGTTTCAGGGAAAGCCTGGCCTGTCAGGACTTCCCACTAGCAGGCATAAAAGAAGAATAAAAATAATAAACCACTAATGTTTTGGGCTTTTTTTTCCCCTTCAGAAGTAGTGAATTAGTTCATTAGTTTGGGAAAAGTGAAACATCAGTATCAGCAGAGCTTGGCTGGGTTCCCTCGGTGTGAGTCAGTATTATTCAGACCCTGGGCTGCATTTTTACTGCCTTCTTTTTTTCATATAACAGAACACAAACTTTCTTTTAGTGCTCACAATGTCAGGACTAGATGAGAAAGGGGAGTCCTGGAAGGAGAACGGTGCTGTCAGATGTTGCAGGACTAGCGAGGGTGGTGCCCAGCTGCCTAACCTGTTGATATGAGGATCCTGCTGTGATCCAGAGGGATTTTTCTCCATGTTCGGTGCAGTGCAAATAGCAGTCTGAAGCTTTTTTCCCCTGTGTATACGGCATCCCTTTGCCAGGCTGCTCAGACTCAATGAGTACCAGCCTGAGGACCTCAACACCACAAAAAAAAATCCCCCTCTGTGCTTCTAGGTCCTTACGCGCTCTGCAATGGTGTGTTACCTTTGAAGGGAGATCACATTGATTTCCACGATTGCAGAACACAAGACAAGCGAACAAAAAAAATCCCAGCGAAAAATACCGCGGACTAAAATGTCAACACATTTTTCAACTTGCTTAGCAACAACCATGGGCTGCTTTACCTGAGAAAGTCCCTGCTGCAGTCAGCCCTGGGAAATTCCCTGAGGGTCCTTGCTACCCCTGTGATGGAAACTAGAGTCTCTTATGATCATTTCTTTGTCATGCTGAGGGTAAAAAAAAGACAAAAGCTAAGGATTATAGGTCCACCTACAGCAATAGTTAGTTTAACTTGCATTAACAGTTAAAAATCTTGCAGGGGGAATATATGAAAATTACTGCTTTCCAAGAAGATCTGTTAATTATTATTAGTCAGTATACTTATAAGGCACCAACGGAAACTTGGCACTCAATAAATACCTATTAAACTATGTTAGAGAACATCATTTTTATGTTTAATATAAAAACTGCATGAATCTTCTGTTCGTTTAACACTGGGTCATATCTTCAACTGGTATGAATCTGTCAAACACCAGCAATAGAGCTGGTCAGTTTACATAGACCAGGGTCTGGTTTAACATTTGCCACATGAAAAACAGTATGGCATTTCCTTTCTTTTAACTTTTTACAGAAATTTGGAGTTCGTTCCCTTTTCTGTCACCCATCTGCCAGAATTGTAATTAACAGAATTTAGAGCCACGACACTGAATATGTTAGACAGTCACACAATCAGGCGAATTTGCAATGTAATTAATAGATGTAGAGGACATGATCTGTTTAAGATCACAGGGACTTGGATACAGCTAATTCAGGCTGTGCTGCCTTGTTTCTAAATAACGCCTTATTTTAAATAAGACATCCTCCTATGTGTTCTTTATACTTAAATCTGTGCCTGCTTTGGGACAGAAAATGTGATCAGCTTCTAATAGCACACACTCGCGACCAAATTTTTAGCATCCCGGTTGCTGAAAGTGTAGGCATGCTCCCGCAGATCAAATAGGAACAACTTGAGAAGTTACTGCCATCTGAGTTACCACCCATCAGCTGAAATGTGCTCCTGCACATTCGCCGTTGGCTCAGTGTAACATAACTCAGTAGCTTTTAAGTCATCAATTCCCGCACTTCGATTAGGCGTGCAGTGACTACCACCTTCTGAGAGGTATTTTTCTAATAGGCACAATGTTGTCTTAAACCACTTCAAACCAACTTTAAGAGCTTGCCTTCCTGTCCTGAATTGTCGTGACATTCTTCCTCCAAAGGCAGGCCGTTTTCCTTTCAGAATTTAGGCCATATTAACTCAATAAGAGGTAAATATCTGTAATTTTGCAGCTCAGTTCAGGCTTTGTGACCTTGCCGGCTGCGAGCTGAAGATATTTGTCAGAATCCTATGGCTATGTATTTTTCATCACTTGCAGTAATTCAACAATTGCACAAATCGTTTCACTATTTTCTCCCCAGTTCATTTATTTATGACAAGTCTGAAGGGAAAACATCAGGTACTGTCCCTGAGATCTTGAACACAACAAGCAAGTGGAGACTAAGCTGAGCACAAATACATTCATTCACCTGCAAATTTATGCCTTGCTGTGTCGGGCCCAATCCTCATTTGTGCATAATATATTACTTTAAATAATATTTTTTATTAGGGCAAAAGTTGCAGAACCCAGCTTGTAATGATGGATAGGGCATGGGCCTTGCAAGAAAAGCAAACAAAACCAAAAA
>VZSZ01006111.1:162786-227711 GCA_013398815.1 Ibidorhyncha struthersii | reverse complement strand
CTGTCTGATTTATTCCATTTAATTTAAGGACTACAGCTGAGGAACATAATTTAAGAGTTTAGCAGTCTGGGGCTTCCTGTCAGGTTCATGTAGAGAAAGGCTCTTCCAAAGTCTGATTTGGGCCCCGTGAAATCTGAATAACTCTCTAATGAAGAACACTTTTCCCCTTTGAAAACAAGAGGAATATCTAATGACTAAAATTCCTGGCATATGGATACCACCATTTAATACTTAAAGTTAACGTTAGATGAACCTAGCAGTGTAATTAGCCATTTTCAGACATCTATGTCAAAATCTTTGTGCCTGCATAAATGGGGAGTTCCAATATCAAAATACAGGAAAAGGTGGTGATGAAATAAAATGCCTTTTAATAGAAATATTTAATTTGGGAAATAACTAAATATGCATTTTCAACATCTCTGATTGGCTGCCAATGTAATGGAACAGCCTTGTTTATAAATTTCATGTGATGAACTTCTAAATAGTTAGCTACAGAGACACAGACAGGTATGTAATGAACAGATGTGTAAGATGAGCGTGGCACAATCATAGAAAACCACTCAACTCTCTTAAAAATAATAATCATGTAAGTGGTTTCCCCTTAAAATGAAATGTTTTGAGAATATATACATGTACTAGGTATATGAATATATATATATATGCAAATACTATAAAAATACCAGAGCTTTTCTGTACCCAGAAACTCAGCTTCAATTTGAAACATCTTTCTAAAGTGTTTCTTCACTTTCTGTTTTACTGGTAGCTGAATATCAGTTTGAGTTGGTCACGTATCAGGTGCAAAACAGGAAGGAAATTGTTTCGGAAAGACTGAGCTCCAATCCTGCCCTGTGCTGAGCTGCTTCCCAGCTCCCCGAGCCTGGGCGCGGAGCTCTTGCTGTACAGTGTGGCACAGTGTCGGGCTCAAGCCTAACACAGAGAGCTTGAACAGCGATGTGCAAGAAAATCAGGTCTTTGACTGGCTCATTTTGACAGCATGGTGACAAAAAGGTATAAGCAAGGAAGCTTCATTCTTAGGCTGAAATAAAAAAGCTTTCAAATGCTTTCTGCTATAAAAATAAATAATCATTTACATATGATGCTGGTGTGTTAAAAATAAACTCTCATTGGCTTCTTTAACCATTTTAACACATGTAGATCGAGTGTGGGTGTTTCCAGGGTGATGCTCGATTTGAGGGTTGTGTTTCAGGAGCTCCAGCCTTGCTATTACATCCCGGACTGATGCTGTCTGTCCCTCTGTCCTCGGGAGGCTGTAATTCCACTGAGAAGGAAATCCAGTTCATGTTTTAATAGGAAAAATACCAAAGGGCAAGAAGAGGAAGCAGCCAAGCAGCAACTTTTAACACCACCAGATACATTAGCCCAATTAAAAGGCAACTGTGTTTTGGGAAGACCAAGTATTTATTTCTGGAAAGAAAGGGATGATTTGTTCTAATTCAGTAAATTAAAAAAGTCACCATAAATTATTTGATTGGTTAAAAGCTGCACACAGAGAAACCAAATCCGGTGTAAAAGACTGTGTAGGGCTACCTTGATGAGCAACAGTAAAACATTCACAGCTTATACCAAGGAAAAGCTTACAGGCTTTTTGAGGAACAAAAAAGATGTACTGGACTGGACTGGCAGAATTAACAGAGCCGCTCTGTGGCCATGCGTGATGGATGGAGCCTGGGTTATACATCTGCTTGCAGCCCACTGAGCATTAGATGTTATGCTCTTTTAAAAGGCTGTGGCGAAGCAGAGGAAAGAAAGGTTGTCTCTTGGCTTTGTCCAGGCTGCAGACAGGAGCCTTGAGGGGTAAAGTTGGGCTCTTCAAGGAAAATAAGGGTTCAGGGGACAGGGAGAAAGGCTCATGAAGGCAGGGAGAAGACAGAGGGGCTGTTCAAGCCTGGGCTACTGGGAGAAAGACAATACAGACCATCAAGGAGACCTTAGTAGTGAAGGTGAAGATATGGGAGAAAAGACTTCTTGGGGACCCAGAAGGGACAGGCTGGGATCTGCTGCAGCTCAGCTGCTAAAAAGCCCGAAACAAAGCACCTCTTTTGCAGGGACAGAAGGGACAGGGAAAGATTTATTTATAAACTGGGATATTTTTATTCTGTCTCAGTCTGAGTTTTCTTTACAGGAGAGAAGAAAGAAGTCATGCATCTAGTTCCTGTTGCAACAAAAACTTGTTTGAGAGCTTACAGAGCCTTCTGGTGCTTTTGGGAAAGCGCTCTAAGGAAAGAGTCAAGCCTCAAAACTCTGGCTCAATCAATGTCCCAGCGCAGTGTAAATTACTTTGCCACTTTTTGCCTTAGCACTTCCATCTGCAGAATAGGAATTTAACAGCTGCGTAAGGCTGCTGCAAAGAGAATTAATTGATGTTTGTACAGTGCTTTGCAAGGCTAGCATTTTATTGTTACTTATTTGTTTATCCATCAACCCATGTTACTCTTTCATCCTGGTAATGATACTCTACAAATAGTACATCTCTTCAAAGAGGATGAAATCAGGACATTGAGGGTAAGAACGGACTACTAATGTGTATAAGCGATGGGAAGACTATTTCCAGACATTTGCATAAACACGTTAGGGGAAAGAAAAAACAAACATGAAGCATAGTTCACATCTTAAACAAAAATTCATGTTGACAACTTTTTATTTTCACTTGAAAACCCTCTTAATTTAAGAAAAGGTGACAAGGAATTAATAATACAAATTAGAAATGTTGGAAGGAACAGAATACTGATCTGAAGAAAAATAAAGTTGCACTGGTCACCCTCGGTAGGACTTATTTCTCCTAACTATGCTGTCTGCAGGTTCAGTGTCCAACCTCCATTAGTCATCTGCGCTGATGGAAGCAAGCACTTTGAGGGGCCATTAAGCCCATTTCCTTTAGACATACTTTGTTTTGAGAGGTCCTTGAGATGGAGCTTTAGATCAAATGGATAAATAATTCTTAGTGTTTGTTAATAAGAGTGCATTTGAGCCGCATAGAAACTGAACCTGGAGGCAAACTCAAAGGGAAAATGTTGAGTGTGCTCCCTGCTTTCATGCGCATCTCACAATGTTGTGTTTGAGAGGCCATGGCAGCATCCCATAGTTGATGTCAGTCAGATGGATTGTCCGGCAATCACACAGAAACAGACAGTGCTTGTAAGCAACCCGAATTCAACCCAAATTGCCAACGTGTTTAATAATGCATATAATTGTGTCTCAGGAGCATAGCAGTCTTCTGACTGCTTCTGGAATCGGCTAGCTCAAAAGCAGTACAGGAGTAAATATAGTGTAAATATAGGAATTTGATTTCTCTTTATTTTTCAGTCTTTTCATTATGTCATTAGTTTTTCTTTAAACCTTCTACAACTTTTAAGACAACTGTCCTAGTAGTAGAAATGTTACCCCTCTATATTTATTCTCTATTTCCTTCTATCAATTCGTGGATTTTACTAATATTTAACTACATTAACACAACCAAGGCTTCCACACAGATGACAGTCTGCTGTGCTTTCGGAGTTACTGCCTCCCACTACAGGATTCAATGGTTATGTAGAAGCTTTACAGTCTGTATAGTTTGCTTCTGCCCAACTAACCAAGCAATTTAGGTCACTTCTCTGTTTTCTGTGCACCTGTAAAATTTTCTTTTAAATTTCTTCCCCCTGCTCCCACCCAATATTAACTGGTTTGTGATTCAATTACTGTGTATTAAAACTTGTAATACATGGTATTACTAACTGTAATACAATTGCAATTCTGAGTAAAAGTCAATTAACACCTTTGTGACTGTCAGTGATCCTCCTGTACCACAATTGTAAGAACTTAGATCCAGATCCTTAAAGAGTCTAGTAAGGACATGCCTTGTGCTGGTTTCAGTGGGATTTAGGCTGCTGAATACCTCTGCAAATTGGAGATCTCAGCTTGTTTATTCAAGCTTCAGTTCATAGTCCCAAAATAGATTTTGTGTCCAGAGAAGGGCAATGAAGCTGGAGAGGGGTCTAGAGAACAAGTCTTATGAGGAGCGGCTGAGGGAAATGGGTTTTTTTAGCCTGGGGAAAAGGAGGCTGAGGGGAGACCTTATCACTCTCTACAGCTACCTGAAAGGAGGTTGTAGTGAGGTGGGGGTCGGTGTCTTCTCCCAAGTAACAACGGATAGGACAAGAGGAAATGGCCTCAAGTTGCGCCAGGGGAAGTTTAGAATGGATATCAGGAAAAATTTATTCACTGAAAGTGTTATCAAGCATTGGATCAGGCTGCCCAGGGAAGTGGTGGAATCACTATCCCTGGAGGTATTTAAAAGATGGGTAGATGCGGTGCTTAGGGACATGATTTAGTGGTGGTTTTGGCAGTGTTAGGTTGATGGTTGGACTCGATGATCTCAAATGTCCCTTCCAACCTAGATGATTCTAAGATTTTATGATTCTAAGCATCCCATAGTTTTAGGAATTGGACTATTCATTTTAGAGTCAACTTCTGATTGTTTGTGGAAAACACTAGGTGTTTTTCCAGAACTACTAGATTGTAAGTCATAATGTGAAAAGGGCTGCTGTTAGATTTCCAACCTGTTTATTTTTGTTCTTTCTAAGCGTCAGTATGCCATCTAATCCTGTGTCCCTATCAAACTATATTCCTTTGCACTGATGTGGACTGTTAGAGGATGTTTCATAACTGACTGTCCAGGAGCAGCAGAAACTGGGCATAATTTTGTTCCCTCTGAAGCAGGCAACAAAAATCTGCAGGTAATCATTGGCAGTGCGTTCAGACTCTTTATTTTGTTCCCCACTGAATATACAAGCTCAAAATCATCGGTGTCACCCTGTTATTCTTAAAGTAAACATCACACACAGTACTTGCACATGAAAACCAACATTGCTACCTCCTTACTGTTGTGTTGGGGATTCCCACTGAAACTTCAAACTGACTTTGTTCGGCAAATATAACTATGACATCTGACAGAAGCACTGCCGGGGATGATATGGGGTCCGGTTTCCTTTTAGATTTGATCTTAGGAAAACAATGCACATTATAACAATGCAAAAATATCATTCTTCTGAGAACAGTATTATTCTTTTCCTGGAAAATACAAAAGTGTACCAGAAATTCCTAGGTTTTCACATTTCAGCATATAGGTCCTGATGTATGCAGTAAAGATAAATGCAGGAAGAAATCTATTCTGTTATCATTTTAAATGTATGATTCACTACAAGTAAACATATGTTTCTCTTTCTCCTTTTTTTCTGCACAGTAATGAAGTTTTAGGTAATAAAATGTGTTGCCTGAAGATAAGAAGTATTATCTAAAACACATTTCTGTCAATTAAATTGTCTTCTATTACTTCCATTGAAGCGCCAGCGGACTTTTGATTCGACTGATTTTTAAGAATACTGAAGAACACAAGATGTTGGAATTGGAATGTGCACTGCTAATTTATGATGTTTAACCATAATGGAAATAGCTCATAATACTTGGGAAATTGCTTTTTGTTATGAATGAGTTCTTAGCATTTAACTTATGCTTTTTTATAAAGATATATGTGCTGCAGAACCTTCCATTTAACTTGTAATACTGTTTGTGTTCTTATTTAGTGTTTTGTCCTAGTAATTAACTATAAAACTTGCAATGAAATAGGGCTGAAGAACTATCCTCCCATACGTTCAACTCTCTCTAATGAGCTCATTGAGATAAAGCTCAATCCAACACTTAAATGCCAATGAAGTAAAGATGCTTGTGTTTTAAAGGTTATAATGAACTAGTACTTATTTAAATGCACTCTGTGGTGAATAAACATCCTTACAAATGTGTAGCTTATATAATATACTTACCATAAACCAGCCAGCCCATGAAAATTAAGTGCCGTGGACATTTGAACATTGTGCCATGTGAACATTTCCCGACAGCTCAAGTGACATACACACATTTCACATCTAGCATTAAATTCTCCTCCATTCTCTTTCAATAGCTCAGAAACTTCAAAGGAATTTTGTCTTTATATTGGTGTGACAGAGGAAGGAGTGGTCTTCAGTTTTTGGCTCACTGCATGCTACTCTGGAGGCACGTGAAAAGCTGCACAGTCCAGAAACTGAAAGTGATGATGTTAGTCAATGGCTACCTGGGCAAGGGGACTAACCTTCTGAAGCTAGTGGCTTTGCTCACAAAGCATGATTTCTAGTTGTATGGGCCAGTCAGTAAAGCCCAGATTCCTCTCACTTAATTTTAGCCATCTGAAAATTAGAAACACAAGTAACTTCTAACTGTATAAATCTATAATAAAAGGTCTACATTCAAGCTAAACATTGTCATTAGTGGAGAGAAATACTTACAATATTTCAGTCTTTCTCTATCTACATTGGGAAGAGAGGAATCAAAAGTTCCTGTTCTTTCCAGTGGCTATAAAAGAAATCTAAAAAAAAAGAAATCTAAATGGCCAGCTCAGTAAGGACATCTGCATTGGAGGTGTCTGCATTTGCTCAGGCAAAGCCCATCCTAGGTATCTGCTCTAAATTGGAGACTAAGCTCCTTTTGTAGCAGACGGGACAATTTGTTTTACACAGCACTTGTTTTAGGATTAATACCACTTATAGGATAGGATGAATTGCCTTTGGAACTGCCTCTTTTTTATTGTCTATAGGAGGAGCTTAGACAGTTAGCTTAGACTGGATATTTTTTAGATGGCTATAATTAAATGAAATGAATCTCAGCCTAGGGGACATCTCCTACAGACCCAAAATACAATGCATATTTCATGTTTCTGTTGCTGGCAGCAGGTGGCCTAAAGATCAGAAAGATACAGTCCCTTCCCTGCCCTCATTTTGCCTATTACAGTAAAAAAATGGGCAGAGCAGGGAGGAAGAGAGGCGGCGGTAGGCAGGGGAATAAGCAGTAAAGATATAAAATTACTCAGGTCTACTGTGACCACCCTCAGTTGCAGTACAATTGCAGCCTGAGGACTGCAACAAAAGCTGTGAATAGTTGCTCTGTCTCTGTGGTAGCAGATGGTGGGGATTATGGTTCTCTCAAGTGCTGATAGCTTCCCTTGAGCAACACCTTTTTTTTTTTTTTTTTACAGAAGGCAGACATTTATTTTAAGTGTGCAAATTGTAACCTCCCTTTCAACTTCGAAGGAAAGGGACAGTGGGGTCACCTCGTTATCTTGTATGAATATAACTGGAGGTGATATTTGAGAGATACATATATATATAACAAGTGGATACTTGTCCGTATATTCCTTCTCCCTTCTGCTCTCCCTCATGATTTTCCTTGTGCTTTAACAATGAAGAAAAATATAAAAAGGTAAGTTCTCATTTGTTATTCAAACTCTCAGCATAGATACACAGGAAAAATGTGAAATTAAACTTATTTCAGAAGTGATATTTCAACAACAGTCTTTACAAATCCTTGCTGGTACATGTAGAAAAGGGGAGATTTTTTTAACCTCATTAAAAAATAGAATTTTGCATACTTAGATTTTATGCATGTGCAAATAAACAAACATCTTGAAGATTCTGGCTTTCAGAAGACAGAGGACTGTCTACTTTCCATTGGAAAATTGGACTACTTAAGGCATCTCTGTTTAGGCCCCTTAGGGTTTCTCTATTTGTATAAGTAAAAATCAAAACAGTGGAACTCACTAGGAAAAATGGGAATGTCTAGAGAAAATGTTAATGTCAGAGACTCAACTAAACTAAAATGTTATCAGCCCACAGGATGTGACAGCTTATGTAAGCTGGGAGTCTTGCTTTTATCTTTGTGAAACCAACACTTTGAAGGCTGTTGTTAATACTTCTTAATCAAGACATTGCAAGAGCACTGTTTCAGGAGTGAGTATAAATTAAAAGTTGGCCAAAAAAAACTGTTTTAAAATAACTTGTTGCAAGCTTAGATTGTAGACAAATATTAAAACATCATCACTCAAGCTATCAAAGTTTATATTTATTTTCTTAGAAGTCATTAACTGAAGAGTAGTAACATTGAATTCCAAAAAATCGCTGAAGGCAACACCAAGGAATGAAATCAGAGGCAAAAAAGAAACTTTTTTTTCCCTTTGTACTTGTCAGAGGTATATAACAGACGACATTCAACATTATTTAGCTTCCACAAGTTCACGCAAACTTTTCCCTATGAACTACACCAACAGGGCTGAGAGACGATTGCCATCAAGGCACTCACCATGGTCACATCTGCTTCCTCTTTTTACTCCTCAATCTTTGTTTCCTTCTTTCCCACCCCCTGAAATCCTCAAGCAATTTGGTTGCTGAGGCATGGTCCTGAAAGATAAAGGCCTTACCATCATAGATGACTCCTTTTAACTGGAAATAATATAACATGCTTGGTTCCTTCCATTGCAAACCCCATCCTTCTAAAGGCAGCAAGAGCTCTGGAGTAGCTGCTTGGCTCAGGGAGTGCGAGACGCTGATGCATCCAAGCTGGTGGTGACCTCAAGCTCTTCCTCTCCATTGGCTTTTCAATGGTATACATGAAGCGAGTTTCATTCAGCAACTGCAAGTTTTTTAAGACTTGAGTTTTGTGGTGCATCTGAAGCTCCTGTAGCATTCAAGCTTCTGGCTCTCCTTCAATCCGTGGGGAACTTTGAGTCTAGAAATGTGCAGGATAGAAAGCTTGGGATCATGGCTTTCTGGGATAAATTGTAGGAGAGGGATATTTCCACAGCAAGCTATTAAACCAAAATTTTCTGGAGAAAAATTGCTACTTTTGGCCATCAATGTTCATGACTAGGCATACAGAAAGAGGCAACGGGGGACCTACTGGAGGCGGTTTGGAAAATAGCTGTGATTTTAAAGGTTAATTCTATTGGATAGGATTAAACTGCCTTCAGAACAACTTTGGAACCACAGGCTAAGGGTTTGCAGATGAGGATGGCTGAAAGCATTTGCAGTGGGGGACTCAGAAAACTGTCCCATGGCCTGAAAGTTAATGGGACACTGCCATAAGTAGCCCTTGAGACACGAGGAGGAAACAATGTTTGATTCCAAGCAAGTAATAATGCAGGAACTTTATTGTAGACTTTAATATTTCCAACTTTTTTAGGTTCTATAAAGTTATCTTTTGGGAAATGATTCATCATTGTTTCCCATTCAGTTCATTATAGCCCATTGTTAACAGGATGTGTGCTTTCCTCATCCACAACAATTCTTTTCATGCATTGAACCTGAACCCTACCTTTCCTTATCTGCTAAAGACTGATGTATTTCTGAATTCACCCCCCCAAGATTTTGGTCTGTTTTGTGAATATATTTATATTTTGAATGAAAAGAATGTTTTCTGTTTTCCCAGAATACTGTCTTTTGTTATGCTAGAGCACAATCTCACTCCTAAGAACAAGCAGGACACCTCAAAACTGTCTTTCTCACCCTGCTAATACAGAGACTGAACCCAAGAAAAGACGGTGCTGTTCTCACCTCCAGGCCTAGTGAAATCAATTTACTGAACTCTTACAAAGCCGCTTTTTTTCACAACATTTAGAAGACGCCTTGAGCCCTTCCTGGAAACGCCTTCTTGATGCTCAACAGGGTTTACCACACTTTTGCCATAAAATAGACTTCTACAATGTGTCTGAATGTGTATGTGAAGTAAAGGCAGAAATTTTCACTGTTGTTAGATTTAGCTGCACCAAAAATGATGGCAAATGCATGCTAGCCTGCTTCATGAACCCCAGGCAGGTTTCTATCACCCCTTATTTTTGTACATGTAACATTTCCTGTTTCCTTCTGAAATGTTAAATACTCAAAGAATCTGAAACTATTTTCCTACCCATTAACTTGGGTACAGAACAATGTGTTTTCACTGGCCTAACCCGCATTACCATTCTGATATACTCTTTATCACTTCTTCCCTCTGTGTTACTGTGTTTCCTCTTGGTGTTTTGAGCTACTTTTAACTAATTATATTGAATTCAGAGGTAATCATATAGTTTGGTGAAAACGTAATTACAGGGTAATCTCATTGTACTTAAGCTATTTTATTCAGAATTTAATGAACAAATTTCCATGCGTCCTTTGGGTCATGTTGCTATATGAGATCATGGCACTTTTCTCTCAAAGTTTCTACAGTTCACAACAGACTCCAAATCTTAATTTAAAACCAAATCATGCTCATATAGCTTTGGGAAATATATTTTCTAACTGTGAAATGTTTAATTATTAAAAGATTTATTAGATTATAGCCCAAAGACATATATATTGCATAAACTTTCCAATGGGTATCTATGTAGGAGCTGAAACAGCGGTCATCACTATAAGCTCAGGATGTCAAGCTCATCTTGGTATGCGTAGTTATCCAACTGTGTAGATGTCTACATCTGAGCTGTATGGTCCAGTATGCATCTGAACGTATTTTATAGTCATAGAGAGAACAGGAACTTAAATAACATGTTTCATCTGACCTGTTATGGATGTCTACCTCAGGATGAGATGAATCAGATTCTTTAAGTGCCCATTTCTCTCCCTGGTCTCTGAGAGCCTAAAAAAAAGCCCACCTAGTTCAGGTATAGACAATTACTTTGTAGGCACTTAAAATTAGGTGAGTTGAAACCTGCCTGAGGTGCCTAAAAAGCATGAATGAATTTTTCTTTACAGCCTCTGTTCTTCAGGAGAAAGTTGTTATCTCTGGTGCAGAATAATATTAGATTTCATACATGGAGAACACAGATACAAAGAATTAAAGGTTCAATTCCAGAGGTACTGAAGTTCTGATACTCTAGTTTCTGTGAAGGAAAATCACACAGGAAAGTGCTTCACAGAGATCTATGGGATATCTAAGATCTGAATGCTGAGACACCACTTAACAACTAAACTGAAGCCTTGCCTTGACCTCTAGCTCTACTATTCAGTTCATTTTAGCAATATGATACATGTGATGTACAACATGTGATGATCAGCAGGTAATGAGCAGGGAAATAAAACTGTGTAAGAGCAAATGTTAACAGATGTACATGGAAATTATAGCCCTAGTTTTTCCATAAAAAGACGGTAAAATTAGTTGTTGCCATTGAGGAATGGAATCTTGAATTTACAACATATAGTTGTATGAAAAAGTTGGCTCAGTAGTTAGTGATGGTCAAAAAGTAAATTGTAAAACTATTTAAGAATTACTAGGAAAATAATTTAAAAAGCAATAAAAAAAGATCCCAAATGCACCATTAGACATAGTGGAGTCACCCTTCATACAACATGCAGTTAAGGGTTTCACTGTGCGTACTTGATTCATAAAGCTTGAAATGGGTCACAAATTTTGATTGGATACCTCAGGCATGAAGTATTGTTTCTGTCTTTGATGGAAAAAGCATAAAGGATGAAGTTTGCCACATGAAAATGCATGATGTTACATGGAAATTTAATTTGCATATCAATGTAAGTTAAAAATTCTTGCTAGTCTTTCTCTTGATCTTTCCTAGAACATCAAGACAATAATGGTGAAAATAGTAATTAATATTAACACACACTGTTCAGCGTTGCATTTAACCAAAATTCTGAAAATCTTTTTCATGTCATCTGCATGTGTATTAATACTGGATATAATTTCTTAAGTATTCGAATACTAAGTGACGTCATTCTCTTTTCCTTAATTTTAAGGGTTTTTTGCTTCTGGATTATCCTAAGGAAAGAGTATAAGATTCTCAGATACTGTAAATTTATAGAACATTTCTGGACTCATTTGTCATTTGCCAACTGACACGTCTGAGAATCTGGCTAGACATTTATATTAATTTCTCTTATTTTATCTAACTTTTATTATCCTTGCCAGTATACAGGACATTCTTGCAAAGACAGTGATTTTGATCTTGTTCTTTGTTGAGATCAAAAAAACTGTTTTGTCTTGTAGAGTTATCTTACTGTGATGAAGGAATCATGCACTGGATCACAGGGATCTTCTTTGTACCTTTTATGGTCAACCACAGCTGTAGCTTACCGTGCTGTTATTTGGAGATCTCAAATGAGGTGTCACCGTGGTCATGTCAGAACATGAAGATACAACCCCCTAAATCAATAAAGAAGGAGCAAGTCATTTCTGCCTGCTGACACTTTAAAAGCAACCCTTTATCTGGTGGACTCCCAAGATGAGGCCAGGAGCACTTCAGTCTCCATTTGACCTTGAGAATTATTTCTTCTCAGCTGTGAATGAGACAACAGCTCTAGCCACTGCTTTGGAGGGTCTTCTGTCCTCAGCAGCATTTCTTTTGCTCTGCTGGCTGAAGATAATTCAAATGGTTTTCAGCTATGTTTTTCCTTCATGTTGCCTGATGGCCTTCTGGCCCCAAGCTTGTGTCAGTGAGGTTTCCTCCAAAGCATCTGCATATCTGGGTTTCCTCCAGCAACAACCAGGCTGAAGGGGAAGGATGGAAACTGTAATATATGCTCGAATATATTGACATGGAGTCAACCCTGAACCAAAATGATGAGGCACAGCAGTGGTACAGCATGTTCTTGTTGCAAGTCAACACAACTTCCCATGGCCAGAGTGTGCACAGCACACGAACCCTGTGGAGTGTACCCACTGTACTCCATGTCACAGCACATGCCTTGCCAAAGGAATGTCATAGCACTGGACATGCTATTTATAAAGTGCTATTTTAAAAACACTTTTGCTTTTAAAAATTGTTCAGAGTTAAAACTCATAATTTTGATACTGTTACATTTTATGCAGTAGCCATATAATTTCATCATTTCCTACTTACATACTAGTGGTTGGTAACTGCATACAGCTGTAAAAATAAAATGAAATAACACAAATTGGATGAATGATAATCACATTTTAATATTACAAACCAGCTTAACATTACAAAAAATATTAAGTATTTGTCCAGTTTTAAGTAGGTGTTTACAACCTTTTAAAAAGATACAAATGTGTGAGTCCATTAGAGAGATCAGAAGAATAAAGGCACAAATATCTAAATTTAGTAGAGAGACTATAATGAATAAGAAATAAAGATATGCTTAAATTTAAGTATGGGTTTAAGTGGTTTGCTGAACTAGGGGTTTAATATTAACTTCAGTTTTGAGAAAACTCATGGTTGTCTGCATAGGTCTACTCTACTAACTCAGTATTAAAAAACATAAGTAATTCATAGAATCATAGAATCATAGAATCATAGAATCATAGAATCATAAAATGGTTCAGGTTGGAAGGGACCCTTAAAGGTCATCTAAACCAACCCCCCCTGCAATGAGCGGGGACACCTTCAACTAGACCAGGTTGCTCAGAGCCCCATCCAACCTGACCTTGAATGATTCCAAGGGTGGGGCATCTGCCACCTCTCTGGGTAACCTGGGCCAATGTTTCACCACCTTCATGGTAAACATTTTCTTCCTTATATCTAGTCTGAATCTACCATCTTTCAGTTTAAAACCGTTACCCACTGTGCTCTCCTGGATTATTTTTTTTTTTTCTTTTCAAAAAAGACCTTATCACTAGCAGAATGGCATATGCTGACAAAGGAAACAGGAATAGAAAGTTAGCAGAGACTCCATGGGATCCTCAAACATAAGATGGGAGGAATGTCGGGTCTCTGGTCCTACCCTGCTCCTTCATATCAGGGCCATCTATGAGATTTGACCAGGTGGCTCAGGACTTTGCTGGCCAAGACTTGAAATGTTCCAAAGACAACTTGTTCCAGTGCCTGACTGTTCGAATTCTTCTGTATATTTATTCTGAACCTCTCTTTGTCTTACACCTATAATCTCTCGTCCTCTCACCATGCTCCACTTTTAAGACCCTGGTTTTGTCTTCTTGATGACCTCCTTGTAGGTATGGGCAGGATGCTGCTATGTCCTCCTGAAGCTGTCTCTTTTCCAGGTCAAACAAGCCCAGGTTCCCCAACATCTTGTGAAGGGCAATTACTCCAGTTCTTGCTCCCTGCCCCTGCTTCACTTGTTCCTTCCCCATCACTGAATTCATGTCAGTTTACCAATACCTTTCTTTTTTAGTTGTCCGAAACCCGTATGCAATATTGTAGATGTGGGCTCGTTACTGCTGATTAGAGAGGAATAATCCCTTATCTCCATCTCCTGGCTTTGCTCATGCATTAGCAGCCCAGGATCCTTTTGCTCTTTGCTGCCAGGGTACGCTGCTGGCTCATGTTTGCCCACCAGGACCTCCAAGTCTTTTTTAGTAGAGCTGCTCCCTTGCACAGGCATAACTCATATAAGGTGCAGAATTTTGCATTTTTTCCCCTGTTAAATTTCAGGAAGTTCCTGTTGGCCCTATCTTCCAACCTGTCTAGATCCCTCTGAGCAGCAGCCTTGCCCTTGAGAACAATGACTGGTCCCCAACCTGATGAAAAAGTTCATATAATGAACTTTATGTAATGGTACCTTAGAACGTTTGTAAAATTGTTCTTTTTCAGTACAGTTTTCATCAAGAATAAAAATAGATGAATATAGTATTACTTATTTTCCATGATAAAAGTTATCTGAGATTTTTCCACAAAAAGCAACATTTTCTTACCTGAGTGAAGAGCCCTTAGACAAAACATTATGGTATGCCTGCTCCGAGGAGGCCTGCAGTTTGGTTGAAGACCTGTCTCAGCTCACTAGCTGAGCTTGGCTTAATAGCAATAGGTAGAGACTATTGCTCAGTGTAACTCAAGAAATATATCTTTAGCTGCACCAAAAAAGTAAAAAGTTCCAAGAAAAAATACTTGGCAACCACTGCTGCAGCGAACACTGAATAAAAGGGAGAAGAAAACAAAGCATCACAAAGGAAAAATCAGCTCCTCTTATGTCTTCATCGTAGCTGACTAAAGTTGGATTTCAAAGTACTTTTCAAGCTGTTTGGATACACATCAACTTGTAAGGGTAAAGGGAAGAAGAAAGGAAAGGAAAGAAACTCACCAGCTTTTCAGCCCTGAGCACCAATGAATTATATTTTTTCCCCGTGTTTCTTTGCAAGTCTGCTCTCTCTTTTTTGTACAGTTTTATTTATGTGGCAAAGTATTAACTCAGCAGTAAGCTAACAGCCACATGGAGTTATGAGAGGACACATTTGACTTTTCTGCTGAAACATGATATTCTTTACGAAACAATAGATTGTACAGAGGAAATAATGATTCCTGGGAGACCGAGTGTCTCAGGGGGTTGGGATGTGCACCGGGGCTTTCAATTTCTACCTCAGCACTTTGCATGTCAACTAGATTAGTACTGACCTGAAACTCCCTTCTCACACCTCGGCAGTTCCTCATGCTTTGCCATTTGTAAGGGAGCATTGGGAATGGACTGCTGCTTCTCATTTAGGGAACAGAAGGGAAACCAAATTGTTTCCCCTCTTGTTCTGCAGTAGTAAAAGTAAAGGCTTTGCTTTCACTGTAGTTTAAACCCTCAAGTCCTTGAGGAGAATCTCTGCATGCCTTACGGAAACCATTTGGGCTGTTCTCCCTGCAGAACCATGTCCTGACCATGGCATCGTTAGATGCTTCACCCATCAGTTTCCTAATTTCCCCTCGGATGTTAGACCAGGCCGCAAAATGACAGCATGCAAAAGCAAGCCTTGGGTACTTCAGCAAAGCTATTAACATAGATGAAATAGGCTTATTGCTGGCAGAACATGAGACTGGTTATTGGCAGAACTGGCTGAAGTGGTAACTCCTGAATCCTGCAAAGGGCTTTTAGTAAGATTCGTGACTTAACAGCGACTGAACCACGCAAAACCACCCAACTGGCTGGGCTGTTCATGTGCACGATGGCTTGTGATAGTTTGAGCTGTATTATAGAGGACACAGAGAGCAGTGTTTTTAAAAAAATGTTGAGAGGAAGTGTCTGTAACCTGCATGTAACCTTGCTGTCAGGTAGCCTGTTTACCAGCTGTGGTACAGAAAGGGCTTTTAGGCTTAGTCTCACAGTGTTCTTGTTATATTTAGCTGCAACAGGAGCTTAAATTTAGTTACCCAGTAGGGAAACATTTGGTCTAAGCTCCTTTTGTAATTCATGGAGAGGCAGACAGGTATTCCAGAGTATGTGTCTTAATCTAAAATAAGTGTTCATGATGAGCATGATCATTTGCGCATTTGCCCTCTGTAAGTAGTTGTCCCTTTTCATTTCCTAAAGAAAGAGTGCAGACAACTGGCACAGACAAGACATAAAAAAAATTTACATAGTTTATATGAGAGAAGATGTAACTTGCTCATAGGTCCTCAAAACTAACATCATGGCCATGAGTTCCCTTCTGCCTTACAGGGCCATCTTAAGGAAACTCAAGGCAAACTGGTATTTCACAGACAATGCTAACTAGTCTCATTTTGCATGTGTATGATGCATGGAAAATCTATTAGAAAAATGGAATTCGTAATGGAAAAAAATGGTCAAAGGTTTGTGAAGCAGGATGGAATAAATGCAGGGAAGGATCCTGGAACCTAAGGTATTTCTGAATGTTTTTGAATATCCAGAACACAATGCTACAAAATGATTTTCTCAATGTAAAATATGACTCCCAGATACACACCTTTCTGCGTAACAGAGAACAACCTACCAGTGCTGTTGCTCCAAGACCTGTACGTCTAAGCCATGCAATAAACAGCTGTATTTTGTTTAAGGATTCAAAGCCCTGTTGAGTTTCCCTGCCTTTTGGGAATAAAACAATACCAGTAATGGGAGATGGGAATGTGGAATAATCCCCACAGTAATTAACAGCCTGGAGCAATTGCTAAGTAGCTGTTCGTTCCACTGTGTTATGGGAAAATCACAGTCCTTCTAAAGGTAAGGTGGCCCACATAACCATGTTTCATTTAAATCTTGCTAAGCAAAAATCCAACTTTCTAATAGTCTCTTCAAGGTTTTTCTAAATGTCTTGGCAACCTTTACGCTTACGGGTTTTCTTTTCATCCCATCCACTTCTTTCTCTAGCCTTGGTATAAATTTCTCTTAATAGAAAAGTTGCCTGTTAGCAACAGAGGACACATTTCAGAAAAGGATTTTGAAATAGGGGAGGAGGAGAGTTGAAAAGACTTTATACTCTTCCCATCTCTCAGCACCTTTTACTGTGACACCGCTCAGAGAGGGCCACACTTCAGCCTGATGGTGAAATGTCTCCTTAGCATCCAGACGATGTCTTCTGTTTGATAAACAGTCACGGAGTTGGATAAGAGAACAGCTTAAAGCAAGCATGGCAGAAATGGCAGCAGGCAGATTCAATTTCTCCAAGAGTGCTTGAATACTGGGGTATAATAGAGCTAAATATTATCTGTTGTAGTGTCCTGATGTGTATATTGACTTGTTTTCCTTTGTGCCAAGAACTTTCATGGTGTCTTTATTATCAGCGCTAGCAGAACAGGGCAACACTTGTTTGAACTCAATCTGTGGCTTTGAATTTGTCAGGAACAAGAGGACAATTGTGCAATGCTATTCTTCATTTTTTAAGTGACAATAGGTATGTTCAAACTGTCTGTGTGATCTGGATCAGAACCAAGGGCTTTGTGATTTTCTGCCCAAAGTTGTGACTACATTCAGAGAAATCCAAATGCGTCGCAAAGCCATTTAAAGTGATTAACAATACCCACAAGTAAGTGATGGAAGTCATTACTTCCAGGCCTGCTATCTCCTCCTGAGGTAATAGCTGCAGGAGCAGACGGCTAACTGAGTTGAAAAGCCGGTAGATTCTCTGTTTGGTCTGGCAGGGAGGCAGAAGGAGCAAAATTCCTCACTGTCTCCTTGATCCTTCGTTTTCTACCAGTATAAAGAGTCATTTTCAACAGGATCACAGAGTGCTCCTCCCTGATGCTGTCCCACATCCTATTGTGGTCTTTTTGATGTGGGAAAGAAGAGCTCTTCACCCTCCAGGCCGACAATCTATACCTTCCATTTTTCTGTTATTTACTTCTGCTGGAGATATAGGTCTCACTGTTGCTGTTGCCACTGGTTTCTTCCTCATTGAGTTTCAGATCTGCTCTTTTTGGTATTTTTCCTTAAAAGGTGGGTATGCAGCCTGCTTCCCAGCTGGATGGAAAAGCCTGTACAGTCTGTACTCTAAAAAAGGGAAACAGAGATCTAACCTAGACAGTTTGAATTGTCCTTTAGCAATACTGTGTTCCTGGGGCAATTAATGGATATAGATACTTGACACAGGATGACTGCATTCCCATGGCCATCTGTCTCTCTTCATAGACCATCCTGAGAAATAAGGTGTTTGTCTTGGAAAGGGTAGACCGGTGCCTTCAGGACTATGCGCCTAAAATTCCACCACCAGTCTAAGGTAGATCCGGTACAGACATTAGATCTTGCTCTATGTCATATCCTACAGCCCTAGATTTTGAGGCTGGAGGGACTGCTATGAACTTCATTCCAAACTAAAGGAACCTTATTATAATAATCCATAATTTCACAGATTGAATGGTGATAACCTCTGTCTTTCACAAAGCTGTAATTTTATTCTTTCTCGTAAAAAAGAAGGCATTGTAGGTTTTCAACATTTAAGATTTCCCTGCCTCCCCAATTTGTCTTGTCATTGTTAAATCTTATCTCTACTTCTTTGTTTCCACCATTCTTTTTAAAGAATCATAATTGGTACGATTATCCTTGCTATGAGAATAATTAGCTATAGCTTTTTGACACGTTAAATGGGGAACATTACATTTTAAGCAGCAGGCACTGAAACACTAAACAATACTGCTTTGAATAGGACCATAGAGAAGAGGCTCAGGTGAAACAATTGCTAATTTTAGCAACTTGAACTTTATACCTTTATAGAAGAAAATTAATCTCACAGTAGTTTTTGGCTGTGAAATAGACAGAGCACTTTGGCCCCTTTTTAAAATAGACCTTTGATATTTTCAGTGATGGAAGATGGTTGTACAGTGAATCATCCCCTGATGTGTCCAAAAAAGCTTTGCTCTTACAATAAAAAGAAAGTGTTTGATTCTTCTCCCGTGTGGCTGGATAAGTCAAATATTGTCTAATGCAAATAGCACCATCCAGCAACACTTGCATTTTACGTACGAAATCTCTCAACAGAGAACTGGGCAATGTCACATCTCAAAAAATAAAGGTTATTGAATTTTAATTGCTCTAGCATTGAAAACTCCGTTCCATGTTTAGCAAAGCTAATTGTAGGAAACAGGTACACACGGGTACCTATATGATATTCGAGAGGTGTCCGATTAGCCCTTGGTAGCTGCCAAAATGCTTTCCTTCACTGAATGTGATAGGAATTTGCAGACCCTTAGACAAGACTACTTTGAGACAGTCAGTTGTTCACCTTACTGAGGTATTTTAGTTTTTCAGAAAAACTATAGGCCTAAGACGCTTGCTTGGCGTAAGTGGATTACAGCGGTGAATTGGTCTTGTAATCATCCTGTTAACGGCATGGCTGTGGTGAGCCTTTTTTCTTAGAGAGGAGAATGAAGATATGATAATTCTATTGAAATAGAAGGTTTTAATTGTTTGCTAGAACTGAGTTTGGTCAGCAGTGAACTGCAGTATTATTATGATAATATAACTCAGTGTTCAACTGTAGTAAGGAAACGATAATGTAAGTTTGATGGAACTAATTGCTGTAACTAATATAATTGACATCTTAATATATTGGAAAATAGTATTAAGAAATTCTGTAAAAACCAGCATGTTAAGTAAATTAAAAATGGCTTAATTAATGGAGTTATTACCTTTGCAGCTTTTCCCAGGTTGTTGTTTCTGCCAGGCGATGTTAAGCTAAACAAGATAAAAAATTACTTGGATTTCAGCAATAAAGAACACTGATTTCATTTCTGCTTAAATAAGTCTCTGACTTCTATACTGATTTCAAGACGTTTTATCTGAAGGAAACCTAGTAAAGCAATGAGGTATTACTCAGACCCTCATCTAAACTGATAGCTAATATAGGCTTAAATAAAGACCTTGGGATTTAAATTCCCCAGAACATGTGTGCAACAGTTGCAGCTATGGGTTAGCCCTTAAAGAATGAATTCACTTCTTGCCATCCTGGTTTCTTCATCTATGCATAGTGGTACCTCAACAGTCTGGGTAGGAAACATCTCAGGGAGCAGGAATCTCAGGGCTTGGAGCCTCCTTTTTTCCATCTGAATATTCAGCAGAAAAGAAATCCAGCTTCTTGCCCTGCACTAAGCACATAGTTATTAAAGAAAAAATAGGAAATAACAGTCATTTGGAAGCACATTATAGGACTGAGAAATATATGATCGGTTCCTGGAATTGCTGCATCTGTTGTTCCGCAAACTTGAGCAGATTATTTGATTCTCTGTGTCTTAATGACTGTAAGTGTAACTGAGGCTAAATCTTGTTTTATTCCCAAGTAAGATTACATATCCCCAAAGCAAGTCTTCCATTCTTCGCTCATCGCACCTAGTTGCATCGCAAATTCTGTAGTGCAAGGATTAATTATTATTATGTGCTTTTCATCTGGCACATTGGGCCACAACTGTGCTACCACAGTATAAACAAAGTACAGCAAAATTACAGGTACTTTGGATCCCTAGAAGAAGACTAAAAAATTAGCAAGCGCGCTTGATTCTTAATTTTACTTCATTCTGCCAGATACTGAATTCTGTTTTGTTCTGCCAGAATATTTGGTACTTCCATAACACTCTTCCATTTTGCTTAAATTATATAATTGTTAATTATCTTAGACATTTTGCATCCGCTGATTATTTGTCCACAAAGAAATGTTCAGTTTACACATGGCTGCATGCCCAGTTGATTGCCCTTCTAAACTAGACATTACTAGAACCAGTGCTGTATCATTAAGAGGACACTCTCTGTTTCAGAATACAACTGAAACTGCCTTGCCTTTTTCTTGCTTTGGAAGGTGTGTTCAGGGTCCTCCCCTGTTAGAGATGCTTTTCAACTTCTGTCACTATTTTGACATTTTGATGCATCACTGGGGAATGCTGAAATAGTTGGTTTGACACTGGTGTCACAACCTTCCATCTTTGCGTGAAAGCATCTATTACTGTATTTCCACATCTAACCACAATCTAGACACTCATGACAAACCACAATAGTCATGTTAGCCCAAGTGAAGGAAAGAAAAAGAAAATCTTCACAGCTCGCTGGCAAATCACCTTGACTCTGCTAAAGCAAGATGTGAGTGCTGATATTTTACCGAGTCCCTTGGAACAAGAGGAACTCTCCATGCTAAAAAATGGGGGCAAATTACGTGAAAAAATAAATGAGGTTTTTGGATATATGGGGGAAAAGAATCACGATAAGAATGGCTATACACTGGAACAGGTTGGATGGGTTTATGGAATCTCCATCCTTGCAAATTTTCATAACTTATCTGGAAAATACTCTGAGCAACCTTATCTTCTGTAAAAATTAATTCTCCGTCGTGCAGGGGGTTGGACTAGATGAAATACAGAAGTCACCTCTGCCTAAAATATCATGTGGTTCCAGGATTTGTTCTGCCTGTCTCTCTCATGAAGAACAGAGGGCACTTCCATGACTAGCTGTGACTGCGTGTCTAGCTTTTAGTTGATTAAATTAGATGAGATTAAGCCCATCCTAATGCTGGGGAATTTAGAAGGATACAAGAGAATTGTTCAGATTAACAATAGAAAACAGATTCAATTCAACTGCTGTATTAGGAACCTGTGTGCTCATGCAAAACAGAGGCCACCAGAAAAGCCAAAATTCAAAGTCAAGTTCTCTAGAAATTATGTGTGGAGAAGATACACTGTGATCACAGGCCCTGGTACCACTGGAATTAAATAACAGGGAAAAGTATGATGGAAAAGTATTGTCCTCAGTACTGTAGGGCTTGTATCAAACCCATCTTCTAAATATCTATAGGCAGGTGAGATGCATCCTGTCCTCTTGGCAGAATTGAGTCTTCCTAGTGAAAAAAAGTCATTTAGTCCTTTGGAGTCAGTTCGGTTTAGGCTCTCCTTATAAAATTGCAGAGAGATAAAACCACCTCCACAGCACAGCACAGTCCTTCTGGACATGCTTCTTTTTGCTCATTCACCACATGGGGAAGTTAAGACAACCATGCTTCTAATTTAATTCCTTCAGCTACATAAAAGGAGATGTAGCAAAGGCCACTGTCCACATTAAGAATTGGTGCAGAGCAGCTACTTTGGTATAACTCCATATCCTTAGTGAGCATTGATTTCTCTGCGTAGGCTCCCCCCAAGCTCTGAATGTTTCAGCGCTATGTGGATACTGTGTATTATCTTGAAGAGAAAGTCATTACATTAACAAGATGACACGTAAAGGAAAGTAGCCAAAAAAAAAACCAAAACGGTGGCATACTTTGGAAAAAGAAACTGTTTCTTAATTTTTAAGTCTTCTAAAAAATTCAGATTTTTTTTTTTCTTCTTAGTAGTTATTTATGGGCTTTCATTTGAATGTTATACACTCAGCAATGTTTCTATGGTTTCCTTCCTGGTAGTTTTTTGGATTATACTTTGAAAATTTGGCAGCCATACAGCATTTCTTTATATTGTGTATGCTAACGATCAGATTTTTACCGAGATGGCTATGAAAATCTCAGTAGCAAAAGCATAGAAAAACTACTGCTCAGAATCCTGCCTTCTCTCGTAAAAAGCAAAAAGACTATACATACTGCACATCACTCAGTTTGTAACCTCAGACTGGATAATCACAGGAATACTTTTAAGGCCCGAGCTCAGTCCTCTCTTCCTTTACTACTGCACCTTGCTGTCACTCATTACATTGCTGATAAAATGATTTGACAAGATCCTTGGGCCAAGAACTATTTATTTGTTCTGCAAAATGTCCAGCTGACTAAAGTAGCTGAGTCGAACAATAGTGTTGGTGGGCGAGTGGGTGGCTTTGATAGAGCCATTTCGCTGTCAGAGGCAGTTGTTTGCAAACCCATAGCGATACCTACCTTTGGCATAACATCCTGGAGAATTTTGCTGTGCTGCATTTTAGAAAGGGATGAGATATACTCATAATATTGAACACTATATCATATATTCTATATATTTCTGTTTTCCAGCTCTTAAAAATCCCTCTTCATTTAGGATTTTCTTATGTTTTAAACTGTGGTAGCTGGTGTTTTAATTGGCTAACCTCCATTTAAGGTGTAGACAGCAGAAGAAGAGCCTGATTATACCACATATAGGCATATCTGTTCTAGTTTTGCTCCAGATTATCTCACTAAAAATATAAATGAACATGTAGTGTCATCCTCTTCCTTAGCAGACTAACAGCCCAGAGACTCCTGCTGTGGTCCAAGCCTACGCTGAAATCCAGGCAGCTGCATTTGCTCTGCTGCTGTTATCCAATTAGCTAACAATTAAACAATTGGTTACTTATCTGATTAACCAACTGTAGCTGACTCTCTGTACTACAGTCGTTCCTTCTTTTTACTGTGTATAGAATAGACATGCTTTATTGCTTTTAGATCTGATTCCAATCCACCATTGGTCGGCTATCTTTATTACTGATTTTGCTTGTATTCAGTGCTGACCACTCTTTAAAACTTAGCATATTTTAGCCAATACATTTTAAGACCCTACCTATTTTTCCAAGCCAGAGTAGTGCTTACTATTGCCTATTATATCTACGCGTGACTTCAACCAGGCGTCAGTCTAAGAATGGGATTTTGATTCATACCCCTCAGAAGATAACTGGTATTTGGAATTTTCTTTACCTGTTTTTTTCTGGCATAACTTGCCTTACTGGAATTCACAAGATTATGAGGTTTCTTGTGTATTAATTCAATATCTTTGGCATTGAACTGCTGTGATTCTGTGTTCAGATGCACAGAGTTGCAATTATAGTCATGTTAGGAGATAAAATCTTGCTCTTTCTGCATGTTGGTGTGCATGTTAGCACTTGATTTTGGGAATCTATTAATGTGGAAGACCTCAAATGAATACAGCAATTGCAAAGGTAGCCATAGTGGTGTCTTCAGTTTCCTAATTCTACATTTCTTTGTGAATAATGTGTAATTACAAAGGAAGATTTTGTCCTTTCAGTTGTAGTGCTGTGTGTTGTTTAAACAGTTGTCAATATTAAAAAGAATTGGTTAATGCATCTCTTGCTGTGTATTTCAATACCTACTCACCATTAAATTCCTACTGGTCAAATATTCCTTTGTTATATTGGCTAAAACATTTGTCAGACTGACAGATATGGATATAATTTATAGATTTCTAAGTAAGCAAGCAGGGAACATGTATAAATATAGATCTTTACTGTAAAAGTCAAGAGTATGAGCCAATGAATGAATGCACTTTGATATACTCCTGCAAAGTTCTAGTGTCGTCTTAGCCACAATTATTTGATGAAGTTTTTTAGCTCTTTAAACTAATATTCCTCATTGACTCTGAAACGAACAGCAGCTTGGAAAAGGAAGGGAAAGTGATAAACAGCATCTGTTTTACAGAAGAACCTGCTGGAATTAAACTTCCTCTAATGTATAGAAGAATAAACTGGAAATTTATCCAGCAATAGCAACAAAAAAGTGTTTAAAGATGATTAATCTTATAAGTCTGTTTCACCAGCACCAGTTCTCTAGAGGGAAAGGCCTCATATTGACATTTGACAAAGTTAATTTTAGTAACCGATAATTGATGGATCAGTTTTTCTAGTCTAATCTGGTTTCTTGATCTCTGCTCTGTCTCCAAATAAGGTCCATTTATTTAATTTTACCCAGCAGCTCAATTATGCACAATAAGGGTATTTTCATTAATTGAGATTTGAAATGTCTAATGCTCTCTGCGTCCTTTTGCTAGAGATATAAATGCAAAAGAATCACAGACTGGTACAACACCAAAGAGTTCAGAAAATCACCCAGAAATTCAGAGATAAGGTAAGGCACCTGAATTCTCCCCACTGGCTAGAACTCTCTAAATGAAACCTTTCCACCTGAGAAGCCAGGTAGGGGTCTAGTGAACACACCTGGACCAAGTCTCAACAGATCTGCAGTATAAACCTGGAGTGGAGACTTTGGGTCTTTTCTTCCTTGCCTTGTTACAACAAAGGTTTTTCAAATGGGGGAGGGAAGAAGAAATAACAGGCGCTGAACTTGGGAGATAAGAGGGCAGGCAATGAAAAATATCCTCCCTACCGGTATCTGCCACAACCCTTGGCAGTCTAAGCCTTCAGGGGTTTCTATAGGTGCAGGCGGTTTTTCAGGCTTTCATGTTCTCAGCAAGGCAGTTTCCTGGAGCTGTGGACAGAAGAGGAAACCCTCCCACCCTGCCCCACAGTTTCCTTGGGGTCCTACCTGGTTTTGTCGCACAACATCAAACCAAGCCACGGGGTTCGCACTTCCAGCCTCCCGAGTGGGAGATGTTCACCACGTCCTGCTCTGCCTGTGCAGATATCATAAGGCTTTAAGCAGGAACTCGCTTAACTCTATGAAAGCAATGAGTTGTTATTTCCTCAGGGCTAAGTACCCCTTCTCCCACTTTTTCCACTGGTTTGGAGTGGAAGCTCTTTGGAAAAGGATTTTTACTGTGTTGCTAGCATTACCTAAGTGGGGGCACAGACATATTAATAATAGAAAGGAAATGCTATTAAAAAGGACGCCAGCCCCCATAAGCAGACCAACCTTCAAGTAGCAATTTTAATAAAAATATTGTGAATAATAATGGACTAAAAATCTGAACCCATACAAATAACAGAAGGCTTTTCTAATGCTGCATATGAGAAGGAATTTTAATGTTTGAGAAACAGTTGTTCTGCTAACATCAAACTAGAGCTGGCTGACGTTTTTCCATTGACAGAGAAATTAATTGGACAAAAATTGTTTACTGCAGCAACTGTGACTGTTAAATTTTCTAGTTTCCACTGAAATGACCCCTTTCCCCCATATACTTATTGTATTTTGAATGACTTTTTGAAAGAAACCTTGTGACTGGGATCATGACTCAATGATTACTTCCCAATTCTGTTAATGTGTGTTAATAATTTATCCCCACAGGACTGATGCAGTAAAAGAAAACATGCTGGGGGCTTGCAATGCAGGGGTCTCTCAAAAACCCGTTTTACTTGGGTCTGTGCATGGTCCTACCTCCATGCAGGTAGAATGGCATCAGTTGAACACCTAGTTGAACCAGTGACAGTATTGGAAATAACTATCTGCTTATATCCATAAATTATTTAAAAATACCCTTAGAAACCAGTTGAACTTTCTGAATACAATGTAGGACTTTAGTATTTTTCCCGTTCCTTCTCTTCTTTATTCTTGCTCTTTTCCTTTCTCTGTCTTTTTACCCCATTTTCTCAGTTATTTCCTCTGTGGGGGAAAAAACAGTTTCTTGTTTAAAAAAAAAGTTTTCCTTACAGTTCTTGTCTTTTCTCAAGTATTTCCAGTAAAGGAGAGGTTACAAAACAGAAATAAATATTGAAAAATAACATCCATAAACTGAAAATTCAAGGTAAACAAAATATAGCTATTTCAGCTTTAAGCACAATGACATTTGAGACTGTGTTGAATTTTTTTAGAGAAAGCAATAGGTTTTGAATTTTTCAGTTCCAACCCAGAATAAATTAATTAAAATAAATAGTATGATGGGAACATTCATTTTAATTTGAAGTGATATTTTAGACTAAAATATTTCTTTTTAATTGAGATGCCATCATAGAATTGTTCTCATATTTTTTGCATGCAATCTGGAAGAAAAAAAGACAATACTACCTCAAATTGTGCAACAGCTTCTTTTTATTTTAATAACTTGATTTATGTTG
Source organism: Ibidorhyncha struthersii (assembly GCA_013398815.1). NCBI lineage: Eukaryota > Metazoa > Chordata > Aves > Charadriiformes > Charadriidae > Ibidorhyncha > Ibidorhyncha struthersii. The sequence continues at coordinate 201,087 of VZSZ01006111.1, read as the reverse complement.
AATTTTAGGATACTTTTCTTATTCTCTTATTTTACTATTACATTACATTACTATTGCATTACATTGAGAAAAATAATAAAGCCATTTTACAGAAACTGAGTCATATAAAAAAAGGATTTAATAACTTTTCTAACAATATACAGAAAAGTAGCCTCTTCAATGATAAAAGACATCTTATAAGGACCATTATTTGAGAAGGCTTGGTTGCTAGGAGACCATCACTAAAATTGATCAGAATAAAAAATGTTTTATTTCAAATAAAAACGTTAATTAGTGTGCATGTTTAACAGGTAATATATTAAGATATCAGGTATCTGTTGATGTAAAAGTATGTATGGAAAAGAACAGGATTAAGTTAAAAATCTTGTGGAAATCAGCAGGTACAGGGCGTCCTCTTCATTGGTTAAAATAGATCTATAAAAGCAGAAAATTATTAGTAAGGAACCTAACCTTGGTGCAAAGTTCATTTTGCTTGTTGTATCATTTGTTAATCATATTACATAAAAAACACCACATAAAAGATTCCAGGTCATAAAAACTGCAGCTGAAGACTGTCACGCATGAGAAGACCAGAACTGCTCAAAATGGACTTTGGAAAGGAAAGACAGTATATTAAGAGGAAAAAAAAAAAAAAAAAAAAAAGATGAATTCTCATACACGCAATCATGTTTGCACAGTGAGAGAAAGGTGGGCGGATACAATAAAAATTGAGCAAGGTTGCAAAACCTGTCAAGGGTTGAACTTCATTATGGGTTTACATACTCCCGTGCTAAGGTCACACTTTCTCCTTTGTCAAAGTACACAGCCTCACAAAAATCCTCAGTGAAGTCTCGTTCCTCAGTTGTTTAAACCATTGAAATTTTGATAGGGTAATTAGGATGTCACAAAACATTGGGGATGGATTGTCACTTTGGGAATGGCACCCTTAAATGATGGGGGCTCTTACAGAGCCTCACGGAGGTTGCAGCTTTGTCAATGGGCTGGGAGAAAATGACACCTGAAGTACATCTCACGTTCCAGTTGGGAGAGAAGGCAGAACAGGGAGGAAAGGAATCCAAGTACACATCTTTCAAATCTGACACTGACGAATGATTTAAATCCCTACTTGTCCTTCAAAAATTAAATACTAAAGGGAAATTTTAAGAACACTTTCTGCCAAACCAGGGTAAGGTCTGTGGCTTCTAAAACCCTTCATGAATGATATTCAAGTTTTGCTCAATTATAATGTTTCCGTGTTTATTTACTAAGTATAATGTTACACACTCATTGGTAAATACAGAAAAAATGTAATTAGTAAATATTTTCTGGGGCAGAATTATTTTATATTTTGTTCTCATTGTTGACATCATCCTTTTCAGGATATGAAATATATTGTTTGCAAATCTCAACAAAACTCTAGCAAAACTAGTAAAAAAAATTCCCAAATCTGCACTATTAGAAGCATTCCATTTTAATAAGAATACTTTTGAAAACATTCCTCAGTTTTGTTCCAAAATCTAAAGACTGTGGGGTTTTATGAAAAGCTTCTTAAGGCTTTAAAAATCTGCATAAAAATTAATCGTGCAAACGAGTGTAAGTTTGCAATATTTGTATCACAAAGATTTCTGTCAAAAAAACACAGTTGGAAATAACATGCTGTTTGTCGTGTAATTGTTACTATTCACTAAAGCAGAAAAAGCAAGTGCAGAGAGCTAAAGAACTGACAGCCTAGTCATTTAAAACTACAGGTTGTCTCCTGGATGACAATAGTTTTCGAAGTAGAGCCTAACACATGCCGAGAAGTTGCTTGCTGGAAGTATATATGGGATAATATTTTAACACTTTAGTTGAACAGAGATTTTAAATTTTTCTTTTTCCTAAAAAATAAGGAAATGCTACTCAGAAAATGTGGTGAGTACAAGAATGGCATATGATCTGTTTTGGTTTTTATTTCACAATGTTTGTTTATGCACAAATACCTAAATTCTAGATTAATTATGGAAGTTGATTTAAACCTCATAGTTGGAGACTGAAGAACTGAATTTCTTATTATGCTCCAGGAGGTCAAAACTGGTGATGTGAATTTGTTTAATCTGCAGAAAAACAAAACATGTTGTCTAAGATGTGGCTGCCTGTATGAATAGCATCTACACAGGGTTGAGTATTGCCCTAGTGACTCTCTTGCGTTCATGTTGCCCATTGTCAAACACACAGACACACCGATCTGCAAAATGCAAATATTTGCGAGGTGCAAGAGAGAATATTCATAACTGAGCTGTGAAGCAGCAGGCAGGAACTTAGGAGAAATCAGTTCTCAGCACTTTGTACTTGGAAAAAGTAATTTAAATTTTCTGGGCAATAATTTCCCCTCTATAAAACAAAGATAATCACTCCCTCTTGACTGCTAGGTAAAACTGGGGGGGAACAAAAAGTATTATTTTTATATGTTTGTGGAAGTGAGTAAAAGAATGACAGATTAAATAACTGTTTCTTACAGGTAGGTAAAAAGAAATATGCTTATGTTTTCATTTTCATTAAACTACAGAGCAGATAGTCCTTATTTTTCATTTAACCATATTGATATAAAAATACTTTGTAAAATCAGATGCTTAAGTTGACAATATCATGACCTATGGCTTTTTATTAGCATACACATACCCTCAAGCTGAAGTTGCAGGCAAGCCTTCTTGGCTGATTCACAGTGATTCTATTAAAATCATCAAGGATTAGATCTAGTTGATCAGCAGCGACTGAGTAGAATTAACAAATTTTATTGTGATTAGATAATTACTGGCTGGAGCTGGGATCTACACAAAGACAGTCAAATCCCCCACTGAAACCCAAACAAAGAAAGCACCAGCAAGGGTGAGTTCACGTACCTCGAAGAGACATCTGAAGAGGTTTAATAAAACCTCAAACAGTAAAGCAGAGCTTTGGAAAATACTATTCTTAGGAGTGAAATGAAAAAAACCACAACCTTCATTCAATAGACAGCTTTTTTTCCTTTATGCTAACAAAGCACGTTTTATTAACAAATCTCCGGAGATGCCATAGTAACTCCAACTCGATTTAAAGGTAAGAAATAAGGCACATTAGATTTCAAGAGGATTTGCAAAACCCTCAGCAGTTTTGTCCCAACTGCTGCTACTATTTATTTTGTGTATTTGCTCTTCCTGGTTCATCCCATATAGCTTTAGGCACTGAAATTAAACTCCTGGTCATGAGGCAGGTTCATGTCTTAGGTGCACTAAATTGTCCTCTGAAGTTGCTGATCTTTTTCTGTTGACCAGGGAGAAAGCCAGGGCTCCTACCTCAGGTACGTCATTTGAAATGACAGATCCAATCTTTAGTGGTTTGCTCATGGTTATACAGGTCATAGGTTCTCGATGAACCTCTATGTTTTATTCATGCATCACCTGTCTATATTTTTCATTAGGTGTTGCAGTAAATGTGATACTTGCTTCAAGTTCTGTTGGTGTTGTCTGACTTTAATTTCAGTATTTTATGTGTCTTTGGATCTGGACCACTGAAATTAACAGGTATTTTAGCACTAACTTCAAGGGCAGCAGGGCGAGATCCTGTCCCTCCTCTGAACTTCCAGGCACTTTAAAAATAAGTCAAATAATTGACAGTATAATAATAATGGAGGATAATTCCTTTCTGACCATGAACGAGAGCAGTATGCATGACCCCCTGAGCTTCATGAACTTTTGTCTCTGATTTTAATAAAGCTTGGATTTGATGGTAACTGCATTTTCCTGTCTGCAGTTGTGCAAATGTTGTCATACCAGACACAGGGAATTAGTGGGTGCACAATGAATTATGGACTTGGGGCCTCTTGGGAGCTGCATAAGGACACTTTTGCCTTTCTTGGCCAGGTGTTATTCGCAGACTGAAATTCAGATTTCATCAGCAGTGCATCATGCAGTGCTGTGCTGCATGAATAGCACAAAGTGAATCCTGTTTGTCCCTTAGTTATGAAATATTTCCACAGCAAAGGATGTTTTTAATGGCTCTTTAGAGCCATACTTGCGTATGTCCTTCTGACCAAAGAACAGAGAAGTACTGGGTAGCAAAAAATTTTTTATGTAAAACATCAGACCTTATATTAAAGTAAAAAATGACTGACATGGTTTTCCTTATTACAAGTATAGAAAAATATTTCTATATAATTAATTCTGAAAGTAAGGTTTATATCTGTTACTAAAGAACAGACGTTTGTTCCCTGCTTTATTCTATATATTTCTTTGCCTTCAGCTAGTAATCTTTCTTTGAAATACCATGGAAACAAGCAAATATGCCTCATTAAACTTTCCTTGCAGGGAAGAAGAAGAAAAAAAAAGGCGGAAAAAGCAGAGAATTTTTAAATCACAGGGTAGGAAAGAATAAAATAGAAAGGATGATTAGATTGTTCTTAATTCTTCCAGGTAAAGTAGCATAATTTGCTGCAACTTAGTTCCTGATTCCCCTCTCTCTAGTTGGACTGTTTTCCAGCTGTACACTGCATTATTACCTCACATTTCACGGTCATGCCCACCATGGTAAAATATGAGTCACAGCTGATACCTAGTATTCCCTTAGTATAGCTGAGATAATATTTTTATATTTGATTTTCTAAGAGATTTTGTTAAGATTCCTATAAAATAGTACTTTAAAATGCAAACCTTGTATAAATTAACATCTAGCTGACAGCTTATACATAGGTACATTTAGAAATATTTCCTTGCCATCAAAAAAAAAGGCCAGATTTCCAGTGAGACCCCACTAAATTCAGTAAAGCTACAATGATATACACCAGTTAAGGACTCAGATAAGGAAAAATTATTAAACCAGAATTTGTAGCTACACTCTTTAATAAGGGATTTAAAATTGCTTTGTAGTTAGAAGCAATTTCAACTTTCAGCAATATACTTTGCTCTGCTTTTATATGTCATCGAGACCTTAATGAATTGGTTGTGGAAGATCCACACATCACTGTTAGTTAAAATCCCCCTCCACGTTTGCCCAATACACCTCCGGTAGGCTTAACTAAGGCAGCATCTGTGAGGGACATGTCTTGAAATTAAACTCCACTCTTCAGAATAGCCCCATAATCTTAAAGACAAACTCGGTAGTGAAAACGATATTGATTTGGCTGAGTTAGTATTTTGCACCCTGAAATCTACTTTAACAAAAGAAAGATCAATAAATGACTTTCTTAGATCAGTCTATGTTTTTATTTAGCTGGCGGGCAGTGTAATTCATTTCCCAACGTGTTAATTTCTAACATGGCGAAAGGCAAAGGTTCTCAAGACACTGCCTCTTACACTGAGACAGCTCAAAGCTAAAGGGAGAAATAATGCAAGCTGCATACCAGTGTGAGCCTGGAGGCAGCCAGGGAACAGCACGTATCTAGAGACCGAGAGCATGCATGAATGCGCGTCCGACAATAAGGACTATCAGAACAAACAGGTTCCTCCTGCAGCTCCTTGAACTCTTGTATCTGGGTTATGTCCCCATTTAGGGCAGTCGTGGAGTACCCGGACCCCATGCTTGGTTTTCCTACCTCTTTTAAAGAAGCTGAGAAGGCCACAATGAGTGAAGTAGCTGGGTGAGGAAGAGGCACGCTTCATTCCTGCATGGCCTTCCTCGTGATGGTGTCCACCTTCCCCACCTCCGGAGAGGTGCCAGCTCATAGTGTTCCAGCAGCTGGAATTCTGCTGGAGTTAACTGCCATTTGGAGAGTTTTTCCCATTCGTGCCCCGATTTTTATCTACCTGAAGTAAGTTTAAGTAATTAGCTGTGTGTTCCAGTTCCTGTATTAATCCCAGGCCATTTTCAGAGGAATACAATGTGTGAAGGGGGGCAGATTCAGCAAAACATGCTGATGAACTAAACCTAGGGCTTGATTTCCAATGAAAGCTTTAAAAAAAAAACAAACAAAAATTCCCCAGGAAGATCGGAAATGTAATAGCATTAACCCTGTGCCAAGAGAAGTGATAGATCCCAAGGTGATTGCCTATTCAAGCAAAGAAATAAGTCATGTCAAAAAAATATCCACACTTTGAAAATCATTTGGTAAAGCATGTCAAGCTGTGCAGCCCTGCTGCAGCCACATCACTAATGGGAGGTTAAGGCAGTAATTGTTGAGGATTTCCTGCCATGTCATTGCCTTTTTGCTGACCCGCAAAATCCAAAATGCCAGTGTCTCCAGGAGGGAAACAAGTGCCTATAACAAGATCCTCAAGTGGCTGTAGACCAGGAGAACACTGTGAGTACAGCACAGTCCAGCTAGTCATTAAAGATTTGGTCCAACAAAATGTTGGTTTTTTTTCCCCCCCCCAGAAAATTATTCAGGTTTTATAATTCTATTCCTATAACAGAAAATGACAGTTCTTTGAGGCAGAAAGAAAATTCATCAGTGCCTTCAGTGAAGGCTGTTCTTTTTGAAAGGCAAAGGTGTTATTCTAAAGATTTTAATGGCAAAATGTGTTATTCTAGTTATCTGACTTCCTACATGGCAAATGTCACTTTATAACCCATGCACTTAAGCTTGATAATTCGTGATTGAAGTGGAGCACATCCTAGTGCTAAGGAAAGACCAGTGGAAAGACCTCCATTCTTGATGGGAAAACTTGAAGTGATGGAGATGAGGAGAGGCTGAGAGGGCTTCACTTGTTTAACCTGGAAAGGGAAGGTTTATGGGGGTCTTAGCAATGTATAGAAATACCTGCTGTGGGAGTAAAGAAGATAGAGCCGGGCCTTTCTCAGTGGTGCCCAGTGACAGGACAACAGGCAGAGGGCACAAATACAAATACAGGAAATTCCATTTTAGTGTATGAAAAAAACATTTTTACTGCATGGGTGACGAAATGCTAAATAAATTGCCCAGAGAGGCTGCGGAGTCCCTGTCCTTGGAGATATTCAAATCCCAAGTGGACACAGCCCTGAACAACCTGCTGTAGCTGACTCTGAGCAGCAGGGTTGGACAAGACGATCTCCAGAGGCCCCTTCCAACCTCAACCATCTTGTGTTCCTGTGATCAACCACTTCTTCTTGTAATCTAATAACCAACATCAAATAACAGCTAATTACACTCCAGAGTAAAAATCTGCATTTATTTCCTATGTAATTTTATCTTCAATTTCTAGCTGTTGGATCTTGGCTTCTGTCTGGCCACTTGATTAAAGAGCTCTCTTCTGGCCGCTCTTTAGGTACTTTCAGATCAAGCCACCTGTTAACCTTCTTTTTGATAAGCCAAAGGGTACTTCCACAAATAAATACTCCATGTTCTCTGTTAAAATGGAAATTGAGCCCTTAATCTAGCCAATTTGCAGGCATGGGTACTTTACTGTCCAATTGCAATCTGTACAGATTCTGACTGTTGAACTCACATTGTTCATTATCTCTTACAGCTTGTGATGAATCAAGACAATAAAATGTCAAAAAAAATCCCCAAACCCACAAAATTTCCCTCCCAGCCAAAAATGACACCTACCTCCAATGCCTGCAAGCCATGCCAAGTGTTATATTAGGTGTGCAAGAGTCTCTTTAAGATTCTGGCATGATGTACAAATGACCTGGAAAATAGTCAATACTGAAAAAGGCCAATTTTAAGGGCTAAGGCACAGAATCTACCTGACCCATCTTTTTTTTTGTTTTTTAAATTATTTTTGGAAAGGAATATATTGTGATTGTTACTGGCTGTCTAAAATACTGCAAGTAGACAGTAATAAAAGATATATTCAGTTTAATGGGATAGAGATTTGATCAAAATTCAAACCAGAATTTGCAGTTGTGGGCAAACTGGTTTGCTGTGTTACACTGGAAAAACACTGCAGTAAGGCTACTGAAATCAGTGGTGTTATGCAGCTTAAAAACTGGAAGAACTCAGCAGCAGATGGCCAGTAGATGGCAACAAGAAAGATCCAGAAACAGGGAGATTCCTTTAGGTGGTACACAGAGCTTATGTCGCTATTTCCATGAGACGGGCATATTGCTGGTGATGTTTAAAGGGCTCTGGGTGTTTGAGAAAAAAATATATCGAAAAGGTATTTCATTTTAGCTATAAACTGTGTTTAATTTAGTGTTCATAGCAATGGGCTTCTTCACGGTATATCTTGAATGTGATGTTGAACAATGTCAGCTGAGCGGCCGTGCAGGAGCCCCGGTGTCAGGGCTTTTCTCTGGGTTCACTGCTACCTTCCACGGCCTCATTGCTCAAAGTCCACATTATGCTCTGAAGTTTGAGGACTCATGCCATGGACAATAAATACTACTTATCAAAGCAAAGTTTAATCACTTTCCTTCATCACATTTTCCATATCAGTTCTATCTTATTTTTTATTTCTTCTGCTATTTTTACTTAACCTTCACGTAATCTCTGACATAACTCAACAAGAGTAACAATGAATAATTCAGTGGGATATAATAACCTTGCTCCCTATGCCATGATCAGTATTTTTTTGTTTCTGTTTCTGCTGCTCTTCATCATTCCAAGATGGTAGAAGGGACTTTTGTTTATTTGCTTCTTATTGTCTATTGTTCCTGCACCTGTCTACTCCTCTTTGAAAATAAAGTTTGTTGTTATTTTCTTAGTTCCTTTGTATAAAAAAACAAGTTCAAATAGATTGCCTTTTCAAAAAGGATAGAAGATATAAAAGTACAGCTGCTTAAGCAATTAGTGGAGCAGCATGACATTTGAAAGCCTACAGCTATTGGAAACTCACCTGGCTTCAGATGCCATTATAAACTCAGAGTTCGGTTCGGGTCACTGCAAGGGACAGGAAACATTGGAGCAGTACCAAACTTCCTGGCAAGCTCCCCTCTTTTACAGGAACCACTTTTAAGTTCCACATACTTAAAATATGGCTATTCAAACATTTAGGATGAGATTCATCTCCAGGCTAAGAAATGTAAATGTGTCTACGTGTCGCTTCCTACATGTTGTCGAGATGCCTATGTGTGCATCACTGTTGGAGCAGATCAAGCCAATATGACAGCCTAGAAAGATAAATATTCAGCTGACTTGCCAGTGTGTGTCTCATTTTAGGTGAGCTGAATTGCACAGGGTATTTAGGAGATGGCAGTTAGAGACTAGATTGGCATTTTTTAAAGGTATCAAACCTCCATGTTTGGGCAGCTAACCCCCTTTTTATTTATTTTCTCGTTTGCTTCCTGGGACCAGTCTTTCCACTTTCCACTTGTGTGGAATTTTTCTACATACTTGACATTAGCTTTAATCCAATTTTACCTTACGCATCAGCAAGATCGGAATTATCCAATGCTGAGTGCCATAGAGAATCTCATCCAAATTTTATTATAGTAGATTCCCAAAGCCTCCTCAGGCTAAATAAGCACACTCACATGATGATTATTATCTTCCCCAATTACTCTGTTTCTTTCATTGGAGACTTTAGCTTGCCTGTCTAATTCCAAGTGAGACGATAAACAACGTCCACAACTGAAAACTTAGCGAATCTCATCATAAATTATTAAAGAAACTTTTGGGGAGGAAAGAGGTACCCTTACTTTCATTTTACAGGGAGAGGAAAAGGACAAAGAACAACTAATGAACAAAGACCCTTAGGAGATTTCCAGTTTAGTCAGGAACTGAATCTAGTCCCCTGAAACCTGGTTTCCAGCCTCAGCCACCAGCCTGTGTACTTCCCCAGACCTCTGCTCCATTTCTCAGCAATAACAACAATTAGGAAGAACACAGAAATCACTTAATTAATCTCCATAGAATTTGTTGTTGTTGAGGAGGGTATGGGGGAGAAGAAATCAGAAAAGAAAGACCATAAGTGAAGGAAAGAAAAGCACAATAACTAAAAGTCTCAGGCAGTGGTCTGAGCTCTGGGGAACACAGGTTAAGTCACTGCTTAGCCTAATTTGCAGTAACTTGAGGTGAAAATCTCTGCAGGCAAATCTGACCTCCTCTGCTTTCAGGATAGGCACACTTGTATTCAGGAAAAATCTTCTGTGAAACTGTGGTTCTCATCCCAGCGCAGAATAAAAGGAAAGAAGGAGGTGACAGGGGACCTCAAATAGTTTCTATAGCATGAAATTGTCATCTTCCATTCTTATCATCCATGATGTGTTCTGCTACCAAAGAAAGGATAAGTTTGCAGCAGCTCCCACATGTGCTTATTCTGAAGCTTGCACTAGGTCATCTGCTGCTCTCAGCTGCGGATACATGCTGCAGTGACAGCCAAATAAAGGTCATTTGTCAGAGCATAGTCAGGGTGGGGGTGATTACTGGGCCTTGATTACTACTGTAATACAAATAAAGAATATTAATAAGCTAAATTACATTCTGAGTCTCTTTGCTGTAGCTTTGCAAAAAAAAAAAAAAAAAAAAAAGCCCACAAAATTGTGGAGGTATTTCACTAATGCTTAATGAATATTTATTATTTTTGCAGAAGAAGAATAAAACTACGTGAGGATGCTGCATAGCACTCAGTGTATAAATGCTTTACCCTTGCATTTTCCTTCCCATCAACTGCCTACATCAAGGTCTGAAAGAAATATTCCCTTTTGTTATTCAAGCTGCATAGATGATATGCATTCTGTTTGGAAAGGCCTGGGAGAAAACAAACCCTCTGAGAAACCTGGTGAAAAATCCCGAAGGTCGCAGTCTGTATTTGGACCATTAGAGACTGAGGACACTTGAAGGCAAAGGTGACATTCCCAGTGATTCATCAGATCTGTAGGCAGGTAGGGGCAAAAAAGGTCTTTGGGCTATAGGCAGCTTTAGGAATAATCCCTAAAAAGTTATCAAATGAGCACAACTCTCTCCGATAAATATTTTAGCAGAGCAAGAAGACTTGGCGACCCTTGATAGCTTTTCTTGGAACTAATAAACTGTCAAAAGCCTTTTTTCCCCGCCTTTACTTGGAGTTAGTTTTCCAGGTTCCAGTGACTCAGTCTTTCCTGAGAACAGTCTTTTCTTACTGTGTCTGGATTGTCTCCTTGCATCGGATTTAAGACCTGATGATTTGTGGAAAGAAAACCCACCCCAAAAAATCCCAATAAAAAAGAGGGGCTATACTTGTGACAGAAGTATTTGTTTAAGTTCCATTTTCAGGTTTTGCATAGAGTGAACTAACTTGAAGTCAGATGCTTTCCATTAGTTTTCCACAGCATAAGTAGAAGGCAAATATAGCCCTTAGTGTTTTTGTCCGTGCTTGCGTGCTCGTTAACGTGCCTTTGTTTTAAAGGCAGAAGAGACAGGAGACTCGCAAAAGATCTGTTTTTCTATTGATCACAAATTTTTTAATCTTCTTTTTTTTTAAGAGTTCATAAAAGGTTAGTGCTTTTTTTCCCAGTCTACTTTAAAGTTGTCTGTAGAAAAGGTTGATATTTTTCCTGCTTGGGATTTCCAGGGACGGGTTGAGATTTCTTTAATTAAAATACTAAGGGAAGGAGACAGAAGTAAATTTCCCAAGTTTTACCTTTCATAAACACCAGTTTATTAGATACTTCAAAACAATCACTCTTTGGTGTGTATTTCAACATTTTATTTTTCTGTGTAACTGCCTCATGCAGTCATGTCTATGAACCCTGAACAGCAGCAACTTCCCTTTGCACATACTCCTTTGTATAAATGAAATCACCCAACATTATAAATCCAAGCAGTGAAAGCCCACAGTGAAGTGAAAAAGTGATGTGACCAGTGGTGTAGCATATATATATGAGGAGGTGGATCTGCAGTATGTAGATGTTCCAGGGGAGGTTGAAAATTCCCTTCGGTAGCCTGAAGTTAAGTGATGTAGTAGAAACACACGATTTAACATCAGGGTTTCCTACTGTGAGACCCTTCTGAACACCTACTCGTCATGTGTTGGATAGTCAGGCTGGATATCCAGCTCTGTCCAAGGACTAACTGTACTCAGTCCCCACTCTGACATTGCAACTGTGATTCTTGGGGATCTACAGATTTGTTCCTGACACCTGCTATGTAATTACTATTCATGAGCATTTCCTGATTTTGCTCTAAAGGGTTACATACATGACCAGGTAAGTGCTGGCTGCAAAAAAATTTTGACAGCTAAGATCACAAAAAAAAGATTTTAAGGATGGCATCTTTGCCATCTAATGGCATTACATGACTTGTAATGCACTTACAAGAATTTTAGTTATTTTCAGTGTCTTAGGTGGTTGTTCAGACATGAAGGGTAGTATCGTACATGAAAGCATCCAGCTCTTAGTATTCTCGTGCACGTTTACTCTGTAAGGCCCAGTCCCAAAGATTCACTGAGGCTGACGGTTTGTATTATACAGTGTAACATCCCCGGGCATGTTATATGGGCACAGAATGAAACATTAGTTCCAAAACACTCCAATATGTATTTTCTTAACAGAAACAGGTCTTATGCAAAAATCAGAAGTTTCTGGAGTTTAGAAACTTTCCTACTGGCCCACTTATATTTGTGACAATCTCAGTTTTAGAGAGTGTTATAAGAAACTCAGCAGTTTTTCATTGAAATGTTTATGATCCTAAATCAACTTCAATTCCCCTTTACTTCTTGCCTTCCTGCTCCCCCTAAACACCAAACAAATGTTATCTTCCCATGACAGCTTGATATTGAGGGCATTCTTAAAGAGTATGTCTAAAGCCTCTCTGTCATCCATGGAACTTTAGCACATGTTTAACTGCTGTACTAAATTGCATTGTATGGATCTGATCCAAAGTCTATTGATGTCAAAGGAAGAAAAAACTCCCATTGACTTCAGTTAGGCTTTTTTAACGGAAAATGATTACGTACTTGTACTTTTAAACATTTGTGATGAAAAGCATCAGCAAATAAAAATTTATGAATAGACTCCCGCAAAACAAAAGTGTCAGCAGCTGAAATACTAGGGCAGATGGGCTTTCAAGATCTGTCACTCCATCAGCATTGTAAAGTTTAAAGGCACCACATGTACTCAGTCTTCTGAGAGGGTGTGTGGACAAGAAACCGTTCTGATTCATTATTTTTCAGCGAGAGAGATTTAATCTTGGAGCCAGATGATGACTGGGACCTTTTGCACAATGTTTTGTGTTCGGCATTTATTGCATTGATGTAGTCCTTGTAAACTTCCTGAAAGAAGATTTCATGCCTTTAATGTACCATGCATTTCTGTTTTAAAAAAATAGAAAATACCTAGTTAAGATTCACATTTTAAGATAAAAATAGCATATGTGTTAATAATTCTTATTTCTTGTGTATGGTTTTATTTCTTTTTACTTAAATAAATTTCAAAGAGTTTTAGGATAGAGGTCCTCATTTTCCAAATCAGGAGAAGATAAGGTTGGCCAGCAGAAGAACTGGGAATAGGAGATGGTTATTTGAGCTTCGTACCCTAAACTCCTGAGAACATTGCATCTTTATTGTATTTAGCACACTAAGGCTTGGCTTTTTCTCATCTGATTTTAAATATAACTGAAATGCCCAATTTGGGAGCGTAGTCAGTTAAGGTTGCTCCTGTGGGCAGCTCACCGAACCATGAGCATCGCTGCTGAAGTGGTTATCTTTCTCCATCAACCATAAGCAATTGGATTGCACCCTTGGGGCCTTAGCTAAGTGCTGAAAAATACACAGGATGAATATAGAGCTAAGTATTTGCAATATGTACTTTAAGGACAAGAATGCCTATAAGAAAAAAGGATCATCTCCACTACTACCCCCAAAGCAAACACCAAAAGTCTGGGGAATGGCAGGACCTGTAGACTGGGAAGCCAATTTCACTGACCGAAGCCACCTTCAAAACTATGGGGCTACGGAGCAACTTAGTGCGGAAATTTCTAAACATTGGTAGAAATTTTGTTTTTCAGCAACAGCACATAAATAATTATATTTGACTCGTATTACCACGGAAAGAAACATTTTCATATATCTGAGTTTTGTACTAGGTGTTATCTAACAAAAAAAAGTCTAGACTTGAGGAGAGTTTATTACCTATGTTACTTATGATATTAACTTTGACGTCTTTTTCCTTTATTTGTTTTCTTTTGGATGGTTGCTGTTTAGAACAACTTTAGAACAACTCTGATAAATTGTAGGAAGTTAAAGATAATATGGAATAGTTTTATTAATACAGTAGAAGTATTAAAGAAAGTATCTGCATCTTAATGATGCATGAATTTATTCAATGCTTACGTAATACGATAATTAAAAAGACAGTATTAGAAGTGTGTGTGCAACAGTCCCTGAAAGATTTTGCTGAAACTGTGTGGTGACATTTATAGCTACAATTATTGCAGATAAAGTTGAAAGAAAAGAATAATGGTTGAAAACAATATTTAAGTCTTTTAAGCAATTTTATATAACCAAAAAGTGGAAAACTGTGTCGATCAGAGCTGAGTTTTCTGTAGAATTGTTTGATATTCATCTGCATTTAGCATTAGAGAGTGTATGAACTACTATAATATCCTCATCTGCTCATTATTTTGATTCTAATTTTTTTTCTAATTTATTTCATTCAATTTTTTTTGGTATTTTTTCTTAGTGTCTGTGCCATGGTATTTATTCTGTCATTCTTTAAATTAATCAAAGGTGTTGTTTCTGGCTAAATACATGCATATACACATCACTTCTTTCTTTATAAGACAAAATAAGTTTTTAAATTCACTACAATATAAAATGTTAGTTTTCACTATATATTATAAAGCAGCCTATGGAACATAACATAATCTTGAACTCCCTTTAGCAGTTTCCAACATCCACATCAATCTTGTATCATAAAAAATACGACGGAATCAATATTGTGATGATAAACTGTGAAAAATTGCTTTTGTCTGGATTCAGTAGAAATCACAAGTGGTCTGATTCAGCTTGGGAACATTGGAACCTGCTTCTTAAAATGAACAGGCTGTTCAAAAATAAAACTAAGTTTGTGCTAGGTGGAAGTGGGTTTATTTCATTCTTTGCTACTAAACCAAACTTTTTATTCTCTTGCTCTTACACAATCTCTCCTACTGAGTCAGGATAATTTTTTTTGTCTAAATGGATTAATTTGGGGTGTAACTGATAGATTACACATGATTGCTAGCATAACACAAAATATCCTGGCAGTAATACGGAAATCCTCTATACGGGCTTTGCAACATCTTCTGACTAATATTGACATTCACTATGGCCAAAATACAAGTGAGTGGCTTTCGTCTCTGAAACTGATAAACAACGACATATTTGGAATATGGGCTATGACTCTTCCACTACTGATCTACTGGAAAATTGTTACCAAGATTACCTATTAGCTATACAGAAAAGGCAAAATTAGTAGTCGTTCCTGTAATTATATATGAAAGATGTTCAAGGCTGCCTAATGATAGACCAATGCAACATTGTGAACAACCATGCCTGCTGTCTGTGTTCTATGATTTATGATGAATACTTGCTGACTGAAAGCTCCTACTATTTCCTGTAGTGCCTTAGGCAGCCAATAAGCACGACCAATATATGCTTGTGGACAGTCCCCTATCAGACATCAGGAGAGTGGTGGCAATGAAGGCAGATTATGCAGAACAAATTAAAGGCAGAAAACATCTTTTGTGCTTAGACATTTACCTTTTGCTGTTTGAAATCCTTTCTTCCTACCATGGAACCAACAAAAAACTTCGGCTGCAGAAGTGAAAATGCAGTATCCACAGCTCAATGTAAAGAAAGCTAGAGATGAGAAATGATGCTAGTCTCTCCAGATTCCTCTCCCTCACTATATTGGAAGTGGGTCTGATCTCCAGCTCTGTGCTAAGCTGTCAGGACAAAGACAATACATAGAAATGGGGCTATTCTAATGATACCGTCACTTGCATCTGCAGGGAAACATGGGCCTTTTGAATATTGTGTTGTCCATGCACTCTTAAAAGTGTCAGTCAGTGGTATAGATCTAGCCAGACTACACACTGGGTGACAGAACAAGCCTGATTTTTTTAGAAAAAATAAATCCACAGAGCAAACATATAGGGTAGAATTAATCAGTTTTACTTCCAGCTTTCAAAAAGTGATCCGTCTAGAGCAAACTAGTCCTCTAATTGCCTTCTAAAGTTAATGGAGAGAGAAAACATATTGACATTTCCTATGTGACTCAGGACACACTGTGCAATATGAGCTTGTTGAAAATGCTACTTCAGGTATTTTCTGTTCAAATGACATTAAGGTATCTTCATTCAAACAGAGATGATATGTAGCAAACCCTTTATTCTCTGAATGATTTATTCTCTGAATGTTTGTTCTCTGAATGATTTACAATACTTAATTTGTCCTGCTGCTGTTTTGCTTCTAAGTTATTTAAGGTGAATTCGTCTTCCCTAATTTAGATGTCTCATACCTACAGCTGAACTAGATGTCCAGAATTCATCTGACACACAAAACCCACACTTTTGAAGCATGTTTATAAGACTTGCTACAGAACATGTATTAGGATGAAAATAAACTGCTCCTTAAAACCAGCAGAACTTCCTCACTTGCTAGAAACGAGCATAAATGTATAGCTCAGAGAGATGTAAGTGGCTAAACTTAGATGAGGTTAATCCCTCCCTTTAAGTTTTCCCTTTGCAATGGTCTAGCTATTATACTTCACGAACTGCTGACTCGGCTCATAACTTCTGTGACCAGCAGTAAAAAAGAAGGGAAAATGAAAACGTCACTGAAGTCACTAAAGGATGACAGAAGGAAATTATATTACTTACTTTTTAATAATGAGTGACATTACTTGCTGACTCTTACCAGCTCTTTTTTAGGAATCAGTACAGCGTAATTTTTTCTTCTCTTCTTTCATAGCACAGTTAACCTATGAGCAAACAAGGAATAATCTAAAATTCTACAGAGACCTTGTGGTTATTTCACTGCTTGCATAGTCATGACAGCTTGTGCTTTGGGACTTGGGTATTAGCAAGGTTAAGACAGTCTTTTTTTCCAAGGGTAAATGTGGATGCCAGCAGCATAGAATCTCAGAAGATTCAAAAGGAGCCTGTAACGATGACAAAATGAAGGCACCTTGGACTAATATATTCCAGACAATTAACATTATTTCGGGACTGGAAGTCCCGATATAGAAGGACATAGAAGGCTAGCAAACTTGTTTAAAATGTGAACAGCAGGTATTTAAACAAGAATTTTGAGTTAGGTTTCCTATGAAATGTAAGTGCACCTGTAGAAAACCCCCCCTACAGGTAGACAAAAATAGTTTCTTGTCCCTAAAAAGTGGCTTAAATTAGATGAGATAAATAGCTTTTTAAAGTGTCTATTGACTGTAGAAGGCTCCTAGATTATTAAACATGATGCCCAACTTTTAGAAGGATATGGCTAACAATTAAATAACACCCATGGTTGTGATGAAGATATATGAGATGGTTTTATCAGTAGTTCATAGAGACCACAGGTGTTAACTAGGCACAAGCAAATTCATGTTCTGACATCAGGTTACAGGCTTTTGAAGTCTTACACACAGCCTTAAGTTTACATGCTAGGAGCTACCATGAAACCAGGTATACTAAGCTGGTGGGAAATATCCATAATGAAGCAAAACACCTAGAGAAATCTTTGCAACAGGTAAGAATCTGAAATTGCAACTGCTTCTTCATGTGCATAATGTGTTTGTTGTGATCCATGACACCTGACAGAGTTTTATAAGGCAAGGAAATATATGGTCCCTGCTTCCAGAAGGCCTTGTACGTGGGGTGGATCCCCTATGAATCTCCCAACTGTGTTTAGCTGCCTCAGAGAGAGCTACACACCATCGTGGTTCTCACCATGAATTTTTGTGGGATCAGGGCTGCAGCACTGGAGAAGAAAGGCTAATAAGACAACAGTGAGGTGAAAAAGAATGTTGCTTGTGGAAACGTACAGCTCCTCCAACAGGGCATGCACGCGTCTCTGTGCTCAGTAATCTAAAAAGTACAAGCTCAGCCATGTTTTATGGGAGCTGCTGAGGTGACTTCAATTTGCTTTTGGGTGTGAAAGAAAGGATTAATTTCATGAGGCTTATATGCTGCAACAGTTAATGAAATAGTTCTTGCAAACACGGATGGTCAGTAAAGAAAGAGCTTGTAAAATAATCTTTTCAAATCCAAAGAGCATGAAAAATAAAGTCTCATGACAAAAGGAGAAAAAAAAAAAAGTTTATCTGTAAGTGAAATACATGCAGGCGCTACTGCAAAGGAATTTAAATGTGTATATAATGAGTAGCTACGCATGCACAAAAGTAGCTGTCACACACTATATAGTATGCATAAAAGCTCCAACAAGTTGCACAGTATGAGGAATACTTGCTTCTGGATCAGCGCACAGTCATTTAGTAGTCCTATCAAGCTGACAGAGAGCGTACCGGGCCTGATACACATGACTGCCCAAGAAGAGTGTCTCTGGATGTCAGCCTTGTGTACGTCAATGAAACAAGAGTAGAGCAGAATCAAAACAAGTTAACAAACCAGCAGCGAGCTTGTTTCTGCTGCAATAACAGAAC
Source organism: Ibidorhyncha struthersii (assembly GCA_013398815.1). Taxonomy (NCBI): domain Eukaryota; kingdom Metazoa; phylum Chordata; class Aves; order Charadriiformes; family Charadriidae; genus Ibidorhyncha; species Ibidorhyncha struthersii. The sequence goes on along the minus strand of VZSZ01006111.1, from coordinate 182,682 downwards.
CATAGGCTAACTGAGGCTTTCTTTTTAAAACTTGTAAGGCTATGTCAGTGCCCTCAGAATCACTGACCCACAGATGCTGGATACAGTGAGCATGAAAGGTTTTTTTTCCCCCTCTTTATTCTTTTTTTTTTTCTTTTTGAATTTCCAGGTATCTCGCACTCCATTCTGAAGCGACTGAAACACTGGCTATTGTTCTTCCTCAACCCTCCCCACAAATCCCTCTTTGCTTGTGTTGGTGAAGTGACATTCAGTATCTGCTCTAACGAGCATTGTGGGGCAGTCACTTCTGAACATTTTAATGGTCTTTTTGAGGGCTTTGATTCATTTTATGGTTTTAATGTTCTGTATCTATCAAAAATTCAATTGTCTGCAATACTCTAGTTGTTTAATACGTATCAGATACTATCCCTGTAACTAGAAATCTTCACTGGACCATTTTCATGACAGGCTGGAGAGTTAGTGTTTAGTTTAGATTGATTAGCAGATAAATTCTTTTGGGAAAGAAATATGAACAGATCACTTCTGGGAAATTGGACTATGAGTTTCTTTGTTGGTGGCTACCACTACGCACAGCTTACCGCCACAGCAAGGCGATAATCAAAGCTTGTCTTCCGGTAGGCTAATTGGCTGGAAGGAAATTCCCTTGAGAAACTGGTAGTTGGGAATTTAGTTTTTCCCATACCATTTACTAAACAGTTTCATTTTTCAGAGTTGACGCTTGTAATTATGCCTGGAGTAGAGGTACCTGAACCAGCTTTAAATAAATGGTTTAATATCGAGTTCCGCACGGACTAACTGCTCAGAGCTCTGGGCTTTGTGGGCATTGCAGCCAGCCCACAATGAGTTCTGCAACAGCAGAACTGCTGCGAGTCTCAGGTTAGCCACTTCAAAGCTACGTCAAGGGTTGAACTGCAGGTGCCACAGTGACCTCTAATTCAACTGGTACTCTAATATTTTTCTCTCCTAAGAATGTGCTTTCCCTCCACTCACTGCTGAAACGCTCACAGGCGTCCCAGAATCTCATTGCAAAAGTCAGAATTTTTCAAATCAAGCCCTGCTTTTGAATATTAATTACTTAAATACTTGTAGTTCAGAGTGGAAAGTCCCCAAAACCTGAAGTTCTAACAATACAGACATTGGCGCGCCCTCCTCCGTATCCAGCTTCTATGTATTTTAGAGGGGGCAAACTAATTAAAACAGAATGTGTTATGCACGTATAGTCTTAATGTTGAAAGCACACAGGAAATGCACAGGGCACCTTGCTCATGTGGGAAGCTGTTTGTTTTAAAGGTCTATTAAAGAGTTTAAGATAAAAAGGATTCTTATAAGTTCAGACTGATAGACACAATCACAAATACATCTCCACATCTGCTCCGTTTTCACAACTGAATTAAGGAACATTTTCCCCCCAATGAGTTTAATTAACTTTAAGAACAAGCTAAATTAGTTTAAAAGGCAATTAAAATGCAAGCGTATAAATTGTAATTAAAACTGCATGCTGTTTATAGATATTTTTTCTAAATATTTAAAGAAGATATTTTCCAAATGAAAAAACAGAAGTTCTACAGTCAGTGAATAATTCAGTTCAGAAAAATAAGAAAAGCTATTCTTACACATGTAGAATTATTTTAAAAAATCTAATTTGTTAGAAATGAATATTACAGAATATTATATCTGTGTCCCACTGGAAAATAATGATAATTTGCTTCACAGATGCGGTTTTGTCTTATGGTGAGCTGAGATTGGTTCTGCTATTTTATTGGTTGTGAGATTATCAGATTTACTGGGAGCTGTTGTGTATGTCTAGCTCAGTTTTGCCAGAACTTTACTTCTTGCTGCATGAGATGTGGTCAGCTTTTTGCACTGGGCACTTCTCTTTTTCTTCTTTATCTTCTTTCCCTCCATCTATGTTCATTATCCGGAGTGGATGCCTTCATTGCCAATATCCTCAAAACTGTACAGTTAACACAACCGACTTTTAAGAGGTACTTTTATTCTCTTTTATACCCTTTGAGCAACACAGATGATGTGAATGGAGCTCAGATCAGCCCTGTCCTTTGAAATGGCCATCACTGTTCACTTCCAAGCTCTACACCTCACATGTTCAAGTCTTACATCCTGTGACCACAGGAAAATCCCTTCACCTCCATGTTCCCGTCTTCTCTTCCGCCAAAACACTTTTTGGTGAGTTGACAATTGGTTCTTACTACTGTTTGGAGCATTCCTAGGAAAATCAAGGTCTTATCTCAGTTGGCGGCATCAGGTACAACAGCCAGAAATTCCTACAAGTGGCAAAAATACTGTGAGGGTGAGTATATATCTGACAGAACATGAATAATTGCATGAATGTCCATTGTAAAAATATGACACTCCGGGGATTTATAAACATTTTCCTCAGATAACACATAACTTCAGGTGTTGTCATTGAGTGGTGGTGATCACATACTGTTGCAAACTAAAACACCAAGTTACTTTTTCCCTTACAGCTAAATTTTGACCCTATCCAAGTCAAAAGAAAAATTACAATTGAATGTATTGCAGATAGGACTGAAACATCACAAAGAAGGGCTCACAAGTATTGTTCTTCAGCTATAGCCCAAAGAAATGAACTACATGTCTAACAAAGACTATATAAAAAAGGCAGACTTTAAAATCTGGTTTTGAATTCCAATAATTAGTGTGAATAACTGAAGTCTGGTTTTATTTTTGATTTTGTTTTCTTGTTTTGAAATAGAAAATGTGGTTAAGCAGTCTCACCTAAACCTAGAGAAACTACTGAAATGGATTTCTCACTATAATAAGCTATATTCAACCAAGCCCATTTTGATGCCAGAATGTGATTTTTATTGAAAATCAAAAATTCAAGTTGCTGAAGTACACTTAAAATATCTATCACAGTTCCCAATTTTTACAGCTTTGAGTGACTAAAGTTCTTGAAAGTGTAGGAGTTCTAAAAGATTTAAGACAGTTTAAAAATCTGTCATTTGTTAGCTTTCAGAAAGAAAGATACATGAATATAAAGAATAAGATAACAGCACAAAAGGGCTTTGTAACTGCCAATGAAACAAAACTGCATATTTCATCAGAGATATAAATGTTACAGTTTTAAATAAAAATGGATAGAAAATGAATGACTTGTTCTTTCTCTCTTCAAATTGGTGGATTTGAAGGGGTTAGCCTTGTTCCTAACTCAGGAGAAGCTTTCTTGTTTGTCTTATGTGATCAAAAAAGAAGAAAGCATTCAGGTGGAAAGATGTCTACTGTGTATAATATGAATAGCAGGATTTTTCAACACAACCCTTATTCATAGCAGGGATACTTCATAAGAAGCTTATGAATTTCTATTTTAATCCCACAGCCAATTTTCATTTGCAACTATTTGCGAAATAACACAAAAGTTCCACTGGAGAGCTGGTTCAAAGAAATACTAAATATGCCAAACGAATTGTGACTGGGCTCTGATTTCAGTTGCACCTGCGGTTTGTGGAACTCTTCACCAGGAAGGATGTTGAATCTGGTCCATCTTTAAATAAAACCAATCACTCAGGGCACACACACAGACCACTAGGAAGGAAAAGTCCTAATTGCATTAGCTTGTTGACAAGTAACAGGACACGTAAAGAGAATCAAGCATGTCTCAGCTGCCTTGCCCTAGGGAAAATCCAGTGTAGATTCAAGAAATAATGAAGCAGTGCCAACAATATTATTTATGCCATGACAAAAGAGGAAAGAGGTCTTGTGCTTTAGGGAAACACACTATTTACTATAGGGAAAGAACGATAGTTCTGCTTAATATCCACATTTTTTGTTTACTGCATATTTGGACAGAAGTATTATGCACAAGGTAATCAGCATTTTGTGAAGCACCAGATATTGGGTATTGTCCAGAATAGTTAAACTTCTAACATTTTTCCTGTAAGCAATGCATCTTACAGTATTAATTACTGTAATTAAATTAACAATAACATATTGCCTTTGTTTATCATTATTTCTCAGATTTGGGGAAAGCCTTTTGAATGTCTTCTAAATTTCATATCAGGACCTTTGCTACCATTGAAATGTTGTTTTCCTGTGTGGTTTACCGAAATAGTTATTTTTTTGCATTAAAATCTAGTTGTGAAATCTAGGGCATAAAAAGAAAAAGGGAAAACAAGGTGAAGAAATTTTCAGAAAAAATAGATTAATTTTGTATCTGTGATTAAATGCAAAAACTGGTAGTTTTTTTTACAGCTTCAGCTTTATTTTGTTTGTTTTGCCTATTAATTTCTTGGATCCCAGGATACCTGTCTTAACTTAATCCATTTATTGAGGACTTGACTTGGAAGTAAGGATGAAGTAATGGATCTGTATTTCCAAGAGGGTGAACATGTCAAATGATTCAAAGTTGTCCCCTCAAGTTGTCTGAATCTCTTTGCTTGGGGATTGAATTTATTTTTTATTAGGGACCTTTTTCACAGTGATCTTGTAATCGTGAAAATAAAAATGTCCCCTCGACCTTCATCTGACAAAGTGAAAGTTTTGACAAAGACCTCAGAAAAGTGACACAAGAACACCTCTATAATAGTAAGCATGTATCCATTCATAATTGAGAGAAAACCTTCATTTATTCAGAGCCTTATTTAGAATCTCATTATCTTCTTCTAGCCTTTGATAATAGGGTCATGGGTTTCTAGAATACACTTTGAGTTTTAAAGTAAAATGCAAATTAACAATGTGCTGTCTCTCACCATTTCTGTGAACTTTATTCCTACAAGCACACCGTAGCTTCCTAATGACTACTGTTCAATGTCCATGAAAATTTTCATCCCGTATGAGTATAGAGAGTTGAACCAAAAGGCCTAAATGAAAGACATTTAGTGGAAACAATCCCATTGATCCCTGTGAACCTCAGGAGCGTGATCTTAAATCATCACATTTATGTACGAAATTTGCCGTGTACATACTGGAAAGAGACTCCTGGCAATAGAAGACAAATTGGCTCACTATTGTCATGCTTTTTGTTGAATTAAAACCTTAGAGTGCCAATTATGTGTAAGAAGTGCTTCTTCCCTTGCAAAGCTTTAATTTATCAAGTTAAATGGTTTCTCAAAAATGAAAATAAATTTGCTTTTCATTGAGAAGCTTTGAACTCAGTGAGACCTAAAGAAGAGCTTATGGGCCCAGAAACCTGTCTATTTTTTTCCAGCTGTGTCGGCTGGGGTGATAAGAAATATTATCTCTCAAGACTTATTTGAAGAGCAACCAGAATGTCATACAGTGGGAAACTAGGAATCTCTATCTATTTAGTTCTTTGAAGAGTAGATTACTTGCACTCTTCATGCACAGAGACATGATATTTTTTACAGTAAACGGCTCACTAATCTAGCATGTCAGGATCCAATAGCTGGAAGCTGGAACCAGACAGATTCAGATTAGAAATAAGACATCCCTTTTTAACAGCTAGGAGAAATTGCATCAACTTCCAAAGTGAGACAGGTATTTAAGATAGGAAGGATAAATCACACTCTGGAGATGTCTCCCTCTCTCTCTCTCCCTTGGTTGTTGAGAAGCCCCAGATAACTAGGGTAGATGTCTAACTTTTAAATGGATAAAACTAGGTGAGATAAATCTGAATTTATTAAATTGAGATAATATTCTGTGTATTTCCTTATTGTGTAACAGTCACAGCAAATGGTGGTTTAGCTGTAGTACTTTGGAAAATTGCTCTGGAATATTTCAATGCTTTTAATAACTGAGGCAGGTTTAGGAAGAATCTGATGTCCAAAACTGTTTAACTGCATCTGTGTAATGAAATGCGTTCAGTTAGAAATGGGGATTACAGTCCTTGTGATTTTTAAACCACTCTTCAGCTTACCTCTAGAAGAGGGCAGATCAGATTTGCTAAATCAAATCATCTGAATGGTATTTGCATGACTGATTTTTAAAAGCATAAAATTGTCAGAGAAGGGAGCATCAGTTATGCATTTAGTACAGATCTGCTAACAATAATGATGGTCACATGACTTTCAGACTATGTACCATGGAGAGATTGTTCATGCCTAGGAAATATATCTTAGCATATTGATTTTTTTTCTTTCAATGCATCCTTTTTAGGTCATGAAGATGGAGAAATGTCACTGAGGCTAAGCAAATATATGAATATGAACAAGTGTGTAAGCCTGAGGACAAGTCCACCCACAGTCTTTGGATGACTTCTGGCAAGTAATTTTGAGCAAGACCTAAGAAATTCACGTTTTGATTCCTAAGGCAGAGGGGAAGTGCATACACCTACATATGCTCTGTGACTATTTTCTACATAGCTGACCCAAAGCACCCACATGTGTACAAAAGTATTTTAACCTTGATCTTACACAAATGTATTTCACATGAGACAGTCATTGGATATAACACATAAATTATTTCATTTTCAGGGATTACAATTCAGTTTTCTCTCTCCAAGAAGAGATTACTTAACAACTGTGTTAAAAAATCAGGCTCCTGACTATGTGCTGACTTCATGACTGTTGTTTCTTCGGTAAGCTTTATCCCAAGTTTACAGCCTAGTGGTTGGAAAAGTGCCTTAGGAAATGCAAAATGTGTGTATGAGATTTTCTAAGTTTAAGAGAAGTAAAACTCCAAATTTTGGCAGGTAACAAGCTTCAACTGCACATGTTTAAAGCCACTGAGAAAAATCTCTCCTTCTATCATGCCAAGTGCCCAAACTCTAAAAATGAATGGGAAATGCGGTACATATGCTACTAAGTGATTGCAAGGAGCCTTGTCCCTAGGTTTGGCTGGCTCCTTATAGAGGGTAAATTTTCTGTGTCACATAAGTGATGGCACAAACGAAAATTTTATTCACACATAAATATGGCTAAACATGAAGTTTACCTATATTTATATTTTTTTTTTTACTACATAACTTTTGATATTCTTTACTTTGGCATCTGAAATCACCTTTTGTGTCTGGTTCCCTGATACCACAAGCTGGAAACCCTAGACAGACTCTGAGCCTTCCATTGTCTCAATTCTGTACTCATGCAATAAAAAGGTTAATCTGGCCATTTTGGGCTAGGTACTCTTCTAATAGTCATTATCTCACAGATTGTTTAGATAATATATCCCTTAAGATGATTCTGGTTGCAATTGTCTGCAAGGTAATTATAGAAAAGATTGTTTGAAAATGATTAGCAATTTGGATTCTCTACACAAAGACACTTGAAAGTATCCAGCTTTTCAGACAACAGTACTTCACAGTGATCTGAAAAATGGAAGCCAACAGTTCATTTTTAATATTTAGGCCTGCGACACTAACAAAAAAAAAAAAATCTTTGTAAGCAATAATGCATACTAAAATAAGTCTTCAAAGCCTGCTAAGATACTGAAAGTACTTTATCTTCCAGCCACTTAATTCACCTAGCCAAAGCCACAGCAGCTGGGTGATGCATGACTTGGAATATTTTATTTCTGTATGATTTTGCAAACTGCCCTTATATGTACATTGAAGGTCTAATTATAAAGCTTTGTTGGATGTGGAAGGGTCCTTCTAGTAGACTCCTACCATCTCTATGGTGAGGACCTGAGATGCATAGGGAGATGCTTGTGTGCAGTGAAGAGAAAGTCACTTGCAGAACTCCCTTCCTCTTGCAATAATTCTCAGGATAGGAATGGCCACAGCTTCCCTATGTTGTAAAAGCACTCTGAAACACCCTATATGTATGTAAAGTAGTCATACATAAGAAAACATTATCCCCACTGTGTGTCACATGGAAAAATTGCTTTTTTTTCCTAAGGAAAAAAATATTTTATGAAAATGTATTAAAAGATGCTTTCAATGGACTGAACAAGGCACAAATCACAGGGAACATCAATATGTAATTACACACTTATAGAGAAGTCTACCATGAAAAAAAGAGAGGTTTTGTTGGGTTTTTTTCCCGCCTGAAAAATGAAAATGACAAGCTCAAATTATGAAGTACACTGTGCACAATCGAGTGTGAGGAAATATCAGCTCACGAATCATTAACACCCCCAGTTTCATGAACAGAGCATTATCAGCTCTGTGAGTCTGAACAAAACAATTGTCAGCTGCCACCCTTTCTCAACTAGACAATTAAAAATTTCACGTTGTGCAAAGTGAAAAAGTGAGATCAAGCCCAGCAATCCTCTTGCCTAGCAGGTGCAAAAAGATCCTTCAGCCTGCCAAAGTGCAGTCTCATCCAGGGAACACGCAATAAGGCAGGCATTAATATTCAGGGGAGGGTCTGGGTAGAGATCTGAGCATAGCCATGAGGACATCTGGGTGCTCTCCCTGTGCTTCAGCAAGGTAATTCCGGGCAAATTCTGCCCTGCTGGTGAGGTTAGGGTGAAAGGAGTGCAGCAGAGGCAACATCTGCTTTGGACTCATGCCAGCTTGGAGAACATGGAAGAAGAGGGGTTATGAGGCAGAGGGGTCTCGTTTTACTGCTGTTTAGAAAAGAACAAGTGTGCTTGTTGGGGAAATGTGCACTGGGGCCGTCGTTACCTGTGCACAGCTCAACATAAAAGAGGAGCTTGTCCTCTAGCTGGCACACCACGCTCTTCCGTGGACGTGTTGCATGAGTAAATGCATGTACAGTTTCACTCCTATTGTATTTTCTTGTATAGACTGTCTTTCAGTTTTCCCGCTAGGGGAAAAAGGCTCTTTGTGCTGCTTAATCCCCTAAAATTTCAAAGCACAGCACCAAACAGAATATGGCCCTTTACCTTACTGCGTTCAAGTTTATCCATCTGTGAAATTAGTATAATAGCATTGTTCTGCCTCACAGAGATATTGTGCGTCTGCTTGTTTCTAAAGTGATGCTCCAGGCGTGTTTTGAAATGCTTTCTGTTTCCAAAGTGCTTTGTAGGCCTTGGACAAAAATAAAAGTGTTAACTTTGAGTGGCAAAGCCAGTAGATTCCTGCGATGAGCTATGATGAAGAAAGATGATGTGGGACGAGGGCTGAGTGGTGGAGGTGCAGAAGCTTCATCTGGTGGCTGCAGGGGACCAGAGTCCCAGTGCTGCTCCCGGCACACATCGTGCAGCAACATGGGCCTTTGCAGGGGAAGTCAGAGGGCTCTGCAGACCTTCCCTCCTCTTGTGCAAAAAAATCATTGAAGACTGTTAGGAAACAGGATCATTAAGCTGAAGGCTGAATGGAGAAAAGACAAATTTTTCTGGCAGCTATCACTGCAGGGGAGCGTGTTAAAAAACAACCAGTCTTTGAGAAACCCCAATACCAACACAGAGAACATTTTTCCAACTTAAAAAACAGGTTGGAGCCCACCTGTCACGTAGTGAGTTGACTCTCTGTATGAGTCAGTCTCATTTCCTGATAAGTGTTTTATATTACTAACATTGAATTACACTGCAAGTTATTTAGGGCAGAATGAATGTTTATGCCTATGAAAGTTTACTGCAGCGAGACGTTTGTTCTGAAGCTACTGGAAGATGAATAATGATGCTAATAACAATAACATATTTAAATCAGAAAATGCATTTGTTCATTTATATTCTTAGATCTCTGATTATTGTTTCTCAAGAGTTTCTCACTCCATATTTTTACCTAATGGAACTGTATTCCTCCGACAAGCTGCTCTGAAGGCTGTTTACTTAATAAGCAAGTTGCCTGACTGAGTCAGGATTGAGAGAGAAGAGGGAGAGAAAACACCAGCCAGCTGAAAAGCCAAGAGAAAGCAGCAGAGAAAGACGGTTTTGTAACCCATCTCTCCCTTTGGGCTTTTCATGTAAAATTCTTTACTTCGGTTCTGCAAAACTGGGTCTCCTTTTTTTTTGGCATGAGAGTTTTACTAATTTCAAGGTGTTTATAGCATACTGGCACTCTATCTGGTTCTCTCTGTGGTACTTATTTACACAGTAATGATGACCTCCTTGGTATTCACTCTAAGAGTGGCCTGTGGGTTTCTTTTTGTACATCAGGGGAGCTCAGTATCGATAACCTCAGCCTTTGACAAGTAATGAGTCTGTCTCCTTAGAAGACAAGGTCTAGTGTGAAAAAATTCAGAAGATATTCTAAGTGTAACGGAATCACAGAACTAATCCTATTTGTTTTCCTTCTAGCTTTAAGTGTTGTTTTACATTTTCAGGCTTCTTTCTGGATGACAAGATGCAGGAGCTAATCTTTTACTAAATAAAAATTGATCCTTGCATAACAGGACTCATGGAGTTATGTGTGTTGGAATAATAAAGCAAATTTTGAGCCTCATGAGCATCAGTAACATCATATCATTAAATTCATGTCAGTTGAGAGTTTGAAGTAATATTTCAAAGGAACCTAAAGTTTCTACAAGACTAAGTTCCATTAATGGAAACAATTAGACTTTTATGTATCATTTGTGTTTATGAGAAGACTAGAGACACAAGCATTTTCCTAGCAGGTATGAGCTGCGGGGCTTTTGAAGATTTTAGCTAACAAGAATATGCTGCTGTAGCCATGTAACCACCTCTGAAAATCTGACCCCGTGTCATTTTTAAAATGGAAGTCCAATGATTTTGTCAATTTATCCTTGGCATCGTGGATTCTCAGCTTGATCATAATTTTACACTTAATTCTAATGAGTTCTAAAGACTGAAAGCTAGCCCTCAGCTTGGATGGTCAATTCAGCCAATTATACCCACTGAGCATCCAGCTTTAAATTGGTTAAAATAATTTTTTGAGTGATTTGTGCCCAGTTTCTAAGCCTGTTTTCCTCTTTTTACCTTTTTACCTTTTTTTTTATTACTATTATTGGTACCAAACTAAGCAAAGAAACACTACAATCTCCAAATTGCCTTTTCAGCTTGAGTTTCAGGCCCTTTTTTTGGTTGGTTTGTTAAATTAGGGATTAAGATTTAAATGCAATTCACAGGAAAAAATGGATACAGTACATATCTACTCTAACATTGCATACAGATGCTAAAAGAAATGAGTAGTACGAGCAATTTTAGCTATTCAAATGTCTAATAATTGTCCTTTTGATGAAAGGTCATGTGAATGTCCAGTTCTTCCCTGAAGGTTTTTTTGACATCACATCAGTCTTGAGTGAATTTTTCCATATTCTATTTTATCCTCAAAAATCTCACAACAACCACCTTAGACTGTAGAATAATAATTTAAAATATTGCTTTTATTTTACCTGGATTACTGGTAAAGCCATGTTTGCCGAACTGAAGTGTATTAAACAGATCTCTGAGAACAATTGTTTTTTGCCTGTAGGATCTGCATACTTAAATTTCATTTGCTTTCTGGGAAACCTGTCAAAGGCTCTTATTATATCATTAACATCCTTTCACTCAAATTAAAATATATTCCATTACATCTTCAGTGCAGTAGAAAGACTCTGAGACTTGCACAAGTTTAATTGAACCTTTTTAGCAGTATATCTGATGGCAAAATAAATTTGTTTTAAGCAACAGATTTTTTTTCAGTAGTGAAAATAACTGCTGGAAATATAGATTTCTGATTGTCCAATAGGGCCAGTTTAAGAGTTGTCTTCTCACAGGGCATGAGTCCTGGATCTCTGAAAATTCTCTCAAGCTTATATACCGATGTTCTAAACATCTGTACGGATCAGCAAGTGACAAAAACTAAAACTCTGATGTTTAAATGATTTGTTTAAGTTCAGGTCCTAAATATATTGCTACAGCATTTAAAAATGAGCACCTGGAGAATGCATCAGGCTTTCTTCTATTGCTCACGTCTTCCAGCTTTTATAATCTGATGCATGTCTTGCACAGCTGATGAGAATAATAGAAGAATTAGGGATCATCAAAAAAGGGATTAAAAAATAGAAAAGCTGAAAAAAGCTTTTCCTCTTTATCTCATCTGACTGTCTAGTGAAATTCTTTAATGAAAACATTTACCAGCAATGCTACCAAAATCAATATGAAGTGATAAATGCTTCATATGCTCCACCCAGGCTTTCTGAAAATGCACTTTTCCTTAATATTTTGGGACTATTTTTTAGGCTTGTGATAAATATTAATTTCATATGAAATACTTAATGTAAGAAAAAGTAAGTTTTCAGATAACTGGCATATTTCCTATGAAAATAAAACAACCATCTCAAGAAGTTCAAGAGACTATACTTGTAATTTGGTGCCCAGTGACAGGACCAGAGGCAACGGGCGTAAACCGAAACATGGGAGGTTCCCCCTGGACATAAGGAAATGCTTTTTTTTACTGTGAGGGTGAACAGTGGAACAGGTTGCCCGCAGAGGCCATGGAGTCTTCCACCTTGGAGATATTCAAAAGTCATCTGGACATGGTCCTGGGCAACTGGCTGCAGGCGGCTTTGCTTGAGCAGAGGGGTTGGACCAGTTGTCCTCCAGAGGTCCCTTCCAAGTTCAACCATTCTGTGATTCTGATTCTGTGATTCCTTTAATATATAGCACATAATATAACATTCATATTTTATGTCTCCATTCAAATAGTGCAAAGCAAAGCAAAAATATCATGTGTCCATTGCTCTCGGACCTAACAAAAGGTTCGTTTTGCCTTTTGAAATCTTTCTGTGTATCTTCAGTGGTAAGGAGGATAAATAAAAATTTCTTTAAATGAAGTCTCCATTTTGGCTAATGCTGCATAAGCAAAGAATTCCCAATTTTCCTGAGAGCTTTCTGTGCCCTGCTCAGGAGCGCACAGACAGTTCACAGCAGAGCCCACACAAGCATACAAAGACCTGCTTCAGAATTCACCATATGACTAATGAACACTTTATTGTTGTAATTTTGTGATGATTGCTTCTGTCTACCTAGCTTCAACTTCTCTATGTCCTTAATGAACTCCTCAGCATTTCACACTTTAGCATTTTTTTTTTATGACTTCTACTGTAACCTTTGTACCTCTTCCCTCCCTGCTTAACAACCTGCATGTGTTTATAAGTCCTTACTGTGACATAAGGCAGTCCTACCACCAAGAACTGAGGCACAGGGACACTGTGGGCTGAAGCCACAGCCATGTCTCCTGAGCTGCCAAAATACCGAGCATTTAGTCACCTCCATAGCATTGCCTCTACGTAGTGCATCAGGAGAGGTGGGCATCTGAAAGCCGCGCTCACAGCACCAGTACGTCTGATGACAACCTGCCAAAAGCAGGCATGAGAAAAAGCTTAACAGAGAGTTGCAATGCAAACCTGAATTCAGCCTTGCTGATTTCTAGACCTTTGGCAATTGACTGGCCTGCAGGAAGGAATCCATTGGGAATTCACACTTCATGAGCGGGATTCATCTCACCTAACTTTAGCCATGGAAGTGTGAGTTATCAAAGTCTGTTAGTCACTCGGGAAAAACAGACTGAGTATTTCTTTAAATAAAGAAATAAAAGGCAATTCCAGAAGGCAATTTAGACAAGTGCTTGGGATAGCTGGAATGAATCACATGCTGGAAGTGCCTATTTCTCTCCATTCATAAAAGGAGGCGGCTGAATGACTGCTTCAAGAGTCTCCATGTGAGCTAGTCACCCTTGACTCCTTTCATAGACAATGGAGAAAAATAGGCACTTTTCAAATGCAATTCATCTAACCAAATGTACACAGATGATTCACATCCTACATGTGTTTTTCCTCAATGACTCTTTAGGAGCTTGGGGAGACTAGCTCAAAGATCCCTCTGCTGTAATATTTCATTCATTTAATGAATCCCACCAGGACTCTTTCCATGAATTGGGCCCACAGTTATTTTACCTTTTTTTTTTCCCCCTCTTTTCTTCTTTTTCTAATCACATAAGAAGCTTGTGGTTCAGCTAAATATGTTATCCAGGTTTCCTGAATCCTAAAGTAGTGTCTCAACACAACCCGTATTGTCTTCACTTTGCCTTACTCTTCCTTAAGTCCTGCTGTTGCCACCTCACAGAGTTCACTCCTTTCTACCCTGTGACCTTATGAACCACGTACTTTTAGCAGCCATACCTATTTCCTCTCCCATCCTGTCATCCTGCACAGCCTGTCCCATCTCCAGTCCTTTTCCATCCCCATTGTTCAACCACTCTATATCTCATTGTCATAAATTCACTCAGATCTTCTGTTCTATCCCACTTTCAGCCTGTTGGCTTCAGCAAATATTCATCCATGTTACCCTCCTATTTCCTCGTCTTCTCTTGCACCAGTTCCCATTAAGTCTCTACCTATACCTTAGACCTCGTAGTCTGGAAATGTAATGTATGTACAGGAGTCCGAGATTAACTTTATTTCCATATGGTATGCCCTGTCCAAAACAGAACCTTGTCTGTATCTTTGACTATACAACACCCACATTTTGGCTTCAGTTAGGACAGGACAGTAGAACTACTGAAATAAGTCTCAAAATTTATGGTAAAGCAAAGCCAAATAAATGACTAAACCCTACATGTGCTGAATATTGATGCAGCTCCTTCAGAAATCAAGGATTGTAGCTGGTTTCACCTCAGATAAAAATATAAATGTCTTGAAATAATTGAACTACAGCTGTCACATATTTCTCCTTTATTATGCACAGAAGAATAATTTGCAGTTCTATATTTTCACTCATAGGTGGCGATAGAAAATTGATACATTATTTACCATGCTTTTGCTTAAAGATGCTCCACAGAGACTACAGAAAGCATAATGAACTTTTCCAGACATTTAAAGTGATGGATTTTTCTTGTTTTGTGCACCAGGGCATTTGTAGAAGGTCATTTTAAATTGTGTCTGCACATCAAACATACCTGTGTGTACCTCTCCAGGCAAATATGAAGAAAGAACTCAGCCTTTGATCTCCTTAGCTTTCTTTCTCTCTCTTTCTCTCTTTCTTTCTCTATTTCTTTCTTTCTTTCTTTCACTTTTTCTTTTGCTTACCTTCTTTTTCTTTCTTTTATTTCTTTTACTTTTTCTTTTTTTTTTGTTCTTTATGTCTCTTTTTATTATTTTTTCCTCTGTTTGTCTCTCCTTCCTGCATACTCGCTTGCCTGCTTGCCTACTTTCTTCCCCCCTTCCCTCCCTCTCTCTCACTCTCCATCCATTCATCCTTCTTTTCCTTCTTCCCAACCTTGCTCCCTCCCTCCCTTCGCTGAAAAAATATCAGCAGTTGGTTTAACTGTTTTGTCCCTCTTGACTTCCAAATGAAATGGAACTAAGGGAGCTCTCTGGCTCTACATGCCTGTGTGCACACAGATGCTGATACCTTTCTTAATACTCCCTCTCCCACATGCATCAAAAGACGCAAATGGTAGTTCCCAGTGACAATCCCAATATGTTCACTTTTCCTATTCAAAGCTGTCAGAATGATGTAATAAAAAATAAACTGAACTTTATGGTAAATGCCTCAGGGTAAATGTAGCTCACATATGCCTTTACAGTATCTCTTTGTTTTGTTCCTTGAAATATAAACGCCTTCATCTTGAAATATCTTCATATTAGCTCCAGCTCCAGCGCAGAAAAGGTAAAAAATAATGCTTTAAAACAAAAGACTGTAACTTTACCTGTTTTACCTAACAAGTGATCATACTGGAAGGCATTCATGGTACTTAAATCAGGGCATTTCACTTAGGCTAGATATCAGAACATTATCTTCCTTATGGTCAATGCACTATTTGGTGACTGAACTTGCCCTCTGGAATAGTCATGTAGCCCACTGGGAAAAGTCTGGTTGTATCACATCAAGGAAATTCAAAGGATTTCTTCAGAAATATATACATTAATCCTTTCAGAAAATTAGTTAGCATGAACATAGACACACAGATTCATCTCACCAGTCTTCTGGCATTTAGTTAGGGCAGTAATTGTACAAATCTCCTTTTATAGATGATAGATAGAGATTTTAAGAGACCAAGTCAGACTGGAGTTGGACTAACTCAAGTTTCCAGCTGACCCAGCAATTAGATACATCCAAATAAAGCAAAAATACGTCAAGATTTACGTTCCATAAGCATAAACTTGTAATAGGCAAAACATCTTTCAGCCATTTCAATTGTTCCAGTTCCTACATTAATTTAAAGATTCTATCTTCATGCTGTTCAACCAGAACAAATCTGACAGACAAGTTACTCTGGAATCATGTTTCCCACTGGGAACAATACAGGAAGTTTTATAATGAAGAGGGCCTAATAGACTCAGTCAAAACATTGAAGAAAATTATCTTCCTGACTTTACTTGGCACTGAAGACTGAGTTGGCCTTATTATTTTTGTCCTCAAATGTACAGTAAAACTGTTTTGTGGAAGGTTTTGTTTTGGTTTTGTTTCTTTCTTCCTGCAAAAATATTGTGCAATTCAATTTCCAAAGCATGAACAAGGTGACAAGAATATTTTCCTAGGGTGGACTTTGCTCTCCTGCATCTCCTGGAAACAAACAATCCCAGACTCCAGTAAGGGAGTTATCTCAGCCCTTGGTGACCATCACTTGCCCAGTCCAGCTGTACTTTGGTCCTCAACTAGTTCTCAGACCAATTTTAGGGCAGCTTAGTAAGTTTGTGACTGTTTTGATTTCTGCTGCAACCACTTTTTTGGAAGAGCTCATGGGAAGACTATTTGCATGCATCTTGGTGCAGACAGTACGGGCTCCAAGATAAAACAAAACTCTGCTGGAGAAGCAGACAATACACAAATGCCTACCTACAACAAAGTGTGCATAAACTGTGCTCTCACTGGAGCTCATCAGCACAGTCCAGCTGCTTTTTGTTTACAGTGAGGGCAATGTTTTCCCTTACTGGAGTGAGTATGGCCAGTCTTTTCCAACAAACATAAAAACTCCCAAGAGCTCTTTCAACAAATATTTGGAAAGTTATGGCATCATAAACAGTAAAGCTAGAGCTAAGCAATGGATTGGGGGTTGGATTTCAGCTCCACTCTTAATTTCAAGGCCAATATTTTGATTTCTCCTTTTGCTGCATCTCTAGAAAAAGCTCTGCTGTTCTGGTGATTAAGTTGAGAACGTAATTAGCAATATTTTTTGCTCAGTTATCATATTCATCTTTCAAACTTATGAATGTACAGATAATGAAAGTCTTAAGTGAACTCATTATTCACTTATTAATATTAATGCATTTCTTCAGCAAACAACTTTTATCAGTGTTTTGTCAAAATAGGGAATGGTGAATATTAATACAATATAAATGATATATAATTTGGGCCATGCTACTTACCATCTTTGACTAGAAAGAAAAAAAGGCTGAAAAGGGGAGGACAAAGATAGAGTGACATGGCTTCCGTACAGAAATTATGAAATTTTAAGCACAGTTTTCTAATTCTTCCCTGACCTCCAGTCCTTTGTTCTCTTTCCCTTTTATTTTTCCTCATTTGTCTACCTTAAAATTAGGAAAATCTGGAAAGGAAAAATTAAAAAAAAAGTTCAGTTTTCTCAAAAGTTTATAATTTTTTAGAAGTACATAGAAAAAATAATGTTTTTTAGCAACAAATAAAAATAAATTATTCTCAATACAATGTACATTCTTGACTACGTAATATAACTTGGTAAAGAAATTTCAGCTAACTTCACATCATGGGCTTCAGACCACTGGAATATCTGAGTAAAACAAGTATGTAAGATACATGAAGATGTACAAATTTAAATTTACATTCATACATTGCCTAGAATTGGGGCAGTCATTTGGGGACTTTTTAACTTTTTATTTAATTCTGAAGATATCCCTCCTTTTTGTTAAAATTATATTTTTGTACATTTCCATCAGAATCCCCTTCACCACAGTATTTGTTAAAGACATAGTGTTAAAGAAACAGCACAAGGCTCTGCTTTCAAGGAGCGCAGAAGTTCCCATGAAGGTGAGAGAATCATCTTTGAAGACTTCTTTTTTATTTTGTGACACTGTCTTCTCTCAGAGAACTTCAGTCCTTCTCTTGAGATAAAAGAGATGAGACCATTCGTCTACAGCTGTAATCACAAAGGTCCAGATCACAACATCGTCATATCTCAAGATTTCATCCTGAACTTCATGATATTTGTCCTTTCTTTTTTTTTTTTTTTTTTTACATAAGCGTCTGCTTCTCAGTTTTCATTTCAAAGGAACTAAGTTTCTTTGCCCCCTGGGGATACAGGGAGAACTTGGAAAATGGAAGCTCCTGGGGTCTCAGTAAGTCAAAAGACACACTGGAATGACCCATAAAAGTTATGTTCAAGCTACATTTTTAATCTTTTGCCACTGTCTGAACTCCTGGCTTAGCAATACTGAGCTTCTGACCTTCCTTTAGTTGTGAACAGGTACTCAAGGCAGTTAGGCTATTAATAGCAGTAAATCCAACATTCATTTCAATGAAAACCCTTTAATACAATTTTGATAATGTGTATAATCTTCTGTTAAGATAAGAAGGGAAAAATAAAGAGTTAGCCTAAAGATATGTTTAGCTCATGTTCAATTAGGACATGTCTTTTCAAGGAAAAATTTTTCTCTCTACTATAAAATAGGCCCAGACTTACCACTAGGAAAGAAGTCTTTTGGGATTTGTCCTAGCTTCATTTTAACCCTGCAAAGTGTTCTCAGATTTCTTACTCGGATTTCAAAACATTAAATCCATATGTCTAAATATCTATATGCTTTAAGATACAGACTATTAAAAAAGAAAAGAAAAGAAAAAGCCAGGAGGGCATCCATGAAAACAACTCATATAAATGTTCAAGTGTTAGGTTAGCTTCCTAGCTGTGTGGGAGACTGGATCACCAAATGACAATTAATTTAAACAGCTAGTGAGTTTCTAAAGAGTCAGCTCTTAATTAGATGTAGATGTCTTGACATTTTTATGAACTGAACCCATAGCAGCTTATTTGGGACTTCAAAATCTCTGCCAAAGTTCAGTGTTTAATGTACTGTGATGGAAGTCAATGGAAAAACTCCAACAGAGCCTTTTTAAGCCAGGCATGGGTACCCTCCCCCTGCTCAGAGCGAAGCAGATTTCTCAGGCACCTTGCTTACACCACACACTCTGTAAAGTGACCATGAGTCATGTAAAAAGAAATCTCGACCTGTCCTGAAGATATAGATTCCCTGCTTCTGCTTTATGAGTTGATGAATGATAGACTGTATTTCTCATCAAGCATTAAAGGAAGGGCTCTTGTGATGAGAAGCTGAAATTAGATAGGTATCTTGAGGTCTCCTACTTCTTTTTCCTTTGGTAACGTATTTATTGAAGCACAAAACTCTTCAGGGTGGAGACTTCACTTTTGCAAATGTGCTGGCCTTTCCAAATTGAGTAAAAATGTGCAAATTTTAGAAGTGATAAAGCACCTGCAATAACTACTGAAGCTGAAGGAATCCGTGGGTGTTCAGCATTTGTTTTACATCTCCACTTCCATTTAAGTTTCTATAGTGTAAGTGCTATCTGAGGTACCCAGAGGCAGACTTTCAAAGCACCTTTATTTTATGTAGGAACACAACACCACCGCAGAAGCCAACAGGATCTGTGCTTCTAAATCTCTGGCTGGTTTACATTAAAACTTAAAAAAAACCCAAACCAAACTGCAAAACCACCTGTAAGCTTTACTTACAGTTAATCAAAGAAAGGTGATGATTAAACCCAGAAAATATAGAGGAGGACGCAGCTGCTAAAAAGATTACGGCAAAAAACACAGAAAAAGAGACTTTCATGGCTTCAAGAAGAAGTCAACATACCATTTTTCTTGGGGGCAGAGAGGTGAAGTGAGCTTAAAGTGTGGCTAGCATAAGGAAAACAGAAAATGGAGACCCTTGTGAAAGGTGTCACAAATCGAGACCAGCAAATGTAAATACCAGCATTATTGCTGAGTTGCATCAGAGATTTCTCCTGATCATGTTGTGTTGTCCCCAGCCCTGCGTATGTATAATTAAAAGCCACTGGTTTAAATACATCACAGTTGATTTATAGCAGATATGGTCAATCACAGCTGCTAAAGCCTTTTTTACAATTTAGCCTACAGCAAAGTGTTAGAATTCATGCCCCCAGCATTGCTGCAGT